>JAPTGZ010000017.1:14525440-14563270 GCA_029814645.1 Fowleria isostigma | reverse complement strand
TGAGTGTGTGCGTGAATGGGTGAATGTGAGGCTTGTATTGTAAAGCGCTTTGGGTGCCATTAATGTGCAGAAAAGCGACCATTTACCATTTACCATAATTGTTTGTCAGCATCAGTGGGTGTAATCCATACTGAAAATATGTCCAAACTTTGAGCCCATTACCTGAAATGCTCGGATGTTGGTTATATTATTGAACACAAGTGGCTGAACGCACGGTCAACAACCTGGAGGGGGTGGGTTTGAAGTGGCTCATTTGCATTTAAAGGGCCAACACTCAAAATGACCTTTCTTGCATCATTACTCAGAAATAGGTTTGAAGATGGCCCCTCTGGAGTTGAATTAATGAAGAATTTAGACCCAAGCATAACATTTACAATTAATGTAGACCACAGGAGAAAGAAAATGCACAATTCCATTTAAAAAAGCAAAATATTACTCCTTTAACTCAACACAGCATCACCTCTAAACTGAGCACATAACAGTGTCCATGCCCAAAAAAATGAGAATTCATTTAAAAAAAGAATTTCCCCTTCACTGGAATACTTTATGACACATGCATATTTGTACTTGTGTCTCATAACAATCCGAAAAAAAACTTGTTGGAATTCATTTAAGTGTGGCAGACAAATTGTGCCACTGTTTATCCGAAATTCACATTTTCCCACTTGTATTGACCCATCTGTTATTATTTATCACGAAAACTGCAACTGACTTCTTGGTGTGGACATGGTGGGTTTATTTTGTGACTACAATCTGTCCGGTCAAGATGTGACAGGCGTGGCGTCCAATGTCTACTGTCTGTTTGTGTATTTGGGTATATGATAAATGGTAACACATTTTTTTTCTCAGTGGCCTCCCTCATGGAGGAGCATGGCAGGAAATGAAAGTCTGTCAACACAACAGCAGAACAGGATCCCTCTTCTCTGTTGCATACTCTCTTTGCCAATTCTCTTCTGCCACATCAGTGCTAAGCTGTCTCCTGTGAACCCACTCTCACAGCACAAAACCCCCACTAAACTTCACTTTGGCAATCATTTCTTCTTTTGAGCAGAAAATGGGGATTTGCCGTGATGAACCTGTTGTCATGCACAGAAGTGTTTGCTAGCTTTGGGGCTTTCAAAGACGAACATCCTGTTGTCTTCACAGCGTCTTGGGTCAGAGGAAGTAAGAGAATTATCATCTCTTAAATGTACAAAAGTGCTGATGTAAAACAGAAGCCTGGTGTTTCTGAAACTGCCAATGCTAGTCAAACCCTGGGGAAGGAAATGCATCGTTCACTTACAAAGACATGCCCAAATTCTTCTCATTTATCGCACAGTAGCTGAATCGGTTGACACCTTGACATTGCATGGGGCTTGTGGTTAGTTTACTGTGCAGCATCCCATTTAAGAGTGTTTCTTAAATGCCACAATCTAGACAAAGAAATGTAAAGAAGTAGAAAAAAATGAAAAAGAAAAGAGGCATATCTTGATGCAAAAGGCATCCCAGGTAGATGGAAAAAATGTCTCCCAGAAATTACTGTTAAAACTGCATGAGAAGCTGATGTATGATGCAAGTCTAATTCAACTCAGTGTTTCTGCTGAGGCAATGACTGGAACCAGAGCTGTGAGCGGTAGATGAGAAGTCATCACTAGCCACTAGAGCAGGGCAGAAAACTTGATAATACCACTCTGCCTTTCTAACAAGAAGCTGTAGCGGTTCCTGAGGCAAGTTTCAAAATCACATAAAAGATGATGCTTTTTATGTGGTTGTCCTCAGAGGATCTTCAGCCACTCAACCTCAGTGCAAATGTGTTTAGATGTTTTCTGAAAATGGCTTGTTTCATTTTTCACATTCGCCACTCAACATCTTGAAGTAGACCATGTAGAGAGTGTGTGTATTGTACTGTGTGTACATTGAAGTGTGCTCTTCACAGCCGTGTTGAGGCTGTTTGTGGTTAATCTCTCATTTGGAGTGGATATGGTAATGAATTGTAAGGCAATAGTCAGCTAAAAGGTATAATGTGCAGTAATGGATATGGGGAGTGCTGCATATAACAGGTGGTTAAATGTGTTTATATATTTTTGTGCATAAAAAGAGAAATAAATAGCTTTGTCTGCTCATATGTGTGTCATCACATATAAGAATATAAATTAGGGCTGTATGAAATTTGAAAAAACTGACATTGTGATTTTATTTAACCCTACAGTTTTTTAACCCTGCAATAGATAGATAGATAGATAATGTTTATTTGTCCTTCATAGGAAAATTGTTTTTATATACTGTACAGCTACGAGAAATTAGCACCTTACTCACAAACCATGACATAACACAAACAGAAATTGCACACTATATACCTGCCCAAAAACGGCAAAGACAACAATTTCATCACCATATTCCCACCACCATACGCATCCAACTAACACATCACAGTCTCTTTAGTTATTTGTTCAGTTGTGTTATTGCATTTGGAATGAAAGTTCTGCTGAATTTAACTTTTTTTTTTTTCTTCCAGTTTATTGTCTTGTATTGATGATCAGAAGGAAGCAGTATCATCAGGAGGACATAGTATTCATTTATTTTTTTCATTTATTTTATTCATTCCAATCTCAATGATTGGAAAGGAACAGGATGAATAAAATTTAGAACACCTGCCCCTTTCTTACAACATCTGCTGCATCAGAAAGTCACCATTACAGCAAAAAAAAACAAAAAAACAAAACTGTGAACACAACAGTCTATAAAAAAAAAAATCCAAAATCCCTAAGTAAAACTATTTCATTATATATTTTTATGAATGGTCTCTATTCTCTCCTTATACAACCTCTTAAACTAAAAACAAATATTTGTACAGCTCTTCTCTTCCATTGACAAAGAATTCCACATTCTGACACCAACAACAGAAATACACTTTTGTTTTCAAGTAGTCCTTACCTTTTGCTGTTTAAGATTAAACCGTCTTCTATGTTTTTTTATCCTGTGATACTAAAACAAATAATCCCTGTACATTTATGAGCAAAAGTCTATTTCTAGCTCTAAACACAACCAACAATGTTTTTAATTCACCTAACTTTTGAAACTTAAACAATACTGATTTAATAAATAACTCATTTGTATGTTCCCTGAGATTAACATTGTATATTATTCTTATTGTGCTTTTCTGTAATAAAAACAGTGGCTTTGTGTTACTCATATATGTGTGTCATCCCATACTTCTATACAATAACTCAAATATGGCAGTGTAAGTGAATATAGAATTCTCATTGCTTTATAATCTAATACATATTTTGCTTTATTCAATACTGAAATATTCTTAGACATCTTTTTTTTTTACATAAGCAATATGTGGTGTCCAGGTTAATTTATCATCCACTATTACACAGTATAATAGCTATGCATCCTGATATAAATGATCAAACAATTTAGTTGTGTTACCTCTCATTGTGACAAGAATAGGAAGGCACTGTCGACACAGAACACGTGTCATCCTTCTTGTAGTTGAAATCATTCCAGATAACTGACATTGCTTTTCTTTTCGGCGCTAAGTCTTTATTATTGGTGATTTTCTCTTCTTCATTGCTCACTTTTCAATGTTGTTACCAGCGACTCACTCCAAACTGAATGAAAACGATTGTGATTGTGATTGAAATTAGATGAGAACATGTTGAGTTAATGTGCCTCTTGTTACAACTTTTACACACACATACATTGCGATGACAATGCTCATATATATTGTGCAGCTTTAATGTAAATAGACATAAACAAAGTGATGGTAAAATACAAACGTGTCTGATATTCAGTTTTTTAAGTAAAAATGTAAAATAATAAGATAGTTCCATGAATATTGTAAATGTATTGAAGTTAAACTGATTTAGACATGCCTTTATCTTAGTGTCACATATGAGTCAAATACGATTACGAAAGCCTAAAAACTGAGATGAAAAGAAGATTTAAAAGGATGGTTCTTCATCCTAAAAAAAACTATTACATTGAATTTAGAAATTCATTAAATCGTGTTGTTTCAAAATGAACAATTACATGACACCACAGGAAATCTGGTTCTGTGAATTTTGTGAGTAGAGCAATTGTACAAATTATGATGAAAAATGTTTACCTTATTGTTTTGCTCAGGAGTGTAATTGTGCGCTGTGTGTTTGTATGGTTACTGTGTTTCCTGCATGCCTCTGTGTGTGGTGCTGCAGAGAGCAGAGCAGGACCAGTGGGCTGAAGCTGTGCTGCTACAGTAGTAATGAGCTGCCTGGTGCCTCAGCATTTCTGATGAAGTCTTCCCTGTGATCACTTCTCTCCATCTAATCCCTGTCGGCCAGGTTCCTAGCAGCCTGCTTCCCATTAGTACAGCCGCTATCTAATGCATGCCAAGGAACTCTCACATTAACTCTCTCCTGACCGGATTAATAAAAGCTTGTGTCCCACAGTGGGGCTTTGCATGCATTTCCATGCTAACAAACCTCTTGTAAAACATGATGCACATTTCGCACTGCCTAATGAGGCCTAGATACAATATAGCACAAAAAAAGAGGTGCAAGGATATAGGGTCTCTTCTTGCTATACAGCTTTTGCCATTTCTGATTTCATCAGTGAGTAAGGTCAGATCTTATGGCAATGTGGATTAACTTGTGCTCTTTCCTGATGCGTTGCATCTCTCGGGGCCTTTGCAAGGGCCCCATCCGTATGCTACTGTATCCGCGGATCCCCGTGTCCTCTTTGCCGGCTGAATTATTCATGTACCAAAGCCACTGCTCATATCTGTGCAGGCAGCAGCTTCCCGGCGTTATGAGCCTGCAGTAATGTGACTTTATAGGAACCAAAGCTCCCTTTACCCGACCAGCCAATCCCACATTCTTTACTCTCCGCCTCAGACTCTCTGGCGTTTCCCCCTTTACCTCTCTGTTCCATTTTTCAATCCCTTCCTCCATCCCTCCCCTTTCTATCTCCGTCTCCGATGTCCTTCTCCCACTCTCTGACTTTATAAGGACAGACGCTTTATATCTTTTGCTTACCGGTTTTCTTTTCCCTCTAATATTGCACTCCCTTTTTCTTTCCCTGTCGTCTGGCAGCCAAACAAATACTCTTTTGCACATATCTTTGAAGCTCTTCCTCCTCTTCAGTCTTTCCAACTCATTCCCTGGTCTCGTCTTGCCTCAGTGTGAGCCCCTTTATTTCTGCTTCCCGAGTGAAGCTTGAGAAGCAACATAATGATAAACTGGAATCAAGGATGTTCATCATTATTGCTCCTTTCTTTCTTTCTTTCTTTCTTTCTTTCTTTCTTTCTTTCTTTCTTTCTTTCTTTCTTTCTTTCTTTCTTTCTTTTGTTTAAATTGACACAACACTTGACCAGTTTTTTTAAATCTTGTAATCTTACCACCTCGCTAATTCAGAGACAAACTCATGTAAATATTGCAGATTTACTTGTTATTGAACCAGGCATGTGCGTCATCATTCATTGGGAACGACATGATAACTGTTGCCATGGTAATTTTATTTTTTTTTTTACCTCTGGTCCACACATTCAGGCCATTACCTTGCTCCTAAATGACATTTCAACAACTGTCATTTTCTGTGTGGTATTTTATGTCAACAGAGGCACACATACTTCAGCTAACCCTAAAATCCCCCTGCATGTGATGAGGCAGGGCTTGAAAATGAAAGTAAAGAAGCAACGATGCCATGCAAAGTATTCCCTTAAGCATGTTAAAAACAAATATAATTTTCTGCAGGAAAATCTGTATGTTCATGAAATGAAACCAGTAAAATAAATCACAATGGTTTCATTTCTTATTTTAATTAAGGCAATAAAATAATTGAAACTAGAAGAGAGAGAAAGACAGAGAGAGTTGGAGAGAATCTATGATGATACAGTAATAAAGATTTATGTTTCAGTGTTGGCGTCCTTGGTTTCCGTGTCTATTTGGAGCTCGGTTTTCATGTGTCATTGTGTCATTGCTTTTAATCTCTGTGTATTAGCTCTGTGGGCATTCACAAGTCATAGAAATGCCTGCACTCCATTTCCCAAATTGTCACACACGGAGCGAGGGGTCCTTCAGAAATAATTAGTTTGTTACATGCTGTCTGGTGCAGTAATGCAAATCAAGGTTCAACATCTTGTTACGTGATAATTTATCGATTGAGGTAGAGAAGATAACATCTAATTTTCTAATGGAGGCTGATTGAACAGTACACCTTCAGAGGGGAGGAGCAGGAAACGCATAGGAGACTGGAGCTCTACTCAGCCAGCTGGACAAGTTTTTCTTTTTTTTTTTTTTCTTTATACTGTTATCTGAACAGCTTGCTAATAGAAATTCTCTCTTCCTTCACATATTGGAAAGATATTCATCACACTGCTTTCAGTGAGATGATGCAGTAATGCATTTTGGACAGACCAATTTCCCTGGAAGCTTAGCAAGAATAATATGTTCTTTGGCATTTTTTATTAAGGTCCTGGATTTTCCGCTACCTGGGCTAACTCCTTGTCTTTTGGGGTCAAAACTCAACACCACAGCTTTACTAATATTGTTGAGTTCTGAGATGGATTTTTAATTGTTGAAATACCTGCCAAGAATCTGAACTGAGCTTTAATCTCTGTCCCAGAGGTAGTTCCACCCCAAGATTATGTGCCTGCCAAAATGTCTGACATGTGGAAGACAGACAAATTTTTCTGTCTGCTGGTTTGAAACCGTGAGACTGCACTTATCTAAGCATATAACCTAAGAGGTATTTTATTGCTTCTGAGACCAGCCAAGATATTTTCATCAGTGGTGACTCTCTCACTGGGAGATCTTCTTCAGTAAGGATGAGGGTTGTGTTTGCTGTAGCTGTAACCATTGGCCTACTGCTTCTGTTCTATTCTATACTGTGTTAATTAATCTGATCTTTGCTGAAGATTCAGAGAACAGATGTAAAGCATTTTTTGATCAAATAAAATCTGGTTTTAAATAAGGGTTGGTGGGGATTGTGTGTTGGTATCAGAGTAAAACGTGAAAGCCTGCTGAAGGTGTGGCTCACCGCTTAATGAAGACTGTGCTAATTACTGACGGACTCCCAGTGGGTAAAAGAAAAAAAGTGGTTGTTTTGGCCTACCTGATAAGGATGACTCAAAGCTAGCGGGAGCTGCCTGTTAGTTCTTAATCTGTAGGGATAATAGGACAGAATGGGAATGTACACAGTAGAGGAAAAACCCAACTGGCTGTAGTTTAGTATGCAGAGACTGAGAAGCTTTAAATTAATTTTAAAAACTAATTAAAGGATCAGAGAAAAGGTCACTTATTGCAGAGCCGACTCACCAATTAAGCAATATAGGCAAAGGGTGGTGTCGCCTCCAGGGGGGCGCCACAATAAAGAAAAAAGATTCACCCTCAATATAATTATATTAAAACTAGTTATTATCAGAGGTGGAAAGTAACAAATTAAATTTACTCACATTACTGTAATTGAGAGGTTTTTGTGAGAAACTTGTAATTTTTAAGTAGTTTTTGAAATAGTTAATTTTACTTTTACTCAAGTACATTTTAACCCAAGTATTGTACTTCACAAATTCCTTATTGCTGAGTAAAAAAATTAAATGCTGGAAAAAATAATTGGCATCGGTATAGCTAGCGTGGATCATAGAATTCACAACTTATGCCATTTATACTTGTAAATGTTTCATTGAGTGGTTTGATTAAAGTATTAACACTGCCTGAAAGGTCTTAATTACTATGAGGATTGAAAGTTGACTAAAAACAACTAGATTGGATTGGATTTATGACTCGTCCTTTTTTATATCAAGTAATTGAAAGTAACTAAGTAACTTTTTCTCAAAGTAAATTTTAAATTACGTACTTTTTACTTTTACTAGAGAGGATTTTTAGATGAGTACTTTTACTTATACTTGAGTAGAATTTAAGCAAAATAAAGATGTTTTTTGCTTAATACACATTTTTCAGTACTTTTTCCACTGCTAGTTATTACTATTAACTCTTAATATGGAATGCAATGCCCAATTAATATTAGAAGTGATAATACCAATTATGTCCAACCATAGCCATTGGACCCTGCTGACTGGAACATCTTCTATAACTGATCAAGTACGAAGAGTTAGTTCACAGAGGTTCATTTCAAGTTCAAAACAGCTTCACATTTCCAAAACAAAAGGACAGACGAAAGCGTCAACACAAATATTTTTGTGGTAATGATATTATGGTGAGGGTATTTATATTGAATGTTTATTTTTTTGTAATTTGTTAAGCATGTAAATTGAGTGACATGTCATCTTATAAATTAAAAACAATGGTAAAAAACAATTCTATTCAATTTCTTTTTTAAGTGTATGTAAATTGCAAACCGAGGGGGGCATCATATAAAATCCGCCATAGGACTTACAGTATATATCTGGAATTCTCAACTAAGTTTAAACAGCACAAGCCACTCTTACCCAAGTGGCCAATTTAATGTGGCTGTGTCTGCTGATCTGTTCACATACTTTATACAACTTTTGTTTACCTGATGAGGACCTCTGTGAATTATTACTGTTATTGACTTTTGTATGAAGCAGAGCCTGGAATAACAATACCCTGTTATGGGAATAATTTTAATAATAGATGCAATGATAAATCAAGTTGTTGATAAGTTGGGGAACAAAATTACCGTTGACAGAAATCCAATAGCGTTGGCTGTTTGTGCATGTGGGTATTTGATGCTTTATTGGCATAATCATCAAATAATTGACAGTTTCATTGATAGTGGAGTTGCAGTCCTAGTTTTGATTTCTTTAATTTCTTAAAGATGATGTCATGCACATAAGAACAGTCATACTCTATCAGTATGTAGTGCTTGGGTAGTAAATTATTTGTGGTTTAATTTGTAGGACCTATTGTAGGAAATATGACCATCTGCATGATTGGATTCCATAAAAATACATAATGTGGTGGTTTTCCTGGTCTGTCTCGATATCCTAACCCTCCTTACTCCAGTGTGGCACAGCTGTCTTTGTTGCCTTGTCTGCAAATGCCAGAGCCGTTTTTGTACCTTAGGGAGTATGCCGAGATCAAATGTCCACAGTTCAGTGTCGTGAACCACAGAAGAGGGAAAATGTCACCAGAGGTCTCCCCAGAGCAGACTTTGTGGCAGGATGAAGGGGCTCGCTGATGACTGACTGATAGAGGTCTCAAGGATAACACCTGTGCCTTTCTCACTGATATGATCTGTCCCACTGACTGACTTTGTCGAGGAAATGCAGTTGGTATGTAAAAGGTTTTTAGTGTGAAGGTAAAATATGGAACACATTTGGAGGAAAGATGTATAGGCTATGGCTGAAAAATATGGTCACCAGGTGCTTTTGTTCATATTGATATATTGAGTAAAGTTTGGAAGAGTAAACAGAGTACTGTTAGTTTAGAATATAGGTGTCAAACATACAGCCCGTGGGCCAAAACCAGCCCACCAAAGAGTCCAATCCAACGCATGGGATGAATTTGTGAAATATATAAACAATCAGGAGTGTTTAAATCTTTTTATTTCATGTTTCACATATAGACTTATATGATCAAAAGTGGATCAGATCAGTAAAATGCTGTCATAATAATCAAGAAATAGTAACAACCCCAAATTTTTCTCTTTTGTTTTAGCATAAACATTCAATTCCATAAAATGAAATGTCTTAAAGCTACGGATGACTTTCATGACCAATTTTTCATCAAATCTGTAAAACCTGAGTCATAGCCTGAATATCATAAATCCATAAGTCTGATCTTATGCGCCTGAATCTCTTCCCTCACAATGAACAATTTTGAGGCAAACTCCACCATAAACAATCTTTGTGTTTAAATACCTAGCTGGTAGGGCACTTGGGCATTTCTGGAAATTTGTCACAGCATGCATTGTGGGAAGCAGAGCTCCACACAGCTGCAGAAGCAGCAACTAAAAAACATGTCAACCAGGTGAAAGCCAATGGGTTCTTTCTGTGTGGAGCTCCACTTCCCACAATGCATGCTACAACAAATTTCCAAAAATGCCAGAGTGACCTACTGGCTAGATATGTAAACAAAATGTTTGTTAATGGTGGAGTTCTTTGAAACTGTTCACCCTGAGGGAAGAGATTCAGGTGTGTAGGCATGGACAGACTTTACAGATTTGTGATTAGGCTATGACTCAAGTTTTATAGATTTGATGAAAAATTGGTGATGAAAGTAAGTGCAATGTAAATGATATTCTGCATGTTACATGTCATTATATGTTTTGTGTCCATTGAGATATGTAGGTTGTAATGCGCATGTGTAAATAACAGAGACATCACATTGATATATTTGAACTTTTTTCAAAAAGAAATTTCAGGTTGTTCATATTTTTCACATTTTTAAGGAAACTTTGTAGATGTAAACACTTTTAGAATGTCATTTTACTTTTTTTACAGTTATGTTACTGGTCTGGTCCACTTGAGATCATATTGGGCTGAATGTGGCCCCTGAACTAAAATGAGTTTGAAATCTTGATTTAGAAAGAGAAAAGCCCTCCTTTTCTCTTAGGATACTTGAGAATAACAGAATTAGCAAGGTTAATTAGTCTGACAGATTTGTGAACAGCATTAGTCATCAATGTTAAATATATGTGTTAAAAACAAATACAAATCTATATGTGTCTATCGTAAAGTCTGAAATCACCTTTTACAAAATGGAATCGACAGGATTGGTGACTTATACTTCAGTCCACTAGCAAGGGGAGATCAAGATGTTTTGGCTTAAAATACAAAGCGATCTCACTGCAACCATCTTTATATACAGTCTGTTCTGTAGCTTAACATAGCACCGAGCGTGGTAATGATGCCGCAGATCAAACTGGATAAATCAGCAAGGAGGTGTGTTCTCACTGATGTTTGCACATTATGCTATATAAACACTGCAGCAGATCAGTTCATTTAACATAAGTCACCTCTAATAAAGGTGTTACTTGTGGATTTGTTTACTTATGGCAATGAGTAAAGAAAGGACATGTTTTCCACTAGGCTCATCAATCCAGTCATTCATTATCCTCTTCTGGGTTGCAGGGGTGTAGCCTGAGCTATTGCAAATTTTGCTTTCAGTCTGCGGATGACCACATATGTATCCCAAATGGCCGGGGTGTGATTCAAATAGATTGTCAATCAACAGGTCATTGCACCATTGAGATGGTGGAACAATATAAAAACTTCTCTAGGTACCTGCATGTGTGTCTTTTAGTCCAAAACAAGGGGCAAGTACCCTATCTGGAAGGTGACGGGTGCTTTCATGGACTCTTTTGATTCTCATCCGTTTTCAGTGATCTGGTCATCCATCTTTAAATTATTCCTCCATTATCAAGGTTGATGGCTGTCATGTTAGACTTTGATTGGCAGGTCTGTATGAAAGCTCGATCGCTTGCCATGGGAGACTTTTGATGTTTCTGTTCTTTCATTGAAATTTTTTTCCCTGCCTAGCACATCCACTGTAACTTTGGTTAACAAGCCTGAATCACAACTTTGTTGCAGAAGTCTTGGTGACATTAACCTTTTTGCTGAGTCTTTAAGCTAGTATTTAGCATTAGCTCACTTATGGCCACTTAAAAATGGTTCTAAGTGCTTGTCTGTCCCTTTTGCCCCAGTATGGTCATTACAACTCCAAAAACTCAACCAGGTGATGGTCAAATTGAGACGACTACCATCTGTCCAAGCTTCAGAAACAAATAGGTGACATATGGTTCCTCCATCCAGTAATTATATGTTAGGTGTACTCACATGCAGGCAAAAGGACTCTCAGTCAAGTAGATGGGAGGAAGCATCTGGTTTGACTGTATTCCTTCAAAACCTTCCCTCTGGTAATACAAATCAACAACATACAGTTGCGGAAAAAATTATTAGAGCACTCTGTTTTCTTCAATTTCTTGTACATTTCAATGCCTGGTACAACTAAAGGTATATTTGTTTGTACAAATATAATGATAACAACAAAAATAGCTCATAGTAGTTTAATTTAAGAGTTGATATCTATCCATTTTCTATGGTTTTCTTGATAATAACCAAAATCACAAAAGTTCTTACATCAATAGCTATGGCATTGTACTGACAAAAACAGTGCTTTTATGCATTGCGTGTTTTCTTTTCTGTCTGTTTTATGATGATTCATGATACACACAGGAGTTAGTACTTGATTGCATAACTATTATTTTTGACGACTTTTGATGGTCTAATAATTTTTTCTGCGACTATTTAATTGTGCTTTAGAGTATAATGGCAATGAAACAATCAGACAATATTTGTTTCATTTGTCTTATTGCTAACACCATTCCCTCCTTTTCCTGCTCAGCTCACATCACTCTCTTGTACAGTGAGCTGAGAGGAGGGGCTGTTGTTCATTTACAAACAGCTGAGAAGTCTTACATATTACCCTCAAACATAACTCCTGATATCCAAAATTCACATGTTAGAATTATTATGGGCAAGGTGGGAAAAGACATAATGAATAACCTTTCAATTGTAGTGTGAGTGTGTGATGGGTGTTACTAAAAGAAGTTATTTGCATTTAATTAGGCATGACTACAGATGAGCCAAAGAGGAACAAAGAAGAGCCATATGCATCTTGGAATCCAGTCCCTGATGAGTCGCTGCCTGTGTGATACTTTGAAAATGTTATGCTTGCATAAGAACACTTAGAGCAACATGTTCACGGAGATGAATATAACCTTTCACTTCCAAATCAGTTGCGTTGCTATGGGGCTCCTGGCTTTTCTACACTCTTTAGAAAGAATAGCCACGCTCAGTGCATGCACAAGATGCTGTTTTTGTTGCATAAGAAACATAAACACTTTGCAAGGCTAACCTGTTCAAAGTGTTGATTTGCTATTGCCTCCCAGTGCAATACGTGGGTGGAGTGTAAACCAACCCTGCGCAGGAGGTGATCGAATTTGCACTGTCAGCACAGATGGGACCTCCTGGACAAGCAGAGCTGCCTCCCTGATTGGCTGTCACTTAGTGTCACTCACTCAGACCTCAGCTATCACTCATACAGAACACACACATACACATACGAAGACATGTATTGGGCTTTGGAGAACTCAAATTATTTGCAAGTAAATTGCAAAACTTTCATTCAGAGAGAATTACCCCAGAGAATGGATTGGGAACGGATGCCTGCACTCACAACTGTTCCGCAGCAGCAGTTTACTTGTTGAAATGTGAGAGGCTCATTAGGCCTCGGCTTCCCTGATGAGACAGTTTAATTACACGCCATTGGGACTTGTGCAAATGGTAGAGCTGCCATTACAACTTTTATCAACACTGTAATCTGGTAAAATGGTACACATGTCCTATATAATATCATTGTGTTCCACCAGCTTGTGATATTATATGTAGCAGTTTGAATTATAGAAAGCACTTACTGGATGTAAGTAAAGTGGACTGAAAGATCCAAACTCTTCTGTCACAGTATGTGTAACACAGTAATAGTATAATACAGTGATTGCTGTAAATTCAGGACAATGGTTTATGATCACTATAGTACTTCATCATATTTGATCATCATGTTTTATTTGGAGCTTTCCTACAAAAACACGACAACAATTGCCTCACACTGGACAATTTAAAATTCTTTAAAAATGTAACTTTCCAAGCTTCCTAATGAGGAGGATAACACTTGCAAAAATAATCATTAGGATGCAAATGTCTGGTAATTCTGGCTTCAGTACAAATGAAAATAGCATTTTCAGCCTTTAGTTCAACATTCCAGTTTTAATATACTAAGAAGTCCTGCTGCTAAAATTCTGTTTCATTTGGAGGCAGCTGGGTCACAAAATTGCAAATACATTGTCATAGTGCCCAACCCTGAAGGTAAACAGAATGTTATTTTATACAGGTAAGAGTTGGTGTTGTGTTGCTTATATTAAAACTCTAAGGTGCTTAGACACATTTACTGTTGTACTCATAAGTTTACATACTCTAGCAGAATATGTGATTTTTTTGGGGGCCATTTTTTAGAGAATATGAATGACAATACAAAATCTTTTCTTTCACTCATGGTTAGGTGTTGGGTGAAGCCATTTGTTATCAAACAAATGTATTTGTTCTTTTTAAATTATAATGACAACACAAACTATCCAAATAACCCTGATAAAAAGTTTACATACTCTAGTTCTTAATACTCTGTATTGATCCCTTTAACATCAATGTCTTCAAGTCTTGTGGTCATTGTGGATGAGGTACTTTACCTCCTCAGATGGTAAAGCTACCCATTCTTCTTGTTAAAATCCCTCAGCTCCTTTAAATTCTTGGCCTGTCTTGCATAAACTGCATGTTTGAGACCTCCCCAAAGTGTCTCAATGATACTGAGGTTAGGAGACTGACATGGACACTCCAGAACCTTCACTTTTTTCTGCTGTAGGCAATGACAGGTCAACTTGGCCTTGTTTTTTGGGTCATTGACATTTTGGAACATCCAAGACCATTTATGCACAGTTTCAGGGCTGATGAGTATAGGTTTTCCTTCAGTATTTTCTGATCACATGCTGCATTCATTTTACCATCAACTTTGACGAAGTTCTCTGTCTTTGTAGCTCACACATCCCCAAAACATCAATGATCCACCTCTGGGTTTCACAGTATGAATGAAGTAACTTTCATCATAGACCTTGTTGACTCCTAACCAAATGTTTATGATTGTGTCTAAAAGTTCAATTTTGGTCTTATCACTCCAAATTCTCTTGTTCCAGAGGTTCTGAATCTTGTCTGTGCTGTTTGTCATATTGTAAGTGGCTGTTTGGGGGCAGTGGTGTAGTAAAGTCTTTCTTCTAGTGACTTGACAGCCCAGTTTTATTAAAGTGCCTCCTTATTGTGCATCTTGAAACAGTCACACCATTTTTTTTTATCAAAGACTCCTGTCTGTCAGTTGAAGGTATTTGTGGGTTTTTCTTTACATCCCAAAGAATTTTTCTGGCAGTTGTACCTCAAATCTCTGTTGGTCTACCCGACCGTGGTTTGGTTTTAACAAAATCCCTCATTTTCTACTTCTTTATTAGAAGTTGAACACTGCTGATTGGCATTTTCAACTCCTTGGGTACCTTTTTATGTAATTTTTCTGCTTCATATAGTTCAATGACCTTCTCCCACATATCTTTTGATAATTATTTTGCTTTCTCCATGACTCAGGATTCAGAAACATCGGTGCAGCACTAGAAGGAACATACAGGGGTCTGTCAGGACCCTGGAAACTCACTGACTTTCTATACACATACTTTGATTAGAAGCAAACAAATCACAGGTGAGGATGGTTACCTTTAATATTCATTTAAACCCATGTGTTTCAAATTGTGTGTATGTTATCAGACCAAACCCTCTAGGGCATGTTAATATGTGATCAGGGTCATAGTTTCTGTGTCATTACAATTTCAAAAGGGCAAACCCATTTGTTTGATAATAAATGGCTTCACCCAACCTCTGACCATAAAAAGAGGTTTTGTATTATCATTCATATTCTCTGAAAAATGGCCAAAAAAATCACAGATTCTGCTAGGGTATATAAATCTATGAGCACAACTGTGTATATGGAGGATACATTCTATTTGTTTCTGTTCATTTTGGGATTCTTTTGCTCTTCTGTCTGTTGCACATCATGTCATTTGTCATCATTTTATTGCTGTAATGCAGGTAACATTTGATATTTTTCTAGTAACTATCTATACATCACTCAAACTATTTGTTACTGGCCATACTCAAAGAAAATAAAAATAGAGTTATTTCACTTGATATCACATTTTTGGAAGACACAGAGATATGTAATCCTCTGATACTTTTTTTTAATGTTATCATAAAGTCAGCGCTATGGAGTCAAGAATACAGTAGGTGTCTGTTTAGCCTAAAATGCGTGTGTGTGTGTGTTGGGTTTTTCTGTGAGTTCTACATTGCAGCCACACACACATGACCTTCTAATAGTGTCAACAGCTATTAAGAGAAACACCTGAGAAGCAGCAGCTGGTTTCAGGCACAACAGGCACTCTGAAAGGGATGAGCAGCCACCCAAAGTGCTCTTTGTGCAGCACTTTTCATGTTTACCTCGTCCTCTCTCATCCTGTAGCATACACCTTTTTCACGTGAACCCTGGGCTACAGTTTTTTTCGCCAAGAACCTGCCGCATCTCGTCACTCCTCCCTGTGGGGAAAATGTCCCCCATCCCCTACCTCTGTGGAGGCTTTTGTTTCCCTGTGTCCCAGCAGTCTCTTTAGCATGCAGATGTGATTAGCGAATGTCACCATGCAGCAGGGCTGATTCAGACCGTTCCTCTCTGCTGGAGTCACTTAGACATTGCAATCCCGGGAAAATCAAATTATAGAGCCATTAATTTGTCTAGGTAATCCAGCCTGTCAGCTGCTCTGGAGAAGTAATCTCCCAGGACTGCGTTCATCAAGTGTGTGATGCCAGCAGAAGTGAAGCATTATCTAATTAACAGGAGAGGACTGAGTGGCTAGGAGTTACATCTGGCCTGAATCACCTGCTTTTACACTAAAATTGAGGTGACATGAAGGCGATGATATGTACTGTATGTATGTTTCTGCTATATAATCTACTCTGATTACCTGTTCAAAGAAACTTCAGGGATTTAATTCTCTTCGCTGTTTGATTAAAGTTTCCACTGAAGGACTTCAAACTTCCAAACACCTAAAAATGTCTTTTACAAACACAATTTGTCAGTAGTGTGGAGCTGACAAGGCAAAACAGCAATAACTTTCACTCCTTGCACACAACCTTCTCAAGGTGACTGCTCAGGATTTGCCCATTTAGCTTATTTGTACTGTTCAAAGGGCAGAGAGAAGTCGCATGCATTTTGTTGTTCTGTTCATTAATACAAGGGGACCTTTTGAGAAGCTGCACTGACGAATCTGTGGTTGTTAAAGCAACTTGGTCTTTGATTGCTAAAATGTCTGACATAGGAAGCCGAAATACGGCAAAATAATTTGTCTGAATTTGTTCTTTTTCTGATTAATATGGGATTTGTTCTCAAATGACCTCATATTTTTGTCCTGTTACAACCTCTCTGTGTAAATATTTGTATAATATAATATTTGCATTTCTTATATTGTATTTCTTATAATGCTCTTATGACATTAGCGGGGTTTCCATTACCATCAGAAATGCACAAAATACAAATGTAATAAAAAACTGGCAATGGAAATGTCACAAAAAGTGTTTACAAATTTAAAAAGGTTTTTACATTCTCATGAGGCAGTTTTTGAGAGGTTCTGATATAGAAGTACAAAAGTGTAATGGAAACACATTTTGTGCATTTTCACTAGTTACGGGCGTGACAAGTCCAGTGCTATGAGAGGCTCAATAACATAACACCTCATTAAATGTTGGCTGTGTCATTCTAAATTCTGGCTCCACAACTGGTTGAGGAATTCTGTACAATTCTCTCCCAGAAATCCATTATGCGTGGATGCTGATATAAGACTTTGTCTTGGAACGATCAGGAACACCTGCAGAGTGACTTAGGCTACGTTCAATAGGCAGGAAAATGTGGCCCAAATCGGATGTTTTGCCCATATGTGCACTGTACCAACCTGTTAAAGACAGTGTGAACAGCACAAATCTGATTTTCTCAAATCCGACCCAGGCCACTTTTATATGTGGTACTAATTTCTAATACATATGAGATATTTTGCAATGCAACTTCAGTCTAACTGGCCAGGTCCTGTTTTCACTGAAATGCGACAAACGTCACCAATCTGCGTCCCAGGAGGAGAATGGTAAATTGTAAAGGGTTGGTGTTTATGTAGTGCTTTTCCACACATCAGTGGTGCCCAAATCACTTTACAATACAAGCCTCACATTCACCCATTCACATACATGCTCATACACCAGTGGGCGCCTGCCACTTTGCAAAGAACCGCCAGGCCTCACTTGGAGCAATTTAGGGTTCAGTGTCTTGCCCAAGTACATTTCAACATGTGAGCAGTTGGAGGCAGGACCTTCAAACCAGGACCTTCAAACTGTCGACCCTTTACTCATTAGATGACCTGCTCTACCAACTGTGCCACAGCTGCCCAAAAGTTGTGGGAAAAACATTTACTTCTGAAAACACAGTGCATGCCTACGTGGTCACGTTTTACATCAGGACCTCTTTTGCACATGCGGGTCACTTCAGGGTCGCATTCGGTTCATACTCAAAAGTGATACAAATTACATTTATTGTATAATACAAAAGAGCACACAAAGAATGAATTTCAGCAAAACATGTGAATTGTGCATTAAAACCTGCTGACTGAACCTAGCCATGAGGTACAAACCCCACCCCCCGTCTCTCTCTCTGCGAGAACGACGACGTATCGTGAGATGGGTAGACGGGACTTTACCAGAAACACGCATCAAAAGACAAACATTTGTCAATGAAACACTTTGTCAAAACTGTACAAATATCTGTTACTGACGTCTTGGCTGATTTCGGAAGCAAACATTCAATCGCTAAACCGATGCTTATGTCATCTCTTTTCTTCCACATGCATGTACACAGGAATTAAGATCATTTCCTGTCACTAAAAGCTAACACAGATTCAAAGACACATTGATATTTATGCAGTGTTGGTGCTTTACATCTGGTTTATTTAGGTGGAGTATGTTTAATTACCATAATTGCTTTGTTAGATGAAACCTCCTGTTTGTTGTGGCCAAAACAAAGTAAATACAAGTGATAAAATTATACCTTTTTCTGTAAAATGCCAGGATTGTGATAGTTAAAACCTCTACAGATATTGTTGCACAATCACACTATTATTAATGGTCTTGATTCTGCTTCATCCATTGTTTTTTTTTCCACTCTATTAATAGTTTTTTGAGATCACCACTTCTTTGAACCTTACCTAGGGACCTACAGTAGCTATTAAATACTTCATGTGTGGTTGACTGGCTCAGGTAATATTGTGACTGACAAGGGTGGGCAGGCAGGGGCCACAGGTCACCCTCACCATTGAAGGGGGAGGGAGAGAAAGGAATAACTGTGTGCTATGTTTACTGAGAGTAGGCCCTGAGGTTTGATGGTTTGGACGCACACGGAGCAGTGTTTGTCAAGTGGGATTCTGAAGGTTCCATGCAGAAAGACTGGCAAAGAATGCGCGCATGAATAATGTCTTCCAGCCGGGTGCGTCATAATGCGCAGCTGTTCGCCAATGCCGTCAGGTGGTTTCTGGTTTCATGAGTCTTTTGACAGCAGCCTAAGGGTGCTTGCATTAAAAGCTGATCAAAGCCGTGATTTAAGTAACTTCCTGGGTATTAGTTTAAACTGTATTCAGCGCGCATGAATCATAAAAATACATCTTGATTATATTCCCTGTGACGCAACCAATCTCTCTGTATTATTAATTTTTATCAGTCTGAAGGAGAGTCGACATGTCTAGCACATAAAGTCACAAAAACGTAGTGTATATGAATAAGCTCACAGTGAGGAAAAATCATGTTTGTCACGCTTTATTTGCTTTTAACATGTGTGGAATTCAAAGCAGACATTTGCTATATCCTTGAACATTTTGCACCAATTCTACTGGGTCAAACTCAGGGGGAAATACAAAGAAATGAGCTCACGCTGTGGTCAAAAGCAGCGGATGGTGAAGTGATCTTGTGTAATGTAGAGAGAACTCAAGAAGGGGATAATTAAAGAGTACATCAGCCTGTCTAGTGTATCTACGCCTTTCTCATTAGCAGACACAAGTAGAGTTGAATATTGCTCAGAAAATATGATTTTGAAATATTAATTTTCTACTTGATTAGATTTGAAACTGATGAGAAACTTAAAGCGTAATTAGGCATTGATAATGTCAGCCTTTACAGTAGGACTGCAGTGAGAAGGAGACAGAGGTAGAGGAGCATGGCTTTCCTCTGATCATTTTCATTTCGCCTGCAGTTTCAAAGCCAGTAATGATGTTAGCAAATCTCTAAATACAGCCAGACACTTGTTCGCATCCTTTTCTCATTTGCAGCGTCAAAGCTTTTTACAAAACATCTTCCCACTTAAAACGGAAAAGAAAAAGCTCATCCTTGTTTCCTTCTTTACCATTCACATTTAGTGCTCAGGGGTGTTACTCTGTAATCACATTAGTAGATCATTTGTGACAGCTCTTTCACAACGTGCCATGTATTAACTCCAAAAAGATCTTTTCTGTTTCGTCGATGTGCCAGGAGGAGTCTTGAAGCAGACGTTTTACCGAATGCAGACTCTGCAGATAGAATGCACGCTTGTAATTGTGAATGTAATCATCTACACCAGGGATCTCAAACTCATTTTGGTTCAGGAGCCACATTTAGCCCAGTCTGAGCTCAAGTGGACCAGTTGAATAATGACACGATAGCCCTGTAAATAATGACAACTCCAAGTTTTTTTCTGTCAAAAAAAACCTTTTGTTAAATTATGAAAATATTAAAATTTTATAAAGAAGATGTGAATAACTTAATTTTTTTTTTCATTAGAATTAGTTCAATTTTGACAATATGATGCCTCAACTTGTAGTTTATACATGTACGTTACACCCAATGTTACACAAACATTTATGAAGGACAAAGAAATTACAGAATTATAAATAAATGAATGTATAAATGCAGAATTAATTGTATAAATGACTAAATAAATACTTGAATAAATAAGTAAATGCACAAATAAATACATAAATGAATTAATAAAAAAGTAAATATTTTTTATTTTATCACTAACATATTTCTATATTTATTTCCAAATTTACAATTATGCATGCATTTTTAAATGTAGATATTTATTAATCTATTTGTGATTTTCTATATTTATTTCTATATATATTATTGCATTTCCCAAATTTATTTAATTATCTATTTATTCACTTATTTATTCAAGTATGTATTTATTCATTTATTTCTGCATTCACTTATTTATCTATATTTATATCATTTCTTGTCCTTCGTGAGCATGTGGAAAAAGGCACAATATTGTTAAAATTGCATATTTCAGGTTGTTCATACTTGTTTTTATTTCTGTATTTATTTGCATTTTATTATGAAAGGATAGTTTGGAAATGTAACTATTTTACAGTATAATGTTATTTCTTTTACTTACACTTTTTCCACATAATTTTTCAAGAAGAAAATTTATAGTTACCATTATTTATAGGTTATTATATTATTATTTTACTATAGACCACAGTGGTTTGTATGTGGAATCTGAACTAAAATGATATGGACATCATTGACTGTAAAGGTCTTAGGTGTAATGTTTCCACTTTCATCCCGCGAGCCGGAATGGAACCTTTGGCGGGCCGGATTGAACCCGCGACCCGCATGTTTGAGAATCCCTGCTCTACACTGTTTGTATGCATGAAGGTGAGTGAGTCTGCACATGTGAGACGGAATAAATGACTTGTCATTATCACCAATCCAACCCCTTTTGTGTCAAATTCACCCTCAGTGCCGGGAGAGAAAAACTACGTTCTAAATACACGAAGCAGCTCTGGTGTAACAGCTCGTTGCATAGTGAGAACATGACCCAAACCTTTGCAAATGTCATTTTCCGTGTGACTAAGTATACCGCTGCTATTTGTGTCACAACAAACAACCCATGGGTGTGGATGATTGACAAGTTCTGAGTGATAATTTGTCATATTCTGTCTTCATACCTTTATGATGAGTCACTGTTTATTCTGAAGCGCGCTGCACCATTGTCAACAGAACCATGATGACACCTGACAGCAACACATGAGAGAAGACAGCCTCCTTTCATACCAGTGAAAAGGTTAGAACTTTCAACTCAAAGTCTCATGCACTTTGGGAAAAAAATACATGTTTGTTTACGCCCTTTGGGTCGTCGCAGCTTCGATTCATACTATCAACTTATTTTAGCATTTTTCCAATTCAGAGCTCTTCATTACCACCTTGGGGGATGTTGTTTTGAAAGGCTGCTGCCACATGTGCTTTTAGCCTAACAGCACACGTCAGCTAAAGATGATGTGCCGCTTGTGATGCAAGCATAAGCGCTGGAGTGCAAAAGCCCTTTGAAATGCATAAACAACAGGCCGCAAAAGTGCCTCGCATCGACCACAGACGCCATCTCTACAGTCACCCCTGCACAGAGCTGTTTAGCAACTCACACCATTGATCGCTTAAAGTGAGTACCCGCCACAATCGGCATCCTATCACACAAGGGGGAAGCGGGGGAGTGCAAGAGGTGCAATTAGCTGCTCCCAAGAGCACAGAGGGAGTGACAGACAATCAACATGGAGAGAGGGAGAGAAAGGAGGGAGGAGGAGAAAGAAAGACAGAAATACAAAGAGGGGAGGAGATGAAGGAGGGGTATAGAAAAAGAGAGAAGAGGTGAGAGACAGGGAGAAGATGGTCATTACCCAAATGGGTAGTTATGCCCCATCTATCCATCCCATGCTGCCATACCCCCTCGCCCACGCCACAGGAGTTTTAATTGGCCCAGTACACAGTGTTTGCTCAAGCACTCTGCAAGTTTGGAGAAGCGCTCTGTAGGGGAATGCGGTAAGCTCAGTCAGGCTGGAAATATATAAGATGGAAAAGAGTGGGTAGAGGACCAGGGTGTATTTGCATGTGTATGTGTGCTCGCATATGTATATTTGTGTGTATTCTAACACGGCTAAAACTCATATCATCGTTGAGAATTTTATTTCCAGCTACGTGGATAATGAGCAGCTTGAGTTTTCATGATTTCCTGTGAGAGGCGCATAAAGAGGAATCTGCAATCTTCAGGACTCATTATATTGCTGCTGTCACTGCATTAAAAGTACCGGTCACTACACCTAAACTCCCCGCCAAGCCAAAGCCTCACGCATTGTTCGGCTCCGTATGACTAGAGTTTTGACAGTGTTTCTAAGAGCTGAAGCCATTCCAAAAAAAGTTTTCACCCGGCTGAGTTTCGAGTAAACTGTTTGATATGAGGTTTTCTGTACTGATAACTTGTCTTCTTACTGCATGCTGTGCTCATCATAAATCCCTGCTCTGCTCTATATATCTTGCACTTCACAAAGCAATGTTAATTTAGATCTCTTGCAAGAAACGCGTTAACTTAAAACTTGCCCGAAGCTCACAGTTAGAGACTCTGAAGGAAAGAAGAGTGAAGTCTAGTCTTTTAAATCTAATGAGTACCCTCCGTGGGATTATCTCACCTGGCAGAGATAGAGAGTCCTTGGCCACGGGATAAGTCTTTGCTTGTGGGCGTGACACTATTATAGCTCCAGTTGGTATTATACTAACTACAGCTGTAATTTCAATGTAAAGCTTTCCAACTTCTACAAGGTCACAGTCGCTTTCAAAATGCCCACTGCCACTTCTGAAGTCTGACCGTATCCTGCAGTTTACTCTGACTGACTGTTAAATATTTAGATCTCAGGAAGGGAAAGAAATGCCCATTACATTCAGCCAGTGTTAGGGAGTAACAGGATTGTGTATTTAGAATACAAAATATGAGTAACTGTATTCTGTTACAGTTACAATTGTAATATGTTGTAATCAGAATACAGTTACACTTTTAAAAATCAATGGATTACTTTTTGCTATTTTCTGCTATCTCATGAATCCAGTTTACCATGCATTTCCCATAATCCCTTGATATAATATGCAACACAAATATTCTGATGATTAGTGTTGAGTGCAAGTTGTGGGAATGAGTCAGTCTGTCAAGTCCAGGTCAAGATGATGGAGGTGAAGTCAGTCGGAGGCAGGGCCAGAACTGGCAAATCAGAGTCAGGGCAAGAAGAACACATATCTTTGGAAATACAAGCAGTACTTCACCTTAAAGAGAGATAAGGAAGGAGAACACAGTACTACCATGTAGTACAACAAGAAGAATACAGATGTAAATATTTTAATAATAGGACTTTTTTCTTGTCTCTTTTTCTATAACCAGACAAAACACCAGTAAGTTCCTTTGGGTTGGACTAGTACATCACATGTTCATATGTGTTTATAAGGCTTAGACCTAATACATTCATCCAATTTTAAAACAAAACACACAAGAATCATTCTGTTTACAACAGAGTAGACATGGTGTGATTTATTATATTATATGGTATTACAATTTAAGAGAATGTGAAAGTAATCCAAGTAGTCAGACTATAATACTCAGATTGAGTAATATAATGAATTAAAGTACTGATTGCTTTTTTGGGGCATATATTCTGTAATCTGTTATGCCCCTTTCCCACTGGCCAAAAAACCCATTTAAACCCGCTAACAATCGGCTTTTGGTGGCAGTGGAAAAGGCGCACTGACCTGTGTCAAATAACTCGGCAAGCGACGCAGGTTAAAATCGCCTTCAATCGGCTCGGCTCCAATTGGCATGCAATGGGAACGCCAGATGCAGGTCAACCCGCCAGTTTACGTGAGGACGTAGAGCATTACGTGATGTGTCATAACATCTTCAACATCCTCAATGGAAAGAATGGACAGACGCATGATCCTCCACTTCTCCCAGGAGTCCCAGGTGTATCCAACAACAAATGTTCCGTCAGGGCATGCGGGCTCCCCTTTACCCAGTTTTGTCATCAAGAAAATTTGGTCAGTTGTGTTGAGGGACCAACTGATCAAATCCATAATTTTAGATTTGGAGAGGAATGCAGAGAGAAGCTCGATAGTTCAGACAGAGACAGCACAAGACAAGAGCACAGCAGGGGTAGATTAGGGAGGGAGAGAAAAAGCATCTGCCTTTGAGGAGAGCCGGAAGAGGAAGGACAGTAGACAGAAGGACATTGAAGGCACAGTTCTGACTATAGTTTACTGATCTGTGCACACAAAGACATATTCCTACTTGGTTGTTGATTACATTACTGTTCCTATTAAGAATGCACCAATACCACTTTTTTCCAGGTCACATACAAGTACAAGTACATTTAATTACTCGCTGATAACAAGTACCAATATGAGTACTTTATAATATTATTATAGTTGTTACTTTTGAAAATGTCCTTTATTGTCATCATCATTAGTCTGACTGTAACAAAGTGCTGCCATTGACATTTTAATGCGTTGGAATGAGTATTTCTCAATCAATTCACAAGAGGCTGTTACTCTTAATTAATCATACTTACCAAATATCATGAAAAAGACTAAAATTTTTTGAGAAGAAGAAAAAAGTAATTATAGCAAATGTGGTGACCACAGAGGAGGTAATACTAATGTGGACACTAATGTTGATAGTAATATTGAAGAGGGTAGTTGTCATAAATATGTCAGTAGTTTTTTACTAACTCACACATTCGCTCTTTGAAAAGATCCACTACCTCCACAGTTTTCGAACTGCTTTACCACCTGGGTACGCATAGAGCCTTATAGGATAATATGATGAGCTTTATATGGTTGTGAGTACGCATGTGCTAGCTCCCAGAAAATGGACAGAATTAGGTATGGAATGTACGCAGAGGACAGACTGAACACTCTATCTATATCCGTCTGTATCTTTAACATAACTTGCGGTATTTTGTCACTGTCACTCTCCACACTGCTGACATTACTCCTCTGCTGTGTGCTGATACTGGTATTGGTATTGGTGCATCCCTAGTTCCTATATGAGCCCCAGTACCAAATCTGAATGTACAATAATTTACTACAAATGGTAAATTCTTGAAAAGACCACACATGCAAACTTTGAATTAATTTAGTAATAGACAGATAATGTAAATATGCAGTGTTTTTGTTTTTTATGTTATCTTTCATTATTCAATATGAATGAACAAATCAAAATTTTATCAAATGCAATGAAAAGGCAAAATAAATGGTCGGTACTTATATAACACTTTTCCACACTTTTATGGTGCCCAAAGCACTTTACAAAGCCTCACATCCACCCATTCATGCACACACTCATACACCAGTGGGCGGCTGCTGCTATGTAAGGCACTGCCAGGCCCTACTGGGAGTAATTTAGGGTTCAGGGTTCAGTGTCTTGCCCAGGGACACTTACACAGTCAAAAGCAGGACTCAAACCACTGACCCTTTGGCCATTGGATGAGCCACTTAACCAACTGAGTCACAGCCGCCCAAATGTGTCATTAGTGTCATATTTAAACATGTAGGAGCTGAAATCAGAAGGGAAAATGCCAGAAAAGACATCCCTTCCTTCTACACTCTCTGTCTACAATCCAAATCACAAAACTAAATGTAAATATAGATGAACCTTTCATTGCTTCATATTGCATAAGCAAAACTCACTTTTCAGTAGAATCACTTAGGTCAAATCTGGCAGAATCTGACCAGTGATTGGTAATTACAGCTGTCAATCATGTTTTTAACACCCCTGAAAATGCCTGTGGTAGACTAGAAATCTTTGTCACAGTAGATTTTCTACTCCCTGATAACTTAGGTAAATGATAGATGCAGATGTCTCATGTTCTCTCAGACCAGGGTAATTATGTATTTTTTACACAGTGATTAAAATAATATATATATTGCTGTAAAGGTTTAGTGTGTAATATTTAGTTGTACCTAGCAGTGTTCAATAAGCAATTCACTACTCCTACTCTTCACCCTTCCTTATATCAACTCAGGAAAAATGTGAGCCAGTAGGCAGGTTTACATCTAAATGTATTGTAAATTTGCAAACGAAAATTCAAATTTATGCATTTTTCCATCCATTGCTAATCACGCAAATGTTAAGAACATGCTCCCTATCAGGATCATGGTTTGAAACTTTGCCAGTTAGATTCTATTTCACATAAGTGACATCACCTGAGCTGTTGATTTGAGGGGCTAATGAATCGGATGGGTATTGGGTCAAAAACCTGAAGCCGGTTGGAGCTTTTGCCCCTGAACTGAACAGTTTGTTCCACAGTTTGTAATCGGAGCCGTTTATCCCTTAATAGGGCACTCAGAAATAGTCTGAAATTCAACTTTTAAAGTGTGTTATTAGAGGACCTAACAAGATTTTATTAATTGTGTGAAATCTTTAAAAAAAAATTGTCTCAAAATTGAAGGTTTATGAAGTTACTATATTTGGTTCTTTAGCCATAAGTAGCAAAAAAACAAAAACAAAAAAAAAACCCAAGAAGTATACAGGAATAAACATATGTAAGGTGAAAATAACACTTATTTTAGGGCATTAGAACATGTCTTTTAGAGCATTACACCAACATGTTTTGATCCAGACACCTGTCAATATACACATTATCCCTCTGAACATCATACCTTACATTAGTACCATTACTTCATGGTACCTAACAAAGCAGGTACACTCACTATGCAGATGCAGAGGTGGACCTTACAGATCCTGTAGACCACATTGGATGTAAGATTGTTGACTCACTGTAACTGTTGCTGTCACTGTCTTTTAATGTATGCAGAAAGTACCAAAAATAGTCAATCCCCCAATAAAGGGTTAAATCTTACACCTTAAACCTTTCGTTAGTGATGTCCAAGGTTAATATTCCTGAAAGGGCAACACTAAAAGGTCTTCTCATTTATTAACAAAATATGACTTTCAGTACGCTAAAAGCCTGCCAGGGTTTGATTATGTTCAAAGTTTAATCTAACATGAACTACTGTACAACAAAGTTTGTACTTGAGTTTGAACTTTGCACAACATTTATTTGATCCAGCAACAGCATTTGGTCTTTATAAGATAAAAAGGGGATAAAACAAGTGCACATATGAAGTCAAGCCCTGCTGGTAGAGAAGTCTCAGCATCCTGATTTCCTCGCAAATTAGCCTTTTGATCAACCTCGAGTGCAGTTAAGCTTTGCGTGTTCAGTCTCTAAAGCGCTGTGAACATTTCAAGCTGCTGCAAGACCAGTTCAGATATCTCATCAAAACAGAAGGTTTTGTCAAAAGCTCTATAACAAAAATCAATTGAAAAAAATAAAATTAAAGTTTCATTAATTCATATGGAAGTAGGTCATTGTTCGAATGGAATCACTGATGTTGCAAAGCTCTAGTAAAGTGTGAAAAACCTGAATACTTCAACTGAAATGAGTGCATTAATAATTTTCCAACAACAAACCTCACAAACTTGGCTCCATACCAAAATCCATCCTGCCTAGTTTCGTCTGATCCACAGATGTCTAACAAACATACACAGTGATCTACAATCGGTGCGCTCAACTTACTTAGATAAAGCGGAGGAATGACAGCGTAAATTAATCATGGAGTGATGTCTGAGAGCGGGGGTGGGGGATGGGATGGGGAGGACACAGACCTGCAATAATGACGATGAAGAGAAGGACAGAGTAGACTGGAGCTACCAATGTGCAGAAAGAAAACTCCTATTTGTTATTCCTGCTGCTACAGCACAAAGCTCAGGTTTAAGAGCAGCTGAAATTTAGGGGAGAATGGGGTTGATTGTCACACTCATCATATCTCAGCCAACAGGGCGTGCACTCACAAAGTATTGGTAAGGAAATGATCAGTAAATGTATACGATCCCTGCTGAAGTGTGATGCTTGAGGTGAGAGGATATGACTTTTTTCATGTCAGTTTGTAAATATTAAGCACTCTACTGTTTTTCGTATGGACTTTTTTCACAAAAGGTTTCTAACAAAGAAGTTAGAAGTCAAAAAATAGGAAGGGAAAGCTATAGTTTGCTAGCCATGGCATTTGCTAGGTGGTTGTTAGCTTTGTTGTCAGCTAAATGTTCCAGTTAGGGTTGGTTGTCACATTTTGAGGGGAGCTGGTTGACAACCTCTAAATGGATAAGGACCTCTAATGGATGACACGTTTTTACAGAGTCAGAATTTGCACCAGCCACCACAACAGACCATCCAACCCCAGCTGCTGACCCCAGCGCACCCCATCCCACCCTACTATATTATTCTAATTGCTCAGGTGTTTTGATGAAAACCTCAAAAATATGATGTTTTATGTGTCCTGTTTATATTCCTTCCTGTTTGTAAAGTTTAAACAAAAATTTCACTTGTAAATTTAATTCTGAAAGTTGCCATCATTTTTTTTTTTTTTTTATACAATTTTCCCATTGAAATATTATAGGATGACCAACCCCATAGTGTGTGACATCCAACCCTGCGAAGGGGTTGGTTGTCACACATTATACAGTGTCTTTGATGTCGCACTATAGTGTCTTTGATGGTTAATAAATCACTGGTAAAATAATTTAAGAGAATAAAAGGGATGCCTATTACAACCCAAGACTTTAAGCTTTACTGTAATGTAGGAATGACTACTCTAAGACGTGTTGACCAGGAGATATTTACCAAATAAGAAAAATTGTGACAACCAATTCCATTCTCCCCTATTCTAAAGTGTTTCCTCTCTGTCAAATGTGCCATTCAAGACACCTTGCAATAAAAAACATAGAGGCCTCATATGGAATGATAGTTGACATTTAAATTATGGGACAATTTATGAAAAAATCAATAATAAAGAGTCTAGAGTGCACATATGTTAGTGCCTAATAGTTTATGATTTACCTAAAAATCTATTTTTCTATGTAGTTTTCTGAAGTAATTTAGTATATGTCCACATCTTGTTGTCACAGCTGAAATAATTTGTTATTACTGAAGCTACATGTATAAGAGGAAACGGACAAAATTGACTCATGAATCAACAGCCTTTGTGTGTTCTATAAGTCTTTTGAAACTTTCAGACAGATCAAGGACATTCTGTTTGCTTCAAATTACATGCCACTGGTTTTTAAAGTATGTAATTTATCACTGAACACATCATGAATTAGTGATAAGTATAGCATATAAATAGCGCGCACACTTTTTTCTTATCGGCAAAAGTCTTAATTTTAGGTAAAAATGCAAGACATTGATCCACAGAGACTCCTCTTATGAAGCAAAACTTCACAGTTAGCATAACTATTTTTAATTCATCCAGGTCTCTGATTATCATGCATGCTTTGTGAGGTGTACACAGTAAAAATAACTTATAATCCTGCTTTGTGATCTTCAATGACTACCAAAATCTGACTGGTTGAGGCAGAAGTGTGAGAAATAACAAACTAAAAAAAACAAAAACAAATTCACTGAATTATCATTTAGATAGGAGGCTATTCATTGTGGTTGAAGCGTGTGTATGACAGCAAGCACCCAAGTCAGACGTTCTGAATGTGGGAACTCATCCATCTGCCATTGTACAGTACATTGGCTTTAAACGCGATGAAACGTCTGCCTGTGCCTATACATTTTCATTGTATGAATGCAACTTAAATGGTCTCTCCAGGTTTTTTCGGTTGCAGGAAAAAAATATACCATCAATTTCACTAATGTACCTTACAAGGACAAAATGACATTGTACTAAGCACAACTATGAAGTTAAATTACGTGAGTAGAATATCATTTCCTGGACACTTTCAGCTTCAAGGTCTGATGTGAACCAGCATGATAGGATGACCCTGACTGGAAAAAAGAAACCTTTTGATGTAGTCATGTTAGCAATAAGTAAATCAAAGCTCAACAGACATGACTACCACTAAGAGACTCTAATACCAACCAATAACTGGTTCAGATGTACTGTAGAGAAACCGTGCGCTGGGTCGAATCTTATGTTTCATGGTCCAACTATTTCTTCTCCGGTTCTCTCCTCTCCATCTGACTACACACCTTCTATCCCTCTCTTTCTCGCTGTCTCTCCGTAAATCTGTTCCGCTTCAGCACACTCTCTTCTTTAATCCTATCTGATGAGGACCCCAGTTGTCCCCCCACTAGCTTACGGTGAAATGTATGCTAATGTGGCCTGACTGCAAAAATGGAAATTAGACTCGCGTTCTTGCAACAGCCAGGAGACAATGCGGCCGTGAAAGATGCAGCATTGTTCCACAACAAGCAGCCCCAAAATGGAAGATAAGAACTTGTCAAATTTGATCAGCGATGAATTATGCATCACTGGCTACTGAGTGTCTTCATCTGTTTTAGCAATCACACACTGCAGTCTGGGACACTGTCTTTATGTACTTTTATATATGCATGGGTTTACTTAAATGTGTGTAATAACGCTGATGTGTATGCCTCTTTGAAACAACAACTGTGTGTAGGTGTGTGCAGATAAGATATAGGTGTTCAAGACAGGGAGATGACAACTTATTCTTGCCTTCCTGATCTTCAGAAAACAGCATATAGTAATTTCACATCCAGGAGGAACAAAAGTACCTGGTAAACAGCTCTTTCAAAGAAACCTTAGATATAAGCCGATAGAATGCCTTATCATAGATACCCCTCCATCTGGGCGAGTGGTTAGGGAAAGAGCTGCTAACAGGATTATGTCTCGCATGTTTCACCTTTACCAAGTAGAGAGAGGGGTAGGATCGATATGTGACTAATGTGATCAGGGAGGCCTATTACCCACCGTCTTCTTCTTTCAATGAAACCCCATTAACCACGTGACTGCTGAGTTCCAGCACAATACTGTAATTTTTTTTCCCCCCTCCCCAAGCTCTATAGTCGGCTAAATCTGAGAGCACAATGTGTTCCTGAAATGGGATATGTCTGATATGATCAGATGTCTCTCAATTTGAGAATTTGAATACATAGTGGGGCAGATAGGAGAATCAGCCGCATTGCTAACAGATCAAGGTTCTTGTCAGTAATAATTCATCGTGCCATCCTGGTGCATTTTCATTACCTACAACCCAGAAAAGCAGGTAGCATGAGCTGAGCATATCTCATTAAAATAGAAGAGAATAGCGCCGTCTCATCCATTGTGTTGTGTAATTCCTTGGTGATGTATTCCTCCCCCATCTTGCCAATGTAACAGTATTTCAGATCCTGAAACCCCCTTTGCTTCTCCATTTTCTCCATCTCTGGAAAAGAGAGTCTTGATTTCCCTGAAGTTAATGAAATTGTCACAGCACCTTATGAAATCGCCACCGTGTAAGCAATAACATCTGGCAAATAGATGGCGCATGTAATGTCCGCTGAGCCTCACTACACACCACCGTGTTAATGAGTGGAGAGGAAGACTGACACATCGACAGTCGCAGAGACAAAGAGGGGTGCATACCGCCAGACGCAGATTGACAAACAAAATAAGTGACAGAGAGACCGTCCCAATAGGAGGATGTTTGTGTCAAAGTGTGAACAAAGATGCATAAAACTGTGGAGGACGACTACAAAGATTAGTTAAAGGACACATGCCACGGTTGATTAGTTGACATTTGACAACTGAATTTGACAAGCTTGAATTGTGAACAAGATTCCAACTCCAAATGTATTTTATTTTGTCGCTGCCTCTCATCAAACCCAGTGTGTCAAGGCCTTGCAATCAAAGAAATATAAAAACGGTGAGACTTCATCAACGTTTAGAATAAGGAAGGCAGAGCAGCATAGTCATCGTCATTGAAGTCGTCTCTGCGCTGTGACAGCACTGACAATATGTCTGTGTGTGCTTTGGTTGTTTATTTGTGTAACTACAAGAAAAGTCATTAAGGACGCTTTCTACACTATATCTACATTTCCCTGTTTATGTTTTTATATTAAGTTAAGCCATTGGTTCTCAATCTTTTTCTGTTGGGTCCCCCTTTGGACAACAAAAAATCTCCAGGACCCCCCATCCCCGATAACACTGGTGTGATTATAACATTTATTGAAAGAAACATTAGTATTGTAACAATCATTTTTATTTTTCCCTGTATAATATTTTGTTCAAATTAAAAATAACTTTGATTTTTGCTTGAATAATACAAATAAACTCAATCAGACTGCTCCCGGAGACAATATTTTTCCAAATAAAAATAGGAAATGCACAATTATCTTACAACTATGACAATAAAGTTCCTTTTTTTAGAACAAAAAACACATTTTGGTAACAAAAATAAACATTTAAAAATAAGAGTAACACTACAATATTGCAGTGTACGTGTGAGGTCATCATGCATACACAACAAAGACAGAATTGATAAGCAGGCAGGCAAACGATTCCAAGGAATTGAGTTACGGGGAGCCGCTTCTTTTTGAAAATCGGTTCTTGATTCCCATCCCTATGTGAGGATGTGATGCTTATTTCAGCCCAACTTTGAATCCACACACATCAGCAATGTTAAGAGGGTTAGCGTTTGATTTTTGGGTTAACAGTATGTAATTAGTTTTATATTCCTCATTACTTTTTGTGACTCAGATGATGTATGCGTGTCTGTATTCACATGTGCGCCCTGTTACTACATCCCGCTGAGCAGAACTGAGAGTACCTGGCTCCACTGCAGCCCTGGCAGGACTCTGACAGTTCATGCTGGCCGCCCTCCCAGCCGGTTCTTCCAACGGGACGCCAGCTGGCCCAGTGCTGCCACAGCTCCACCACAGCCACCGTCATCACCAGGGAAGTTGGCTGAGTGAAGACAGGGTGTAGAGGAGGAGAGGGAGAAGATGGGAGCTGCCAACTCGCACCATCCTCACCCGCTCACTGAGATGTTAAATCTGTTGTCGGCCTCTCTGTCTCTCATCAGCGGCTCACAGATTTGTATGCAGACGGTGAGTGTAATTCATTGCAGACGGCCTCGGTTACCCATCCTCTCATCCAGGGGTGTGCTCACATCTTTGCAATTGCGGCACCAGACTGTTAATAAATCATTTAAAATAACAACAGAACAATTAGTGAAACCTTGCATGGGTAAAACACATTCAAGTGTTAATGCATGCAGTCAGCTTCCTATAGTGAGACTTATGCTTCATCTAGTCTATAATGAAGCCAAGCCAGAGCCAGCACTCATCAAGCCAGGAGCAAAGAGGGAAACTGATGTGATTATGTATTTATTAAGGAGCCCTCCTCGTGTTTCCCCATGTTCTTTGGCACCTGCATGTCCCATTAGAAGTGTTCGGTCAGCAGTGCTGAGGGCAGCACATTGAACCCACGTCACACCGTAATTAGGCCTCCTGCACATATCACAGTTCTGCTTGGCTGTGTTCTCCAGAGACATACTCATCATGTCGACACACATACAACCGATACCCAACCTCCGACCCCTCCGACACACACGTGCCAAAGAAATACACCCACAAGAGAGCTCATGTACTGGCACACTTATGCATACACATACGCACTGCTATTTTCATTAATTAAAGGCTACTGCTGAACTATTTCTGTCCTGCTTCAGCTGGATTGAACACGCACATCAGTCTGGTGTTAAAAGTGATCAAAGAATCAAGGTAATCAGCTTCTGAGTAGTCACACTTGATTATAGTACAAGCTGTCAAAGTGCCAAATCATATACTGTAACAACTTTTGCATTTATATCCTCTTTTCCCAGACATCAATGTCTGTTCTCATTTTACATCTATTAGCAACATATAAGTCTATGGTGTTGGATGCCTGCCCAGCAATTAAATGACAGCTGGAAAATGTGATGAATGATGACAAGAAATAAGTACATACTTACAGAGATAAGACTGAAATGATGAGATCTCCCTGATCCGCCTACGATTTTGAGTTAATGTACTTACAACATCCATGTTGTGTGGTATATTTGTGTACATGTGAACAGTACACACCTAAATGAAGTAAGGTGAAAAACAATGCTAGCTTTATTATGGATGCAATTTACATTTACATGTCAGAAAAACATCAAATCTATTTCAGTAATGAGCGCTGCAGGAAGATTTACATTTCGAGTGTTTACAAAATCTACACTGAAGTGAGAATTCTTTCATTGCTCTCACAAATATCTATAAACCTAGATTAACATAAAAATTACATCTCAGTTGCTTGGCCACAGTAATGGAGCCACAGTATTCACAAAGACAGGGAATACAAGCTGAATGAATGGAGTTTGTCACTGAATTAAATATGACTTTCTTTACCACCAACTGCACGCCACGAGTCCCACGTCTTCATTTTGATGCAGGTTCACATTTTCACAGTAGGTTGAAGAAAGGATGTTGTGTGATGTGGTTTCATAAACCTTGGCAAACTAGGTTTTTTACTGTGCAATGTCATGAATATTTGAAATGTTAGAAGAAAGTGTCAAAGACGGCCCATATCACGGCCCCAAAAGTACACTTAAGTGAAGGCTGAGTAAAATGGATCTTAAGAGACCAACAAACAGTTGCACAGTAGAAGAGGAACGCATTAGAGGAACAATATCCATGTGTCTGTTTATACTGTTCATGGCAGGAGACAACAACTATGAACTGTTTTAAAATACAGCTTAGTTTTTCAGTTATAATTTTGTTTCAATCTTGTTACCTGTTAAATATGTTTAAAAAAATAGTTTTGATAATTTTTTTTTTACATCATCTCTCTTCCTGTGAAATGGTGAAATATTTTTTGTTATTTTCAACTTGGATTGAACCCTGAAACATTTTTACATCAAAAATAAGCTCATGTTTTAAAACCCAAGATCAGCTAAAAATAGGCGACTGACTCCTTTTACACTCCAGTAGCCAAGTGTTGTTGCTCCTGATATGTCAAGTTCAGTGTGAAATGCCCAGGAAAATATAGAAAAGGAAAAATCATCATGGAACCTAGTGACAGTATTATGGTTTAGAACAGGGGTCTTCAACTTTTTCAGGCCAAGGACCTCCACACTGATAGAGAGATGGAGCAGGAACCCCGTGCTATATATATTGTATTTAATAATATTTTATAATAAACTGGGTATAGTTCAACATGTACATGTACCTTTATTCACTACAGGTTTAGTCAAATACTGAGTCACAGGTGCCGAGCTTGACAGAGCTCATGTGTTGATGTGCTCATTTCTGACTGAAAGAGAACTTTCTGCCTCCATTTATCCATTTGCATAAATTGCTCCCAGTGAGGCCTGGTAGTGCCTGTCATGGCAGCAGCCTCCCACTAGTGTCTGAGTGTGTGAATGAATGGGTGAATGTGAGGCTTGTATTGTAAAGCGCTTTGGGTGCCATTAATGTGCTGAAAAGCGCTATATAAGTACCAACCATTTACCTCATCTCATCTCATCTCATCTTCTTCCGACCATTTACCTTTTGCTACAATATGTCAATTTATGCTAAAGTATATTTAAAGATATTTACATTTTGGGGGGGGGGTAAAAAAAATTTGTAAAATAATTATAAACTATGTAATCCCCCTGCAGTACCTCTGTGGACCCCTGTTGAAGATCTCTGGTTTAGAATTTTATATCATCTGCCTCAATTATTCTTTGTAACTTAGAGCAGACTGAGCTCTTTTAATGCACGGCTTCAATGGAAAAGGACGAAATCTGTGACACATTGAGGGCAGCTAAATAAATTGGATATATGTGAACTGTGGAAGAGTAATTAGCTTGTAATTAGCAGTAGTGTTAGTAGTAGAAGTTGGATTTCAGCTGTAATGTTGTAACATGTCTAAGGAATGTGGAAAATGGAGATTTCATTCACACTTCTCTTTTAATTAAATGCAGCTCGCATATTCTTTCACTGAAAATATGTCAAGTGACTGAAGATGAAACCACTATAATCTCCCTTTATGTGTGACATTAAAGCATCATGCTAGTATATTATTAATACTCATTTATTGAAAGATCCTCAGATCAGCGTACCGTAGCCTGGTTACCACTGCAGTATTCATGATGACAGCGTGTGCAAAGGTGCTCTTCAATCACTCACTGTACAAACTCCAGCTTTACATGATCCAAAAAAAAAAATAAAGAAAGTCTGCTCAAATGCATATCAATCACCTGCCATGAAGTATGCAATAATTCACGTCAAAAATTTCCTGACATATTGCAAAGAGATCATTGCCCCAGGCTCCTTCCTCCAAGACATATTTTGGCTGCTGCTGTCACCCCAGACCTGGAGCGATGTTGGACAGATGTGAAGTCCAGACAAGCTAAGTATGTTGGTGTATATCGCTTCCTATTGATTCCACAGTCCCTATAATTCCAGAGAGCAGCTGTGGAAAAATGATACCCCTTCTATCTTTGCAATTCCAATATTCCCAGCTATCTCTTAGAGCTGCAGATATACCCGAAACATTTTAATTTCCCTTTTTTGTGGCTTTTTGGTGACTCATTCTGTTTGCTTACGCTCAAATAAGCATAGATTGGATAACCACTGGCTCTGGATTTGTACCTTTCCTGGCCAGCTGGAGTAATTCTGTGTGTAGTACACATGTTTTCCTTGTGTCTGTGTGTTCAGTTTGCCTCCCACTGTCCAGACACGTTCAGGTTAAGTGAACTGGAAACTCTAAATAGCCTGTAGGTGTGAATGGGGCTGTCTGCCTTTGTGTGTTAGCCCCATGATAGACTGGTGACCTGTCGAGGCTGTATACCCTGCCTTTCCTACTTGCCCCTAGTGACCCTGAAGAGGTGCACACAATAGGTGGATAAAGAGGACGAGCCTTAGCACTGCCTCGTCAATACAATGCAGCAAAATGTCCACTAGATTCAAGACCGTTAATTGTCACATGTGGATGTACAAGTAGACTCACTGTGAACTGAAATTGCAACAAGCTCCCCTGTGCAAACTGCATAACTTAGAAGATAAAATATACTAAATATAATATAAATTACGGCCCAGTCAATGAGGGTGGGACCTTTCTGTGCGGAGTTTGCATGTTCTCCCTTTGTTTGCGTGGGTTCTCTCCGGTTACTCCAGCTTCCTCCTACCATCAAATAACATGTATAATAGGTTAAACTAAATTGCCCGTAGGTGTGAATGTGGGAGGGATTGTTTGTCTCTATATGTAGCCCTGCAAAGAATTCACAACTTGTCCTGGGTGTAACCCACCTTCACCCTTAAGTAGCTGGGCTCCAAGTGACCCTAGTGAGGATAAAGTGGGTTCACAGAATGAACGAATAAACACACTAAATAAACACACTAAATTAAACATGCAAGCAGCATTGGTAGGGACCTAATGCTCTGGGCAGGTTCCGTCTCCCATGCCACCACCCGTCCTGCCTCCCAGCAGTTATATATATATATATATTCATTCATTTTCTGAACCCGCTTTATCCTCACTAGGGTCACGGGGGTCGCATGGAGCCTATCCCAGCT
>JAPTGZ010000017.1:14483635-14501276 GCA_029814645.1 Fowleria isostigma | reverse complement strand
TTCTATTCTATTCTATTCTATTCTATTCTATTCTATTCTATTCTATTCTATTCTATTCTATTCTATTCTATTCTACGCTACTCTACTCTACTCTACTCTACTACTCTCTACCCAAAACACAAGGCCGAGTCGACATGTCATTGGCTACAGCAGGAAAAAAGTGAAGGTTCTGGAGTGTCCATCTCAGTCTCCTGACCTTAATATCATTGAACCACTTTGGGGAGGTCTCAAACATGCAGTTCATGCAAAAAACCCCAAAAACTTAAAGGAACTGAAGGTGTTTGGCTAAGAAGAATGGGCAGCTTTACCATCTGAGAGAATAAAGTGCCTCATCCACAAAGACCACAAAAGACTTGAAGATGTCATTGATGTTAAAGGGGCGGGGCCAATAAGAACTAGGGTATGTAATCTTTGGATCAGGGTCATTTGGATAGTTTCTGTTGTTAGTATCATTTAAAAAGAGTAAACACATTTATTTGATAATAAATGTCTTCACCCAATCACTAACCACGACAGAACAAAAAGTTTTTGTAATTTCACTGATATTCTCTGAAAAATGGCCAAAGAATCAAAAATTCTGCTAGAGTATGTAAACTTATGAGCACAACTGTAGCTCTTTTTTCCATCTGATCCACTTTCAGTCTATTATAACTTAAAAAAAAAAAACAACAACAAACTTTTATGTTGCTGTACAAGTACTGTTTGGTATAGAAGTAATTAGTTACTGCAGCAGTTACAACAAGTGGCCCTTGTACAATACACCCACAGTCAACTTATGCCTTTTAGTAAGTGGTACTGAACACCTGGTACTTTCCTATGTTGTTTTTTGTTTGTATAATTAAATATAAACAGCCTCTCTGGGCAATAAATTCACTTCACCATTTTAGTTGAAGATAAAAACAGACCCCAATTCGTGATTTGTTCACCAGATTCTCCTCATTGAAGCAAATTGGATATGAACGCAGTGTAAGTGGCTTGGCTACAATCCAGTGTGGTTTCTCTTAGATATAGAGTTATGCTTAAAACAATTAAGTTCAAATCCAAAATACCATGCCTGGATACTTGATATAAACCAACTGATAAATGTTGTACTGCTGCCCAATATTCATGTCACATTTTAGCCATACAGTATATTACTTTGTGTCGCTTTTATACACACCGTCTCCTACGCTTCATTTAACCCCCAGCAATTCATTATGTGTTCCTGTTATATACATTAGTGTTTGATGTGCCGTAAGTGACTGGATGACAAAGAATGAAGCATTTAGCTATACATGCTGCATGCTGATAAGAACACGCCAAAATGACTTCAGCCAGGTTGTTGACGTGTGCACAATAAGGAAAAGCAGGTGCAATTATGCTTTGGCAAAGGCAGTTCTAATGTGATAAAATTTTCATATGAGGCATTTATTTGTCTTCCTAATATAATGAGTAGTTAATAGAGGTTGCAGAGGTAGAATTCCTTTTATGAACAGATAATTAATCAGGTATTAAATCACCACAGGACCTTAGCCATTTATTAATATTGAGCTAGTTTTATGAAATCCTTTAATACACGCTTTAGATCTTGATGAGTTATCCATTAGTTGTGCATTTCAGGCATCAGTTGTATACCCCTGTAAATTGCAACAGCTTTTTTTCTTAATGATAGCAGGATTAGCTGCTAAAACAGATCCTTTTAATGTGTTGGGGATGTTTCCGTATCTCGAGTTATCATTTCTATGATTGGCATCACTTCAAATCACAGAGAATAATACATGCTAGCTAGCTTCAAAGTGACGCAAATGATGAAAGGGGCTCATTGAATATGAATGTTTCCTCCTGTCTTCACTTACGCTTTTCAGTCAATTGAATTGTCTTTGTTAAGCCAAACTGGCAGGACCCACATTTACACACATAAAGTACAAATCACTCAGCAATCCCAATTGGTATCTGACAAGAGCAACAGGACGCCTTTTAGCAGCACCATGGAGGAAGTACTGTAAAGCAAAAAGCAAACCAGGAGAGGATTGGTGCGTTGTGGCACCCACAAGAGGCTAATGCCAACCTTCAACTATGTCACTTCAGCCCACACAGGCATCCTAAGTGCTGCTCCTGTGAAGTGATGTCTGTTGTCATGGTGACAGTATGTGAGCCTGGCATTGCACGTCCTCTGACTTCCCCGTTGCCTCCCTCGCTCACTCTTTCCCTCCCTTTCTCGCTGCCTACCCACTCGCTCATTCTCTTCTTCCCCTCACATGCCAGGAAATCAATCGCTGAAACAAATGTGAAGTGATTGCAGAAACGAAAGCTCCTTGCAGCAGCCTTACAATTGTGCACAAGAGCAGATGAGATTGCCATGAAAAGGGAAGGGAGGGGTGTGGGGGGGTACATGTATGGGTACAGGGGGCTGAATGTGTCTCTTCAAAAATCACCACCATTTCATTGCTGTGAGGCAACTGCAGGATGGGGCCTACTTATCTTTGTTGCAAATAATGCCTAAGCTTCTCTGACAAGCAGGAACAGTGGCGAAGTAAATGTGTTGACAATGACTCCTTCAGTAGTCTGTGGCTTCAAAACCACTGCCAAACAGGCAGACAGCAGGAGTCTTGCACATCGAAACACCCCTGTATATAACCAGCATCATACCAAGACCTCCCTGCCCCACCCATCCATACAACTGGAACAGCACACTGTATTTTCCCCATCCTCTTTATAAGCCAGTCATTCCCCTTCTGCTCAAATGAGACAGGAGACTTGTGCTGTGGCTCTGCAGAGGCTCTGTGAAATTTCAAAACGGATGAAAATGCTTGTGTGTGTGTAAGCCCGAGTGCATGTGTGCTCTTTCTGTCTGCCTGTTAGCTTTCCCAACTATCTAGGGCAACACTTTGCTGAGATATTAATTTAGCAATATGATTTATCACCACGTTCACACATCAGCCCTTTTGAGCAAGACTCATCATGGATGTTGAACGTGTTGAATTGTATGGGGAAAAAGTGACGCAGTCATTACATGCACTTTTACACTCGCTACCACAGTTACTAAACCCCCTACCATCTTTAAAGGGATATACAACTGTCTGCTGATCCTTTTTGTATTATTTGGCTTTTTAGTCTGTGAAACCAACAGAAATTCACAATGTAATAGCTAATCTCTTTAGTATCACACTCGCTTCATCTCTCTGCCAGACATAGTATATCCCAGAGGCTGTTACACCCATGGGGATAACCTCAAGCCGTGTACTGTCAGTTAATGGCTTCCTATGGTAAAGCAAGCGGAGTTATCTGGAGTAGGCAAAGCACTTCTCCACAGAGATTTCACTCAGTGCAAGAAGAAATCTCAGGGTGGGATTTAATGCAGATGTTGGATTTCTCTCCCTGTTCTGATTGTCTGCTGTCTCTGCTCTTGTCTTTATTCAGGCTGCTGCGTCAAGGCCTTTGCGTTTCTCATTTGCTTCACCTGGAGTTACATTTACACTGTCAGTGCAGGAATTAGTTTTAGCGGTTCATACATTCCATGCATCTGCTGCTGTGACCAACACACGGATGAAAAATAGGTTAACTCAGTGTGTGTTGTCATCTTACAGTCTCATGGATCCTCTTTGAAATTCCAGCTTTTGGCCTTAAGTTATTAGTAAACCAGTCCGGCTCATGACCTACTCTGTACATCTCTGCTCAGCATGAGGTGTCCTTTTGGAGAGCTTCTCCCTCACCACAAACAACACAAGAATCAGCCCACGCGTTTCGCCTTCAGTGAAATTCTCACTTGATTTGCTTCATTCTTCCCTGGCCTCAACAAAGGCTCACATCAACTATTTATGGCATTCCTTTTCTTTATATATTTCAGCTAGTCACTTTTTTGCAGATGTTTTTGTTTGATAAGCAAATCAAATTGCTTCAATGAAGCGTTGACACTACTGACAATAATATCAGCTTTACAAAATTAATTCATCCCACATTAACATAAATTACAGTCAGATTACTGTTTAATTCTAAATTACTTTGACATGGTCAAATTGTATAAAATTGAACAAGTGCACAGATTGGAAATGTGATGCATTTCCTTATTACATTTTCAGCTCATCATATCTTATCTTATTGTATGTGAAGCACTGACTTGCCAGAGAAGTGTATTACAAAAATATGCCTGAGAGAAATGTGAGATAATATATTTTACAGAGGAATCCAATTCAAGGAGTTGTTGCAGTCTGTCTGAACGATTGCACAACAAACTCATGGACATACATATGAAAAGGCATGCACAAGGCGGCCCATTTAGATCTCCTTTATATGTCTCTTAAATGTGTTCCATTTGAAGATGACTGAAGCCTGAAGGAGGCCTTTGCAAATGCCACATTCACAGCTTGAGCTGACCTATTCCCCTCTTTCATTATTTCTGATTCTTCCCATTTCCTCCTTTTCATGTCCTTGTGCACTTACATTGCCTTTTTCCTTGCATGCAATATTATTATAGCTTTGATTCTCGTTGTGTACGAAGAACGATTTCATAATTTCAGGGTACTTTTTAATGGCTAGAGTTTAATTATAAGGAATGGACCAGTTAGACCTCTACAGTGACTCTTTGTTGGCATTATTATCTTGAAGGTTGCTAAAATATATGTCAGAGTGGAGTTTGTATCCGTCTGCTGGTGGCTTATAATCAAAGGTCTGTGTACTTAGCAGAAAAGCTTTCCAGAACAGCAACTTTTTCTTAAGCTAACTGCCAGCCTTGCCATAGATTTTCTCCTCTAAGCTCAACTGGGGGTAAGGCTGATTGTGTGAAATTGCCGGTCAATAGTCGTCTATATTTGATTGTTAGGGGACTGCTTTACCACTTCTTAAGTATTTACTCACTGAATGCATAATGTTGTTTTTCCTTTTTAGCAAAGAGCAGAGATTTGAGTCTCAAATATTAAAGAGGACGGAAGAAAATGTTTAAACAAACCACATTCCCTAAGATGCAAATTGTGATAGAAGCTCTCACCAAAGTTAATTTTAATATCACCTATAGGATTGAAACAATTTAATTGTACTTTTACCCACTAAATTTACAATCTCCTACCCTCTAGTTGCACAGGTGCATTAATACCACATATATAGATTTATTAAGTTCAATAAGAATGGTGCTCCGGGCCATTTCATCACGTTATTAAAAGAAATGATGCATCTTGTATAATTAGAAATGTACCACGAAATCGATTTTATAGTAATGTCGGTTGAAGTAGGATTTCCCATCGGCCCTCAGGCCTCTATCTTAAGGAAAGCGGAAATATTAAAGTTATTAACCCTTGTAGGAAGAAAAAAAAATTTGGACTGCATTAATTCCAGGATGTTGTTTTTTTTTTTTTTTTCAAGTTTGGCTTAGTGGCTGTACGTGTTTAGTGTGCTGATATGGGACCATGTAGTTATTAATGTTTGGTGGTGGGGGGGATATTAGACACGTAGAAATCTCAGCCTTTTCCCGCAGAACAGAGGACTTCAAAACAGCTTTGAAGTGCACCAGTAAACCTCGACATATTAGTGGATGTGCAGGTCCTCTTGGCTCATCAGAAGAGCCCATGCAAATCCAGTAATAGCTTCTCTGAATGCATTAATAATGCTCTCCAAAGAGGTGGAACCTGGGTGGTGTTTCCATATTGCGATCCATATTTATATCATGAGCCACATATCAACACATGCTGATAATATTCATGAATTCTGCGGCAACTGATCCAGCACAGGCAAAAGAGTAAAATTTGGCTGCGCCCCCTCTGCGGTGAGAGTCTCCTGCAGTGGGTGTTTTACGTGTTAGTGTGTGCACGTGTGTGTGTGTCGGTGTAGCTGTCTGTTTGTGTGTGCGTTCCCCTCGGATTTCTGTGATGGTACCGAGGTAATTGGATGTGTGACGCCCACCAAAAATCCCCTTTAGCCCTGGGCAAGCGCTCTTTCAATCCCAGCATGCCTCTGTGGAAAGCACAACCCAAAGGAAGGCTTATTCTTTCAACTGGCAAACATCAAATGGTTCCCTGTTCTCTCCATCACAGCCTCCGTCTCTCTGGTCCGCTGTAGCATCAGAGGAAAGCCCATTAACATGTAATGACATGACCGTGCACATACATGGTCATCGTGCAGAGACGTATACATAGCGGGGGGTTCAGATCCCACTCGCCGATCTCCTTCCTGTTAATAACTAGATATTTCAGCGACGATTATTTTGGGAGGACTAGAGAACTGATTATTCCCTCACAGAGCTGATATAGCTCAGGGGTGGGTGCTCAGAAGTATCAAGAGTGTTAAAACATCCCTGATGGGTGTAGATGTACCTAAACCCTTGTGCAGTTCTGAATTTAACACTGCCAGAAATTAATTAATGAGGGTTTTGTTTTGGGATTTGATAAACAGCTACAGTATGCTTTGCACATTTTTATCACGGTAAAAAGCGGAAAAAAAAAAAGCCTACAAGCTGACACAACAATATTAGTGACAATATTAGCATCAGAATCGGCAATTAAGTGATTTGTATAGTGTCACATTATCATACTAAATATTCATTGAGCCGAGTGGGGATGTGCTGCTTTGTTTGCCATGGTAGATGGATTTCACTGGCATCAAATAAATGATGCTTGTCGTTAGGTTATTGATTATGCTGTGGTTTGTTTTTGACTTCACAAATTACTTTTATATTAAATATGACTAAACCCTTTGCTCTTCTTATGAGCAATTTCCTATTGCTGTATCCTCATGTCCAGTTGTATGTAGCGCCATGCATGATTTGTTTTTGTTTATGATAGGCATTTTATTTTCATAAAATCAGAAAATAGCAGAAGATTTGAGATATAACCAACAAACTTTTTAATGATCACATCAAAGTAATTTACTAAATCTGCATATTTGAAATTCTGTAGCCTGTAAAATATTAGTATGAAACTTTTTTTGTTGTTGTTGTTTTTGGTTTTTTAATCTACTGGATAATTGGTCAACTAATACAACCAATACAACAAAATTCACTGAAAGAGTAAAGACATAGAAAAACATATTTATTGGTGTTACTTAATACATAGATCTACACTCCAATCAGCTGTTTTTGTCTGTACAATGTCATAGATATTGATTAAACTTATGTCATTTTGGTTATTATCAAGAAAACCATGGAAAATGGATAGATATCAGCTCTGAAATTAAACTCTTATGTGCTATTTTTGTTGTTGTTATCATTATATTTGTCCAAACGGTACTTTTAGTTGTACCAGGCTTTAAAATTAACAAGAAATTGAAGAAAACATAGGGTGGTCTAATAATATTTTCTGCCACTGTTGAACTAGATAATCACCAACTTAAATACTCATGACCTTTCTTACAAATTCATGGGATTCATCACATATGATGGTATTAAAAACAATACGCACTATATGGACAAATTGGGGTGGCTGTGGCTCAGGAGGTAGAGCGGTTCATCAAATAACCAGAGGGTTGGTAATTCGATTTCTTGTTGTTTCCTTGGGCAATACAGTTCACCCAATTGCCTCCAGTGTCACTCATGCTGGTGTATGAATGTATGGTGATGGTTAGAGGGGTTGTGTGGTGTGGATTGGCAACCACACTTCCATCAACATGCCCCAGGGCAGCTGTGACTACAGATGTAGTGAATGAATAATGGATCAGAAATGTAAAGTGCTTTGAGTGCCTTGAAAAGAGTTATAGAAATCCAGTCCATTATTTTTATTATTATGCTGGTGAATAGTATATAAATTTAGCTGCATTAAGAGAGGTCACACAATAGACATAAGACCAAATATCAATGGAAACCAGATATTTCCAGTTCACGTCATTTGGGAAGCACTGTTTATGATGAACATCCTGGTAACCACCCAGGTTGTCTTTGACCACAACAAGCCTTGGCCGGTCTAGAGGGAGATTTCCAGATTCGTAAGCCTCTGCCTCGTGTCTTTACTTTTTGAGTTTCCTCCACCATGACATAATTGACATCACGAACAGGGTCAGAAGAGAGACTTGGTTGGCTGACTACTGGGGACAGGCGACACAGCATTGATTGACTGATTCATTCATTTTTCCTGTAGTTATGCTCAGACAGAATAGCTTTTATATTTTGTTACAGACATATTTGTCTTTTTTTTTTTTTAGGGATCAATAATATAAAAGTAGATAAAGATGGATCAGATATTTTCATATGGATCATTTCTACTCAAATATTACATGAGCACTAAGTAGCACGATATATTGTTTGAGCATCGCCATCACGATTTACATGTGGGTAATAGTCACATTGCAGGTTCTGCAATGTAGGAGTTAAATGAACTCAATGTGTTCTCATCTAATTCAAAGGTACCTGACACACACTGCATGCAGCCGTCCACCAATCAGAACTGTTCTCAGTCAGTTTGCCAAAGCAGACCACCCCCCTGCAAATGGATGGAATCGCAGGTAACAACACTGAAAATCAAAGAACAAGAAAAAATCTCCAAAAGTGAAGACTTGGTGCCAAAAAAAAGAAAGAAATGTCAGTCATATGGAATTATTTCAGCTACAAGAAGGATGAAACTGAAACACATGTTCTGTGTCGACAGTGTCTTACACCTGTTGCCACAATAAGAGGTAACACAACTAATTTGTTTAACCATTTATTTCTACACCATACAGCCATTATACCCTGCTGAGTATGTTTTTATATCGCAATATGTATCGTAGGGTTAAAAAAAAAGTCGTTTTTTCCCAATATCTCACTGCCCTAGCACTAAGATTTGCATATATTCTTTTTTGTTACTTTTCAGGAAGGAGGTTAAAGGAGGCTAATCTGGACTCTTAACTGAGGATCTTAAGAAAACCCTAAGAGGTTGAGATAAATAATGAGGGTTTTTTTTTGTTGCTATATTGGCTCCTCTTTAATGTAAAGTACATGCAGTATATTGAATTAGATTAAACTAAAATTCAACTTAAAATGCAGTATATTCATTATAATACTTTCAATTTGCTGACTGTTTTAAAGTCATTCTAATGCCTTCCGTCTCTTTGGCAGTGGTGTGTGCTCTTAATCCCCAGTGCAATGCGAGAAGCAAAGTGTGACGTCTCATCAGCTCACCAGGGGCAGATTTTTAACTAGAAGCCGTATTAATAATGCATTACAAAGAGGGGGTCAGGAGAAGGTTTCTTACTCAAGAGGATGCCTTGTTTAGGAAATGTAAGAATAACTGCTGGGGAGTTTTAATCTTCGCAGTGGTACACCTTGCTGCAGCAGTTGGCACTGACACTTAGCAACGGAACGTTGAAACCATGACGATCGTTCCAGCTGTCACTCTCTGATATGTGCAGTTGTGCATGCACGTATGCAAGTAAATGTGTGTCTGCAGGCATTCGTGTGCATTTGATGCAGTCGCCTCCTTTATTTTAGTGGTGTGACCTCCTGTGCATGCACTGCAGAGGGTGCCTGCAGAAAGACATTGAGGAGGAAGGAGATGTTCATTTCCTTTCCTTTCCCTCCTGTTTATCTTCTTTGATTCCTCCCTGGATGTTTCCATGACCTTGTTTTTGAAGTTGCGTAATACGCTGCTGGAGGTTTGGGTGGAGGGCAAGGGGTGTTGAGGCAGTGGGGGTGGAGGCAGGACACTGATCTAAACTGTGCTGACAGCCAAGGCTTTCTCCCTCTCACCTCCTCCACACTCTTGAGGGGAGGTGAGAGTGTGGTGACAGAAAGAAACCTTTAAGACAGCAGGGGATTTCATCATTGCCACAAATGCAGTTTACAGAGAGGGATGTGAGTGAATAAAAGAGCACTTCCTGAACCATGCAGGCCATTCACACATAGATAGAAAGTCTTGTACTTGTGGCTTAGCGTTTTTATTCCTATGTTTTACTTCTCTCACAAAACACTCACACAGGTAAAGCAAAGAGATGTGGGCTCTGACTCATTTATTTATCCATTAAGTAGGTTGTTGTACATGTTACAAGGTTATTTGCCTTGATGGAAGTCAGAGTCAACCATGATGATAACGTCATTAAAATGCCAAAAGGGGAACAGCTGGGGAAATTACTCACCGTCCTGTCTGATGACATAATATGCTAAATCTCATTAACTTATGACATAAAATTGCATGATCACATATAGTTCTGCTGGATCACAATGGGCATTAACACACAAAAATGTTTGACTTAATCGTGTCATAGTCAGTCTGACTAAATAGTGTGCAGTATCATGACTGCTAACCCGTTATAACAAATACTTTTTGTAGCTAATTTAATATCTGGTGTCTGAGGATAATTTGCCACCTTTACTTATGACTGTTTTATCCCAGTACTGTAATTGGAGAAAAGTTTGTTTCCTCATCCCTGAAGGTGAGGCAAGATGGATAATTTTTGGTTTGGTTTGTTTGTTTCTTTGTTTGTTAACACTATAGCAGCAAAACCATTGGTTGAATTCATACCAAATTGGGTTTGTAGATATCCAATGACCCAGAATACATGTCATTACATTTTGGGAGATGTAGGTTAAAGTTGTAATTTGTTATGAAATTTTACAATAATTTTTTCTTCTCCCATTTACTTTTAATGGGTAAAATTCCACATGTCTGTAGCAGCAAAATATTGGTTCAATTCATATCAAATTGGGTTTATAGATTGCCAGTGACCTACAATAGATGTGGTTACATATTGGAAAAAGTAGGTCAAAGTTCAATTTTTTTAAATGAATTTTTAAGTCTTTTTTTCTTCTCCCATTTACTTACAATGGGCAAAATTTCAAATGTCTATATTAAACATTGATTTTGTTTCAATTTATTTCAAAGTTGGCACATATATAGAGGCAACTGATATATTGTCATCAGCACATGCATAGACATGAGAAAATCAGCTGGATTGAAAATAAGCTACAATATGAACAACATGCAGGGTTTGTTTTGCCTGGCACCACTTGTTTATTTGTGTGTCCCGCTGCCCCTCAAGTCCAGCTCATCACCAACTCTGTTTTACAGAGAAAGCGATGCCTTAAAAATCTTGATGTCACTTCCATGCAAAATTGACACATTCTTCATACAGTGGGTCTACAAAAGCCTAGTCACTTACACAATTTGAACAACCAGCCTCAAATACGACGGAGTGCCATCTAACTATCCCATCACACCCAATAATAAACTAGAGCGCACATTGTTGTTCAGATCTACAAAAAAACCTCCCTTTTTACTGTCTTTCCCAGTTTCTGCTAAACCAATGTAAAAATTACATCAGCTCATCCAGCTGAGCCTTCCTGTCTCACCAGTGAAAATATTTTTGAAGAACTTACCTTGAGCCACATCTTCATCTTGTCTGAGCCATACTGACACAATTGGCGGGAATCGCCATAGCAACCAGCAGTGGCTGGCATTGCATATCCAGAAAAAACACACTTGCATAACAAAGTATTTTTCTGTCCTTCAGTTCATTGATTTACAGAAGGACAAACATGTATGTGAAAGCATTGTCTGTACTCAGCCATAACAGACATTTGACATGTATGTGTATGTTTTTTCAGACACGTGATGCACTTTTTTTTGCAACACATTTCTAAAGAAAGAATGGGGAGAGGGTCAAGGGTGTTCAGAAGAGGCTGAGTGGTAAAAGAAGCCTCAGTGCAAAGTGTGAATGTACAAATAGAATTCAGTCATTTTCATTTGAAGATCATGCACGGCAAAGAGTAGGACATGCGACAAAGGATCATTGTTCAAGTTCTTATGGTGAGTGAAGGAGCAGAGCAGACTCTGAAAAAGTATAGCCTTTATTTGGAAAGTTTTTTTTTTACCTGACAATAGAATCAAAACATGTGTGTATGCAAGCCTCATGAAATGGAGTTAAGAGTTGGTTGATAAACAGTTGAGGAAAAAAATATTGGACCATGTTATGCTTTCCTTCAATTTCTTGTTTATTTTAATGCCTGGTACAACTAAAGGTACATTTTTTGGAGAAATATAATAACAACAAGAAAAATAGCTCATAAGAGTTTAATTTAAGAGCTTATATCTAGAAATGTTCCATGGTTTTCATCATAATAACCAAAATCACATAAGTTCTTACATCAACAGCTAAGACGTTGTACTGACAAAAACAGTGCTTTTAGACATTTTATGTTTTCCTTTTCCGTCTGTTTTAGTCACATGATACACACAGGAGTTAGTACTTGATTGCATAACTATTGTTTTTGGTTACTTTTGATGTCTAATAATTTTTTCCATGACTGTATACAGTATTCTGCTATTGCCATTCAAGGATTAGCTTTAAGGAGAAGTCTGCAGGAAACACACTCATCCAGAATTAGAAGATTTGAACCTAAATTAAAGCCTTGTCAATTACCATTAAAGTGTAAAGCTCCATTCTGCTAAATGGCGATAGTATACTAAATGTAGGCAGCACTGCACACCTTATTCAGCTCTGCCTGCTACTTTCACCCACTACAGTGACACCTCTGGCTGATGAAGGGCATAAGACACACACTCCATTAGGCCTTTTCCTTTTCCAGGGGATTAAGATAAATCAGATTTAACTACAGTGTACTCTTTTGTGCAGGCCTCATTGATTATATTGTATGTAGATTACTGTCAGTGTTCATAACGGAGCCATTTTGCACAAGTCTCTATATAAGTATTTGTCTAATATTTGTAAAGCTTTCTTTATATTTTCCTCTGCTTGTTTTTCACCGTGTAATCCAAGCTCTTTCAATACAATGCAGATGCCTTTTGCCAGAAATCCTTAACTTACAGTGTAATGCTCTGTGTTTTTGTTCCCTTCATTTGTTTTAAGTGCTGCTCTCTTCAGATATGCAGTGCCCCCCAGATATACTGGCACCCTCAATAATGTTTGACTCCAAATGCTGTAAAAGATAAAGCAGAAAATTAACAGACTATATTCTCAAGTACAAAAAAATAACCAACCGTTGGTAATAGCTGGTTTAGAGAAATACAATGAAAGGCAGCGAATATGTGCTGCCCTGAAAAGCTTTTAAAGTTACTTAAGTCAAGCCGACATCACTCAAGATCAAGAGATCATGGTTTAGTGTTAATATGCTAAGTGTTTGAATGGATTTGCATTCATTTGCAATTCTGCGCTATTTTGTATTTGGCATTTGACATTGAATTTGCTTTTCCAGAAAGAATGCTCTCTAGATGGACTATTAATGGAGCTTTTCAAAGGTTTATAAGTCTTTGTTATGCATTAACATCATCAGTTGACATTATCATATTATAAACAGCAGCATAGCGTCAACATGTTGCTGCTGTGTGCTGTGAATGTTTTATTGATATAGGGAATATGTTGGTGAATCTATTTGAATAATGGAAGATCTCTTACAGTAGGTTTCCGTGGCAACAACTCCCCTAACAGAGGTTAACTCTTTGCCTCCAGCACATCATCCATGACAGGTAAACCGGGAGACATTTAAGGTTATTGCACACATCAGTTTTGATTTTACATGCAATTAGAGGATTACTTAGTAGAATTTTTAAAAGGGAGGCATTACGAGCGAGTTTTATTGGACGAAGTAGCTTTTGGTATGCAGTGCAGTGCACATCAACTCGAGCTTTGACTCTACTCACCATGACATCCCATAAATAAGTCCAGGGTCTTGCAACGTATTCCTCATTTGTTGGCTTCACCACGGGGTGCCAGCTGTTTAAAGAGAATGAAATGTTTCAGAGAGATATGAGGGCATATGGAACTCACTTAAGAGCACCCTGCCTTGTTCTTTTTCTTGTTTACAGGCTTCCAGCGCAAGAATGGGGACATATGAAAAACAGTGCTCGGCAGGGTGGTAATTTTTAATGAGGGATTTTTTTAGTGGCTATACATGATTCTCAGAAGTGTGTAGATAACCAATAAAGGTAAAAGTCAACTTCCTTAGAGAAACCAGCCCCTCTGTAAGATCATATGATTACTACATTTACATAAAAGACAAAAAAAAAAGTCATTCCCCATCGCCTTTGTGTTTATCTCCTTTATTGATGTTCCACGCTTATTTCCTCCTCCTTGTTGCCTTTTCTTTCTTTATTGTTACCTGTTCCGTCTTTCTTATTATCCTAAAGCCAAGGTGCACCATGTAAGCGATGGCTCCTTTGACTGGGATTCTGAGCGAAAGTATTAGCAAGCGTGGAGAGGAGAGGAGGCTCAGCAGGGAGAAGATTAAATTATCTCCTTTGAAGGTGTGCTGGCGCTTTCATGAGACAGAGGCCATTATTAATATGCAGTGACACATGCATACATCCAAAATGATCCTGGACGCTTCGTCATGGATCATAAAACTCCCCAAGGTGCCTTTCACTCATCGCGCCCCATCTCTTATGAGTCATTGCGGTTCCGTCAGGATATATAGAAGGAGGGCAGGAGAGACAGAAAAGAAGGAAATGGCTCTAGTGTTTTATTAGATTGCCCAGACAAAATTATATTAGTTTTGAGCAGTTTGATTCGGTGGCGGGATGCTGTGGTGCTTCGGCCATGGGTGACAGGAAGGCCAATGAACAGATTGTGGGGTTTGCATGGTTTGCAAGAAGGTTAAATGGGTCAGGTAAGCTGCTGTAAGTCGGGTGTGTGGAAATCTCATGTGATTTGTTGCTGACATCTGAAGAAGAACGTATGTATTAAGCTGCTGTAATGTATACAAACCTTATACCGTAGGGCTGTACTAGAAGCAGAAAACATCAAATTGCATTTATTTTGGCGCAGTGTGAGTCTTAAAAGTGATTTTTGCATTTCATATTTGCAGTAATAAAACAAAACAAAAACAGCTAGGGTCTTCAACATATAAGCCTGTTCCCCTGCATGTAGAGCATATGAATACAGATGCTGTATCACCAAAATGCTTCTCTTACTATGGTATATTGTTTTCATTTTTTTCATTTTATTTATTTATTTATACAGGGACAATGCACAATATACATTGTCCTTAAACGGGAAAGATGCATTGTATTAGGTTATAGAACTAGTGCTAATTTCCTGGGCAGGCTGATGTTCCCCGCCTTTGCCCTTAAGTAGCTGGGATAGGCTCCATGCAACCCCCGTGACCCTAGTGAGGATAAAGCGGGTTCAGAAAATGAATGAATAACTCCATCCATATATAAAGCAAAAAAAATTATTTACATCCAACCATTGACTCCTATTGGTCCCACTGCAGTCATCTCACACACTCTAAACACCTTTACATCATAGTACATTATGGACACAGGTTTGCTTAGAGATTAACTGTTTTTTTCACCAGGCATAAAAATGTGTGATAGTCTGAAATTGATAGTAGCTCTGTTGGTAATTCTGTATATTGTTGAAAAAGGAATTTACTGTATAACAAAGTATAAAGGTTGACCAATACTGGGGAAGAAAGAAAAAGCAGATTGTGGCTTATTTAGATGATGTCACCACTCCATTGAAAAAAAAAACAAAAAAAGCAAAACACACATTTGGAAATTTCTAACTTTAACTTTAGAATAAACTAGATGATGTTGTACAGAACATCTATAGCACTATAGCCTTTGGACATCCTTCTACACCCACACATCTATGTGTCATGAATCGCATGTTTACATGGGATAAGTGAAGTAATTTTTTGGTTTTTTGTATAAGTCTTTTTATTGGATTGTTTTTTTACACACACAGTAATATCTGACATATATGTAATGTTTCCAGGTAATCAACTTGGGAGGTAGTAGGGAGTTGTCTTCCACAGTGAATATTGTGGACATCAGGTTGGGCAATATGGCCTAAAAAAAAAAAAAAATCTCAGATATTCTTCATAAAAAACTCAATTTTTGATTTGATTTTCAATCTCTTATTTAAAAGCCTATTAGTGAAGACTGCAAATATATTGAAGGAACATTAACTTTTTTGTTTTCAGTTTAAGTGCATTAAGACAGGCCTTTAAAAAATAAAGCAAAGGCAGTCATTGGTCTCAACAAAGTGACACTGTGCACCCTCACATATGTTCCAGTGAGGATGTTCGGTATCTGATGCTGTAAATCCAAACCAATTCCAAACCGACATCGTAGAACTGTTCTTGTGAATGAGCAGCTCTCTACCTCTGTCTATTTCTTCCATGTTGTTTGATTTGACTGTGATTCACGTGGGAGAAGGGGAGGGAGGGTTCGACCTCATAGAACCATGGGAACCCAGAAGGACGTGTTGTTGGCAAATTCAAAATACCTATATTTTTTGCACAATAGGAAAATCAATTTTCTAAAAATAAAACTCGATGTGATCTACAAATTAGATTTTTCAATTAAATAATTTTTTCCAAACCTTATGAGAATGTGAAGTCATTTTTTTTTCCTTGAATTTGCTGACACTGTTCTCCAGTTTTGTTGTTATGGGCAGGATTCCCACTCACACTCAGTGAAAGGTTCTAACTATAACACATATCGCATTGCATGCTGTTAGCCGGTTTTAAGCTGTAACCTTTCAGCAGGCATCATATTTAGGACCAGCAAATACACTGAATAAGTGTGCAGCAGAGAAAAAAAATGGTGCACATCCCACCAAATCACAGAGATATCAATTCACCCGGGACTAATATTATCACAGGACCATTGTGCTCGGTGAAATAGGATAGGTCACTTGGGATGTAATTTTGACTTTACAAATTACAGACATAGCAGATTCACACCGAGTTAAGATCACAGACAACACAGTTATTACAAATTACCAGAGGTGCACGGGTAGTACTCCAACTGTATGTTCAAGTAATAAATGAATAAACCTATCTATTATTTTCCCTCAGGCAGCATTTCCAGTTGGGAACACTTTTACACCCTGACCACTATCGGAGCCAAATGCTGCTAATAGATAATGTGATGTATTCCACTGTCACCAAATATGTGTTAAAGGGGTCATATTTTTGCGAAACCCACTTTTATTAGTCTTTGGTATGTTTATTTGTGTATTTGTGGACCCTAATAGTTCATAAAGTTTGAATGTGAACCCTCCAGATGCTGCAGGGCTATCTTTATATTCATTTTGGAAAAAAATCAGGTGGATTTCTACAAAATGTTTTAATTATTTTTTGATTTGTTACATCTATTTCTAGTTACGTCACAACATTTGCACATGTAAGGTCAAGACTTCCAACCAACATTTCTCCGAGAACGCCATAACTGTTTATCAGCAGCAGTGGTTGTATTCCATACTGAAAATATGTCCAAACTTTGAGCTCATTACCCAAAATGTTCAGTTGCTGGTTGTATTAACAAATACAAGTCAGAGCAGCACGGTCAACAACCTGGAGGGGGTGGGGTTTGAGGTGACTCATTTGCATTTAACTCTTTTCCCCTTGGACACCTAGGAAGGTGGGTAGGAAGAACCCATATGGGGTTACCCATGGAGCATTTTGTTTTTCTGGTGTGTTGTTTTTCCTGTGGCGACAATCATCACTCTTTTGGCAAACTTTGGGAAAAAACTGTGAAAATGTATTATTATTATTAAAAAATTAATTTTTATTTTATTATTTTTAAATAAATGAAACAAAATTTTAAAAATAATGTAAAATTTTTAAGCCTTAAAAAAAGAAGAAATAATAAAGAAACTTAAAAAAAAAAACAAAAAAAAAACATTTGTTATTTAATCCTATTGTTTGGCCTAGTATGGACTGTGATCACCTCCACCTATCACAGCCTCCATTACATTTGAAAAAATGGAACCTTCTAATGGTCGTCAAATCACATCATTAGTG
>JAPTGZ010000017.1:14414882-14439417 GCA_029814645.1 Fowleria isostigma | reverse complement strand
TCCCCACACCCAAAACAACAGAGACGATGTACCCTATTAGCCGTCCACTGTGTAGAATACATGTCCGTCTTGTTCTCTGACACTATGTGGGCAGCCAAGGACAACAGTCAATGAGCAATATCAATTTATGTAATGGACTATTAAACAATGTACTTAACATTTAGAATTACTGCACTGGTGTTCTGTGGGAGTGTGTGCCAGGAAGTCAGCTGCCATGATAACCGCCCTGTGAAATGAAACACATTAGCCTGCTTCGCTGCCTCTTACGCTCTCAGGCTTCTTCTCCTCCTACAGTTGGTTGTCTGACGTGACACAGATGCCCTACTTACTCTCCCTTTCACTCGCCTTTTGCTCTGCATATGACTGCATGTCAACATGACAATTAACTGCTTTTATATGCGGCGAGCAAGCATCCCCTGTGATCCATCTCATTATCTGTATTTACAAGAAAGTACGCAAATAAACTGCTAGCCTGTTATTTTCTCACTAGTTGTAGAGTTTCTGTGAGTAACAAGTAGGAGAGAGCGTCTGATTGAAATATTACTGAATCAACACCATCATAAATGAAGCATTGTGATTCTCGGCCACAGAACGCATTCTCCATTTCAATTCTGCTTTATGGTTCTTTTATTGAGTCATTTTTATTCTTTTGCTTGGTAACATGCTTTGGTCCGACCTCTTTTACAGAGGAAAAACTCACTGAATCAAACAGTCACATGGTCCAGTCGCCTGATTGGTGAGTCACAGTCTTGTCCTGCCTCCCTGTGCACTAAAGGTACAGAGGATGGCTTGATCAGTTCAGAATAATCACTGCCATCTAGAGCTGCACAATATATCGTTTGAGCATCGTCATCGCAATACATGTGCGTAATAGTCACATTGCAGATCCTGCAGTGTAGGAGGTAAATGAACTTAACGTGTTATCTAATTTCAAGGGTACCTGACACACACTGCACACAGTCATCCACCAATCACAATCATTCAGTTTGCTGAAGCTGACCACACCCCTGTGCATGGAATGAGAAACAAACAAGAGAAAATAACCTAAAATGAAGGAAAACACCTAAAACGAGAAGAAAATCACCAAAAACAAAAAAAATACTGAAAATAATGAAGAAAAACACTAAAAATGAAGAAGAAAATCTCCAAGAATGAAGACAAAAATCCCCGAAAATGAAAAAGAAAATCACCCTAAATGAAGATGAAAAACCACAGAAAATGAAGAAGAAAATCACAGATAATGAAAAAAACAAATTGCAGTATATATTGCAGAGTTTAAAAAAGTCAGTTTTTTTCAATATCATGCAGCCCTACTCCCAGGGTGAATTTTACCTCCTTTCCTCTAGACGGAGGTTTTTAGTCCCATGGTGCAGGGCAAAAACAGCCTTGTTCCTGTCGCCATCACTGAGCTTAATAAGAAGTTGTGACATTGCACTTTCATTCATTTTCATTTATTTGTTTTGAGCAGAAAAAACAAAGAATTTCATGTGTACAAGGAGCAATACATTAATAAATAAAGATAATCAAGACAATATAGCAATTTCCATCACTAGCAAAATAAAATCAATATGTATATGCTCGAGAAGGAGTGGGAAGAAGAAAATGTATTAAATCCCACCTTCCATCTCACATTTATATAGCAAAACACATTACTTTCACTTCCTTAATGATAAAGTTACATCTGTTCAGAGTCCTAATAATGTAAATAACAGTAACAAATTGGGAAAACTGATGTATATTACACATAGTAATGATCTGCATAACTTATAATACAATATATTTCAACAATAAATACAATGATAATGAAGTCACTTACCAACATGGTAAACAACAAGTACATACCAACAAAGGTAAGAAAGAGCTTTAAAACTGGGGATATTTTGGGATTGCTTGTGATGCAGATCCAGACTGTTCCACAGTCTCACCCACATACAAACAGACAATGACTCTTTCTGGTAGTTCGAACCTTAGGAAGTGTAACATTTCCAAAGCCTCTTATGTCATCAGTACTCTCTCTTAGTGCAAAAATACCTTTGAATGTTATTTGGTAGTGATTTGTTGAATGATTTAGATAAGATTAACATGGTATAATATTTCACAAGGTCATGAATCTTAAATAAGTTTGATTGAATAAACAGATTATAACTGTGTGCTACAAATTCAGCCTCATGTACTTTACTTTATTCTGTTCATTTATTGTATTTCTTAGCTCTGTTTATTGTGACTTAATGTTTTTATTGTTTGTTTTATTGTTTATTCTGTTATTTGTTATATTCATTATTATGATATAAGTAAAGTAAGTAAAGTTTATATATATAGCACTTATCACAGAGCATATCTCACAAAGTGCTTTACAGATTTAAAAGGTACATAACAATGACACTCAAAAAAATAAAAAAATAAAAATATGACAGCTTTACAGAAACATAGGTCATATAACAGAACATACAAAACAAATACAAAATGCAAAAATATAACAATACCCAATAAAATCAAGGAGTAACCATAAAAGCAATACAATAAAAACGTGTCTTCATACAAAAACTTTAGCAAAAAATTCGGCCTATAGCGTTGTAAATAGACCATGACATATTATTGCAAAAATGTGCAGCCTGGTCTCAAAAGATGCACTATCATTTGGATTGACATTCTGATGCATGGATTTGGTTATAGCTGCAAGAAAACAGCCAAATTTGTCCATCCAAAACGAATGGGGCCATTTTCAAGTGGCTACCATTCCCACATGATTGATCCTAAAATTATTCTGTCAATGCAAAAAATGTTTGACTTGGTCCAGAGATTATATATCTCACAGGTCGTAACAATATCTTGTATGGTTTTCAAATAAAAACGCAACACAAATCCTGAAAAAATTCCATTTACTTACAATGTGTCCCATTGTAACAAAAAAGGTGACTTCTTTCCTAACCACTACAGCTTCGTCATACTTTCACCTTGAGACTTTATTTGAAGTTTAAAAAGCAGGTATGTTTGTCCTCTGTCCAGGAATGTGTTTAGTATGAGGATGGGGTTCACAGTTTTTAATAGGTGAGTTTTAAAATCAGGAACAAAATCAAAACCAGATTCAGATCCAGGCTTTATAATCTGTCAGTTTTTGGTATTTTTACATTGCAGCTAGTCCATCAATCCGACAAGAGGCAAGCACACACAAGTCTAGTTTTATGTTTTTATCTTGATTTCTATTTCCTTAAGGTTTATATTGTGTTTTATTGCGTCTTGTTTTTATTTATCTCAATGCTATTTTTTTTCATCTTTTTACTTATCCATGCTGCTATATTGATGAATAGTGGAACACTGAGCACTTTTTTTGTCTTTTGTCTTGACACTCGATCAAGTACCCGCTTATCAGGTCCCATGTGTGTTTTGTAATGTAATGCCAAATGCAATCACTCTTTTTGCAAAACAAATCTGCCCACAGGTGTAAATAAAGTAACCTCGAACTGTGATATGCGGGGACAAATGCTTGCTTAGTACAAACCCAAGCAAAAAAAAAAATCATCATAACGTTACCTTTTTTCCATTCAGAATGAGATGCAAAAATGACCTTTCTTACTAAATTCATGACTCATCGCAATTGCAATATCAAAGTTATTTATATATTGTTCTTTTTTTCATTAACAAGTCAAGTTTTGCTGACTTTCTAAAAGTGTCTCTCCTCTGTGTCTTTTTTCTCCTCTGTTCTCCATACCAGAGTCAATCTGAAAAAGTAAACATCTTGTTCACACTAATTGACATTCAGACAAACAGGAACAAATACATTGAATATAAACACCATCTTAATTGGTGTGAATTACCAGACTTGTAAAGAGCCGCGTGAATAGTAAATTAAATCAGGTGTATTATTGTAGTAATGCAATTGATTAAGCCACAATCCAGTAGCACAGTCCATTCAGGCAATAATTGTATTTGATGAATGAGGTGTCAAGTGCTTTATGAGGTGGATTTGAAAATTATACTTTTAAAAAAAGGCTTTTAATGGAAAGCAACGGTGATGAGGAAGAATAAAAAGATTTTCTAAATGACAAATGTTTGACCCTCCTTCATGATTGACCAGCCAGACGTGCATCAGTTTGAGGCCACCAGCCTGGATATACTGCAACATTAAAATTCATGCCTTGCTCAATGGTTCTGTCGCTCAGAATAGTTCTTGAGGGAGGCAAAAGTATGACTCATTCACTTCGCCCACCCACATTTTCCCAGTCCGTCTGGAACTGATGATGTTGGAAAAGTATTTGCTAGCTCATTTCTCTTCAGGCTAGAGCTACTGATAAATGCTTTCTGCTCGCACTTTATGTAGATAATGATAATTTAAACCTTGGGAACATTTACAAAATGATCCAAATGTTAGAAAAAGCATCATAAAGAAATATAATGAAACCAATCTCTCCCCAAGTTTAAAAAAGCATATCTTTAAGCTTGTTTCAGTATGCCTGACATCTTGTATGCATTAGCATTTAAATGTCAAATTATTATGATACACTACATTTACGTTTTTTGTTTTTTTTTTGCGATTTCCTGTATATTTTTAAGCTGATGATCGTACTGTATGTGGGCACATTTTCTGGCCTACTAATCAAAATCCATGAGGCGGATTTGGAAATAAGCAGACAATCCTTCTTATCCCGTCTTTTTCACAATATCAGTTTCCCTTTTTAATAATGCTATGATATTAAATTAACTAAATAAAGTTCCTCTGCTTCAGAAATTTGATGTAAATAATATGAAAATGTAATGTAAAACACCTTTGTTTTAATGCACAAGCCAACACCCTTACCCTGTGTGCAAAGCTGTGTAATGCTGCATTGGCTGTTTGACACCTGGGCTAATGGCCAGAGGGGACGTTTGAAAGTGCACTGCATATTTTATCAAATTACACACTAAAAGGGTCTAATCTGTCTAGCCAGGTCTATAAGGATGATTTTAAACAGCCCTATCATTTTGTCCGTGGCCTTTTTGTATGGCATTTGGCTGTTATGTGGTAGTGTGTGCAGTATGCAAAAACAGAATGAAGACTCTACAAGCCTGTTTCCCATGCACAGAGGTAGAATTTCAAGTCCATTTTTTTCTCCATGCCAATTTTGTTTTTTTTTTTTCTTCCTCTGCCCATTCGTTAATCTTGTTCTCTAGCTCCCTTCCCACCACCACCACCACCACCTCTTTTTTAAACACCCTAGTCAATGCATATGAGCTAACTTACTTAGGTTTTTCACCCAAATGTAGAAAATCCTCTAATGAGGCTTTAGGCTGTGCTATTTTTCATCTTCATCATTTCGCTGAGCTGTATTTAAAATCACATGGAATAAGCACCCTTCAGTTAACGAGACTCAGTGGAAAATTCAGATTCATTAAATCTCAAAAACTCTCAAACTAAATTCATTTGCATAAGACTATTACAGTTTGTGTTTTGTGATGTCAGTGCTTGCTTCATCGATTAGTTTTGTTAGTTTAGTCTTTTTTTGCCATGTAGCTAATGTGAAGAAAAGTGTTCCCAGGTCTGCACTGCTGATAGTGAAAGACCTGTAACCTTCGTTTCTCCGAGCATCACTCAGTAAGCGATCTCTAAAACCCATTTCCTGCCTGGCTTAGAATAATGAGGTGTTGGAGCCTGCTGGCAGAGCTTAGCTGCAACACCCCCATCCCACACCACCAGCACCACCACCAGTAGAAACATTATGGATGGTATACCTACACAAACACACACACTCAAAGACATGGACATATGCCCCCTGGAGGTGTTATGGATAGCTGCATATAGCAAAGCTAGCCAGCAGGCAGCACTGTCTGTGGGCATTGATAGGACAATCAGTTCACTCCGGAGTTGCCACAGCCAATCATCAGACAGTTTCTTGGCGGGCAGTACCCAATCTTAAGAGGGTTGCCAGATACTCTATCCTCAGTGAGCTGTTGCTGGCTCACCACTAGCCAACCATAAAGAAAGCCACTGCCTTGCATCAGCCAATCGTGTGAGTGTTGGCCAGAGTTAGGCCTATCGACAGAGAACGGCTGTATGGTTACAGCCAATCTGGGCTTTATCCTTCCCTACAGATGTCCGATTAGTGTTGTTTAGGGAAATCAAACTGCCACAACAGGCCCGCTGTGCCAACGTGGCACCGTGAATGGAAAGACCGGTAGAATGGGATAGCAAAAACCCACAAAGGCTTACTTAACTGCACCGTTGGGCTAGACTCGGGCTGCTTCTTTGATGCTCTTTCACTGAGTTTGTGTACACTGTTACTAGGGACAGGGTAGTGTCACACCTCAGCTTACTGACCTTTCTTATAATACCACGCTGCCTCACCACTGAGGTCTTTCTTTAATGAGATTCTAAATTTACCAGCATGTACTCGTAAAGGTCTATAAGTTTATTCCTCATAAACCTGTACTTACAAGAACACGGGTGGTACAAGGACGTGTTCAATGATCTCTGGGCATGTACACTTTAATAGGCCTATAACCCACGAGACTGCACCTTCCACTGACAAAGGCATTATATTTGAGGATAGTGTATCCCAGATTTACTCAAGCATTATTACTTTTTATTCTTTATTCAACCTTTTTTTCCATTAAAAAAGATGAAAAAATATGTATGTGGATGAGTTTGTTTTAGGGGTTTTCTATGACAATATCTTATTACTGTTTTAACACTTTTGGCAAACATTTCCCCTTCTCTCTACCACTTGTAGAAGACAAGAAACAATTTCCAAGTAAAGATATTTAACATGCCCTTAATGTTTTCAGGAAGGGCATGAAACTAGTGTAAACAAATATGAAGACAAATGAGGTGGATAGCTTTGTTTTTCTCCTGCTGTCTAAATATTTGATAATTTCATTTTTTATGTAATGAAACACAACTCTTAATGTAAGATAGTGTCTTAGTTATTAAAGCAGACAGTTTCAATCACCCATTAAAGGAAACAAGGGCACTAATACTTTACTGTTTTTTATTTATTTTACTCTGCTAAATTAGGCTCATAAAGCAAAGAAGAGCAACAGACATCTTAGGCATATGACTTTAGAAATAACTGAGGTGTAATTGAAATGTACTAACATTTAATTTAGGTGAGACACTTTGTGGTCCTGTTATTTGGCAAGTTACACCATGGGCAGGATGGTGAGACAGCTTTTAATAATGTAATTAGTCATGTCTATGCTTTTCTAATCTAATTATTAATTATTGTTTGCTGCAGAAGAGGTAGCAAATGCTGATGTCTCACCATGAAACAAGAAATTGTTCTAACTCCACAGCTTTTTCCAAACTGCACCAAACTTCACACGTATGATTCTCAATCTTAACACAATGATTTGACATTAGTGAATGTGACGCATTTTTAAAAATAAACAAAATAAAAAAAAACAAAATTAAATGTGACATAGCGCCACCTATAAGCCACAGCAGGAAAATACATATTTCATTCTTTTGATAGCAGGTTAAATGCATCATATGAATACGTTCATAGATGTTTCAGATATAAACCAAAGTGGTTGTATTTATTAGTGTGAGTTTCCTTTGCACTTAACATGTCTTTAATACTTTTGTTCACATAACATGAGATTTATTTAAAATAATTATCTACCGGGTTTCATTCAACACATGTCAGATGTTTCTAACCATTTTTACTGCTTTTTGTCATGGGTCAGGGCTCACACTAAATAATGACTTTAACCTTTACAACCCATTTAGTTCAGTTTTGTGTGTATTTTTAGACTGTGCATGCATTCCTTGTATTTTCTTGTATCTGAAGAAAAGAGAATGAGAAATATACAAGTAGTAGTTGTCAGGAGTTCTCCGTAAGTACTGGAACATACCTTACTGATATCAGTCTCTCTCTCTTTCTCTCTCTCTCTCCCTCTGATGTCAATCAATATGCACAAGGTATGCACAGGTCGTATTGCTGCAGGCGCCAATGTTAATACCAAAATGTCGGGACTGTGGGAGTAAATGCAGCGCTCCTGTTTTGAACTTTATTTCCCATCATGCAGCGTGGTACTGCACTTCTGTGATTGTATTTCAAAATAATTAATATCTCTGAAAATATTGGTCCTATCAACTTGTAGAGATATTTAATGTGTAGATGGAACTATTCCTTAACTGTAGGTACCATATTGGCCAATTAAAAATCTCAACCTCAGTTTGTCAGAATCATATCGACACACACACACACACACACACACACACACACACAGACACTCTGAGACCTTCCAGTATTATGATATAGATGCTCATTTTCACCCTGCAAAAACTGCAAAGCTAAAGGTGGCCTAAGATTTTGCACAGCAGTATGTGGATATCTGAATATCTTTTATGCACATCTGTATTTGGCCTATCATATTGAGTCCTGGATGCATGAGTCAGTTAAATGAACAATTTCCAGATTTTCATAATATTATTAATGTATTCTCTAAGGACCCTTGCTTTTTCTTGTCCACACGTTGAAACTGGCCACATGTGTATTTAAATACTTTACAAACATGTATATAGAAATTGCATTAATTTGATATTTTGAGGTATATAAGCTCAGAGTGTGGATGTTAAATATGTATGAATCTACTTAATATGATCGTAAGATAGTGGTTTGAATACATGAAGATAAATGGAGCCAATTATTGTGCTGAGCAGTATAGTGTGGAGTAAACCCTCGGTGTTACATAATGGGAACTTCAGGTTGATAGGTGGCATGTTTGCATTCATTTGGTCTGTGTAGGAAGCAAGACTGGTGCTGTCATTGCAGAAGAATTTTCCTGGACAGTGTTTCAGCACCATGGACAGGGACGGTGCCGCTATAGGGCTTCAGCACTGAACAGCTCCACTTTTATCTGTTACTGTCGTCTTTAAAAAAAAGAAAACAATTATATACTTTACTGATCATTTTATGTAATGCGTCAGTTTAAAGAGACCCATTTATGCCACTTCCTTGAGATGATTTGCATGACATAAACCTTGCATGAATATAATAGATGCAGCTGTATGAAGTCAAGCTCCATAACCCCCGCTGTGTGCGTGCGGTAATGCGGGTGCAAAAACAAATCTGTCCTCTATATATCCCCACCTCCGCCCCCCCACAGTCATCTTTCTTTTTTCTTCTTCCATCTCAGCAGGGCTTTGGCAGGTTCATACTGCCCTAATTTTAGAGTAACAAGGTGTGAGAGTATGTGCTCTCACACGGGTGTTTATGTACGTGCTGCTATAAATAGTACCTATGAGGACTGCAGCTGTGCACAGTTGTTTTGTGCCCTTATGTCGTCCCATGTCTGAACGGGCAGACAAACGAACCCCTCTGCTGTGTTAATGAGCTATCTTGACTCAAGTACCCAATTTATAACAGGAAAGCTTCAATTTCTGCCATGAAACATCCATCTTAGGTGTCTTTTTTGGTTTTAATAATAATAATTTTCTGCTGACTTGGACACATATATATTGTTGTGTCTTTTGTCAAGCTAAAGTCTCCACAACCTATGAATATCTCTGTTTTTTGGTGCACCGTACACACTATGATAGATGATCCGTGCTGATAGTGCGAACCTGGATCTATACAGAGTCTCATTTACAATAACAGAGTTGGCCAAAGAGCGCATGCAAGTGCATTACAGTGTGTAATCAATACACTCTGACAACCTCTGATGTAATAATATGCATGTGCTGCTGGCAAACCAATTCAAGGCCTTACTCCCAAGGATGACCCGCTGGATGAAACGTTGGACGGAGTTTAAACTCAGGCATAAAAACAGCATAGAAAATAGATGATAATTCTATATGTTCTGCATCACTTTGGAGGTTGCATTGCAGTTCTGCTTTTTAATAACCATGGCATAAACCTTTTAAGATTTAGAAACTGGGCTCTCTAGGTTCTCTAGGCTCCAGGCCTTGGCTTTGACAAGATTATATTTCAATTGCAAATGAAAATGTAAATACAAGAACAACAAAACAAACTCTACATTTGGATTTGTGAACAGGAAGGATATCAAACCTCCACTCTTTGACTACAACACCACATCGTTTTTATACCATTGTAACACACCACATTTTAGTTAAGGATGGGAAGTGATAAGAACTATTCCATTTCCATTATTGATTTTGCTTATTGATCCGATTCTTTATCAAATTCTCTTATTGATTTTCACTGGGTGAGGGAATAAAAGAGTACCAACAGGATTTTTTTTTTTTTTTTTTGCATTAACTGTCTTTTTTATTTCCATCTCTACACAGGAAATATAACATGTACATTGACTTGTCATTTTTGGATCATATCTTTCTATGTGAACATACACTTCCAGATGCTTTAGTGCAAATGTGGGAAAATAAAATAAACCATCATTACCATTTACAGGGTGATCCACTGACTAGGTTTTCTTACTTTTGCTGCGATGACTGTGTTTGCACAATTCTCCTGTTGAAATGAGTAAAGATCCTTCACCCACCCACTGGAGAGGCGTCTAGGAGCCTCAAGAGATTTGTAATTTTTTTAACTCTTGAAAAGTGTCAACACTTCAGCCGTAAACCAGATAGTTAGTAATGTCCATGGAAGACGTCGGATGCACCAGTGCTGTGTTTGTTTTACAGCTGTTCTTTGTTTTCAGGTTATATGGATCGATGTTGTTTATAGAGGCCAACTCAGCAAAGTACCGATCCCTGGCATCTTTGCAAAGTTTCTCCTGACACAGTATCCGTTTGTTCTTCATTTTCCTCTCTATTATTATAATTCCTTACCTCTCCTCTCCATTGATAAACAGTGTTTGTTGTTGTTTGTTTACCCACTAAAACTGTGCTGAGGCCGTGTCTGTGACGTCGGTGTCAAAGACCGATTGGCTACATTCTAAACCAAAAGAATGCAACGTACGTGTGGTGTCATCAAGCATGTGCAACAAAGGTGGAATCAGTAAACAGAATCATTATTAGGCAGGCAAACGATTCCAAGGAAATGAGCTACTGGGAACCGGTTCTCGATTCCCATTCCTAATTTCAGTATTAAGAAGTTTGCATTAAGATTTGACAATTCTTGTTTTTTTTTTTGTTTTTTTTGCATTATATCACATAAATTTATAGTTTCCCATCAAGTGTCTGAAATATTACAGAATGTGCTTATTATACACCAAAAGTTGTTTTACATCTCTCATAGTATCAATAGTTGAACATTTCAGCTGTTGTTACTTACAACGTTTCTTCATCAAAAGATCTGTGTAATACCGCCATGACTGTACATCTACAACCACAAGCAGCCAAGTTAATGAAGCAGTCTGAGCTAGATTAACGTCTAAAGTCAAAGTGTACTAAGCTAATACTTTGAGCACCATAACAGACTCAAATATATTCCTTAGCCTAAGGATTTTGTTCCATAATGTGTAATGTACAATTAAAATCTAATGAGTGGTGAGTCTGTGCTTTTGCTGAGTCTGTTCTGAACAGCGGTGACCTTAGATGGAGATCTGGTTTAAATGGGTCAAATGTGTGTTAATTATTCACAGAAATAGTATTAATTAGTAATAGCTGGTGGATGTAAAGCACTTAACCCGTCTTAACAATATTTTTCATCCCTCTCATTTATTTTAATATCTAATCGGATCCAGTTCACTTTTTTTTTTAGACATTTATTATAATTAAATGATTATCTAATAATTCTGTATTTATTTTTGTGTTAGTATTACATGTTGGCATAAAGCAGATGGATCTTACAGTTAGCTAGCTGCTTTTTCCCTCGCAGTCTCTTTATAACCAACAAGTGATGTATTTTTGGTCCTGGCATGGAGACTATAATGACAATTTTTTGTATTTTTTTTTTTAAACAGTAACTGTATTTATATCACATATGCTTTTCTCCTTCTGTTTCTGCTCACGCCTGTTTCCCTGTCTGGCTCTCCCATTCTGCGAAGGTGATTATGGAGCCAGAAAACTAGCAGGATATGGTTAGTGGCCCTCAGGGGTTGGTCTGAGGACATTAAGCCCACAGCGACAACGAGCCACAGCTGTTGGAGTTTTTTTTCACATTCATTTGTTTGTCAAATTTAGAGTCTCTACTATTGCCAAGAACCCCCTCTGCCACTCAGGCACTCCAGAACCGCGGTGACAAGGCTGCTTTTAGCCAAATCCAATTTAATCTCCATTGGCGGTAGTGGATAAAGCTGTCTCCATCTCCCCCAACTGAGGCCAAAGAAGGCTAGGCACTCCACTGGGAGCTGCTCGCTGCACACACAAGGACATAATGCACACTTGAGCACAACTTAATACACAAATGCATACAAATATCCACACATGTACTTTGCACAATTGAAGAGAGGGCACTAAGCTAACAGTGTAAAATGTACAGTCGTATGTGCAGAGGTGCTCCATAGCTTTCCCTCTCTCATTATTTAGTGTTTCTGCAGTGAGGCAGATGATGTCACTGTTATGGAAATGAGATAATGAAATAAAAAAAAAATAAATAAATAAAAAAAAACAGAACCACATCTGAGACTCCTGCTACAAGCCTCCAGCTCCTCCGCTTCATTTTTAAAAAAAAAAGAAAAAAAATCTTGTAACTATCACGGAGCTGCATATGCGAGTGTATATGCCTGCAGAGTTCAGCAATAGCCAGAGATACAATTTATGGTAATTTAATATTTTAACCCACAGGTTCATGACAACCTTTGCTCAACATTTGCAACCACACAGTTTAATCACAAGCGTTTGTAAAGCAAATCATTAACAACACATTTCAGCATAACTCTGCATTAGTTTGACTGGAAAAAGCCACTCAATATGTAGCATCATTTTTTCCCTCTACTGTTTTGCACTTCTCACATCAGTGTGAGTGGCAGATGTGCTTTTTATGCCAATGCCAATTCCCCAACCAGCACAAAAAACAAGATCAGAAAAAGCATCCTATTAACATCCAAATGTGCTACTAGCAGAAAATGGATTTTTTTTCAGTGCATTTGTCCAAATGACCTCCTCTCTGCCACTCAACATACCTGACCCTGCAATCATTTAACAGCCTATAATGTTGCTCTGAAGGAAAATGACATTTTTAATGACAATGGAACTACAAGCCTGAAAGTTATTGGTTTATTGATCTTAAACATGTACATTGAACCGTTCTATTTATATTAGTGTGTAAAGACAATGGTACAGATCCTTTAGGAAAGTACCGAGGGTGTTATCGACTGTCAACAAGGGCTACACAATATATCAGAAAAAATATCGATGTCACACTTACGGAGTGTGCAATATTCATATTTCAAAGACATTCGATAATTTATTATTATTTTTTTGTTTTTTCCATTAACTTTCTGTTTTACACACTATGGGGTACCGGAGTGGTTTTCTCTACCACTCTAACATGCTAGTTTTTCTGCAGTGGTTTTATTACTATTTTGTCTTAAATGATAAATAATTCAGCCAACATAGTCAGCATTGGATCACTGAGGAACATTTTTCTTAGTAAATGAGAAATATTGCAATATCACTGTTATCGCATTGCTGTACACCCATATCACTTATCACCAGTTTTTCCAATATCACGCAGCCCTACGGTCCACTATTTTTACTTATGCATGTCAAGAATTTTAAATATTTCTTTATATTTTCAATTCAGGTGTGACTGTCTCAACTGCTTCCAGCCATGATAACAATCTGCATACTGATTTCTATATCAGAGAGAGTGAATTTTCCATTATCCAGCTGTTCTGCTCCTCTGCAGCAGCAATAACAACAACACTAGTTACCATAGAAACAAAGCCTGAACAGCAGACTCATTTAAAAACAAAAACACTTAGATCCCAGCATAATAGTCTTGACACAGTGTGTGTGTGTGTGTGTGTGTGTGTGTGTGTGCAGCTATGACATTATTGTGCTTTAAGCTTTGTATTTAATGATATATTAGAAAATGTTTTCTTCCATTAAAACTTAACAATAAACAAAACATGTTCATGGACGGGGGGGGGGACTATAAAATCATGTGTATATTGGTTTGTGGGGTGATTTTGTGAAGGAAAATTAAGGTGAAGAAATCAGGCACAGCAAAGCAATTTGGGAAGAAGTATAAAGAGATGATTTTCATGAGGTATAGGGATAAAGAAGACTTTATTTTTAGATTATTATTGATTTTGTTTTTTTCCCTCAGTATGTAAATATGGTTATATTATGTTTATATATAAATATGTAAATAATATAGAAGTGGAAGAGAAGGAGAATATTGAAAAATGAAAAGTTATTGCTGAAAAGGGGCTGGGCTAGATAAGCATGTTGCTTCCCCCCCACTCCTTTTCAAACACTACATCAATTTTTTAATTACTTATTGGAAGTCTTTAATTTGTCTTTCTGTTTTTTGTTTCCTTTTCAATTGCATTTATTTACTTTTGAATGTTCAAAATCAAACACAAATTAAATCCAGTAATTTTTTTTCAGTGTAACCTCTCAAGAAATTCACAAGCCACAGGTGTTAAGTAGATTTGTAAGTAGATTTGTACATGAATTGATTTATTATAAGCTGTCAAGGTTAATGCCGCATATAGGAGCTAAAAGAATTTCCATTTTTTTCTAAATCTTGTCATTATTCAAGCCATAATTATGTTTAGGAAGGTCTGCGTTTTTCTGACAGTTCCAAGATAATACACTGCAAACTAAAAGTACAGAAATGTTTTCGGCCAAGTACACTGCTAACGGTACATTTTCAGCATATGGCGTTCTGGTCCGTAATGAGCTTATATGGGCTATAGTTGAGTTAAGGGATATCACTAGTGGGGTATGGCCTACTCTGATGTATTCAAAGCTCCATCTATCACCTGTAGCCCCTCCACCAGGATATCTTTTATCTCCTACCTGTCAGTGCATTGACAGCTCACTTTCCACAACCCCATCTCCAATCCCAAATCCCAGCGCATTAATGTCTCATTATACATTCTGAGATATCTCTCTGAATATGCTATGAGTATCTACAGTCAGGAGAGGCTTTTATGAAAAACTAAACAAACAGGAAATTATGTAGTAATGATAGTGATTTGAGTTCATGCTTTGGGCCAGTGATTTGAAAGAGCAGGTCTCAGACATACACGGATTCCTGCGACCGTGAGAACATTATTGCGCTCATTATGTATGCTTAAGAGAGGGTTGTTTGCTTTGTCGCTGTGAGCAAAGTGTTATCTGTATATGCGTAAGTGTGAGTGTGTGTTTATGCGTGCAGCTGCAGTAACAGCAATAGCGGTTGAAGATCATTAATTACGGGTGTTTCCCTACTTTCCTCCAGGACTGATACTACGCTGCAGAGATACTGGCTCACTGGAGTAAATGGCATTAGTACTTTGTTCACTTACTGCCCTGGGGCCTTGTTTCTAAGCCTTTTTTGTTTTAAGTGGCAGCCTTGCGTGAAGCTCCCTTACACTGAGCCTATTTCTCAATCCCTTATCCTCCCCTATGGAATTTACCACCAGTGTATTCATCTCCAAATGAAGAGAAGGAGAGAGTAAGAGTAAGAGTTAGAACCATTCAGTAAGGCGTATGAGTGGCTAACATCTCCCAGTTAGCATAGGGATCATTGTTAATCAGTCTTCGTAGCATTTAGACAAGCAGGACGGGGCATTAGGCTGACGAGCTGAGAGGAACATGAATGAGACAAACAGCGTGGTATCCAACAGGGAGGGGCAAGTAGTTAGCATGTGGCTAAGGATACACTCTGGCTGAGACTCCCAATGCAGCGTCGGGGAGGAGTGTCGCCACGCTCATTAGCATCACAGCCCGGATGGAGGTAGAATGGAGTCTGCTGTCGGGGCTGAGTCTGCAGAGGGAGGCTGACACAGGAAGACGCTCCTTCGACATGAAAGACACACTACAGCATGGAACTCCTCGTGATATGTGGTTGATTTTTTATTTTTTTTTTGTAGTTCCTCCTCCTAATCATAACCCGTATCCGCTCTCTAAATCATCTCATCCCAAAAAACCCCTCTTCACTAATCATGGAAGTTGGAGGGGAATAAATGCTTAACAGATGTTAGTATTGTCAGGGGTCGGTTTCATGTTACTGTGCTTTCACAGCTCACAGGAACCAGCACTTGTGGGCAGGTTCTGTCTCTATTCATTTTTATTGTGACACAAGAGTCAAATAAGAGGAGAAAAGAAAATAATTACAACAGACACCTTCAGCCCTGAACTCCCATTCACTTGTAATCACAGTCTATGTAATTTGTACATGTTAATAAAGGAGGAAATTATGTACTTAAATTGTGCTAAATAACTACATATCCTCAATGGACATTATCAGACAAGTTGCAGATATTTGGGGTAAATATGGAGCTCTGTAAGTTAAAGAATAATGTTGTTGATATTTCTCAGTGTTACAGTGACAGTTAAGTTTTTGTTTCCTATTATTTACTGATTAAATATGCAGAATATGCCTAATACAATGGAAGAAAGCTCCTTCGGTGAAATTGATTTGTTTATATAATTCATTTAAGGCGAGACACTCAGGTGAATGGGGTAAAATTTTAAAATAATTGATATCACAGTAAAACTTCCTCAGTTGATTTGCAAGTATAAAAAAAAATGTATTACAAGTTGTTGTTTTTTTAAATTTGAATGTTTAACTGTGCAAATTAGGCATTATCTCATTAAGTATGTCAGATTTTGCATGCATTTTTTTGTAGATAGATCTGAACATATAATAAAACCAGGTGCAAAATTATTTTTTTAATTTTATTTACAAACAAGATGAGAACAAAATTACTGAAGTATTTCAATACATCTGCTTTCATTACCTAGGAAATAAAAATATACTGTCCATAGCCTTGAAAAAGTAGATTAGTTTTTTCATTAAAATATCACATAAATCAGGCTAGGAATGAGTTATTAACAAATGCCACTGAAAATATATTCAGAATACTGCTAAGTGTATAAGTGTACAGTTTGGTGTACATAGGTGATACCGGTAATGACAGACTTCAGACAAAACGTGGTATGTCGCGTTGGAATGCTAACTTCTTGGTAAATTCTGGAGAAACTTGCTGCCACAAGTAAACAAACTGAATTCAAATAAACATCTTAATGTATATTTTCAAGTTTTTCTTTATAGAAGCTTGAAAGAATACACATTGAAGGAGTAACCTAGCCCAAAATCTCAAAATTGACCAGTGCATGAAAAATCAAAGGTTTTCCCTGCTGTGTCTTGCCTTAATATCAAATTTCTGCCATGATTGTGACTATTGTTGCAGGACTAAAGTCAAATGGGCTTCATGCACAGCCTCACTACTTCATACTTCATACTTCCTGAACTTAAAGCATCTTCTTTGTTTCGTGTATCTCATTCTTGGACACACTGATTAACCCAGGTGTGTCTGCTACTTCATGTTCTGACTACTGTGGTCATCTGGATTAATCAGTGTGTCCAGTAATTAAAAACAGGAACTAAAGGAACTGCTTTAAGTTCAGGAAGTAGTGGAGCTGTGCATAGAGTCCACTGTAATATAATAACTGAGAAATTCCATTCATCCATTTTCTGAATCTGCTTTATCCTCACTTGGGTCACGGGGGTCACATGGAGCCTATCTCAGCTACTTAAGGCCAAGGCGGGGTACACCCTGGACATTTCGCCAGTTCATCACAGAGCTAACATATAGAAAGAAATAATCACTCTCACATTTATACCTATGAGCAATTTAGATGAACCAATTAACCTATTAGTTCATGTCTTCGAATGGTGGGAGGAAGCTGGAGTATGTGGAGAAAACCCACACAGACACGGGTAGAACATGCAGACTAAACACAGAAAGGTCCTACCCATCAACTGATGTTGGACTCAAACCCAGGACCTTCTTGCCATGAGGCACAAGTGCTATACACTGCACCACCGTGCTGCCATACTGAGAAATTAAATGTAATATTTAATTTGAAAGTGAAATCTTTTTTCTAGTTTTCTGGGATTCTTATATTTCTTTCAAAAATCTGCGTGACTTATTTTTTATTATAAATTATTTAGTAGTTTCTCAGTCACTCTATTACTCCTGTAGTTAAGAGTGAAAAACGCTGTTACTTATCTTTTAGTTTTTATAAGCCAAAAAGAGGAAAATTGCATAAAATATTGAACATTTTAGTTGATTTGCACTAACTTTCATTGCCAACTTTTCAAGCAGGCTCATAAATAAGAGAAATAAACTCAGACTTATTGACAACGTACTTGGCAGTACATGACACATGTCTGTGAAAGTGCTACTCTCACAAACTTCTAATAAAAACTCTTAAAGCGTTCTTTCACTGGGAATCATTTCCCCAGAGTAACTTCTCTTGACTTTGATACGGTAGCAGCATTTGAAATGAATAAAAGTAAAGTATGTGTCATTTCTTTTTCATTTTTATTCTACAAATACCGCCGGTTAGTTGTGTGTAGTACAAACGGTGGCACAAAGCTTTGGAGGAGCCTGGTTTTAAGTGAGACAACCTCCTAATCAATACACCATCTGCTGAACTAAACTACTCCTTCCTTCAGAAATGACCAGAATGCTAACACACATTATGCTTTTCTCCTCCACAGCACCTCCGACCGTCCGCATTATACACTCAGGGCATGCCTGTAATGTCGAGGAGGAGCGGCACACAGAGCGAGTCTACACCATCAGAGAAGGGGAGACTCTGGAGCTAACATGTCTGGTCACCGGGCATCCGCGACCTCAGGTGAGTCAACTGACCCCTGACCTATGCATCCTACTTGAAATAAAAACAGACAAACAACAGAATCATGGGACAAGATATAAATTTTTAGGGATGCAAGTATTTACATTTGATTACTTGCTGATACCGAGTACCAATATGAGTACTTGATAATACCATTACAGTTCTTTGTAAATGTCCTTTATTGTCATCGTCATTAGTCTGATTGTAACAAAGTGCTTCAACTGACATTTAATGCATTGGAATGAGCATTTCTCAGTGAATCCACCAAAGGGCACCACTTTTAATTAACGTACTTATCAAATATCATGAAGAACAGTGAAGCTTTTTGAGAAGGAGAAAGTCAAAAATAACAAATATGGCAACATCAGAGGAGGTAATACTAATATGGATGCTAATGTTGATATTGATAAGGGTAATTGTCATTAGAGCTGCACAATATATCGTTTGAGCATTGTCATCACGATGTACATGTGCACCACGGTCACATCACCGGTCCCGCAATTAGGAGGCAAATTAACTCAACGTGTTCTTTCAAGGGTACCTGAAACATCAATCACAATCATTCTTAATCAGTTTGCCAAAGCAGACCACGCCCCTGCACATGTAGTGAATTACTAATAACAGCATTAAAAATAAATAAAGAAGAAAAAGAGAAAATCACCAAAAATGAAGACTTGGTACCAAAAATAAAAAGCAACATGAGTTATCTGGAATTACTTTGACTACAAGAAGGATGATGTTGAAGCATGTGTTCTGTGTCGATAGTACCTGATACGTGTTGCCGCAACGAGAGGTAACACAACTCATTTGTTTGACCATCTACATTGGCACCACATAGCTATTATATCCTCCTTAGTATCTTTTCATATCACAATATATATTGCAAGGTTAAAATAATAACGATGTTATTTTTTTTCTCAATATAATGAAGCCCTAGTTGTCATAAATATGTCAGTAGTTTTTCATTAACTCAGACAGTCGCTCTTTGAAGAGATCTGCTACCTCAAAGGTTTCAGGTACTGCTCTGTATTCCGCATTCTCTAGCTCCTGAAAAATAGACAGAATTACATATGGAACGCACACAGAGGATGGACAGAACACTCCATTTGTATCCATCTGTGTCTTGAACGTAATTTGCAGTCAGCGTTACTTTTGTCACCGTTGTTTATTTTGAAAAATCTCTACAGTGCTGACATTACTCCTCCACCATATATCTGCTGCACTATGAGGTCAGCGTCATGCTGCCATAAAATGGAATCAGTATGGTTTTATCAGAGCACCTTTAAAGCTCATTTATACTCGCTTTACATACGTAAATGGGTACGTCCGTTTCTAACGTTGTCATGCATCCTGTATGTTGGAATAAGTGTTTCTCAGTCAATCCTCTGGAGGGCGCCACTCTTAATTATTGTAATGGCCTGATATTATGAAGAAGAGTAAAAGTTTTTTGAGAAGAAGAAAAGCAATAATAACATACATGGCAACAACAGAGGAGGTTTTACTAATGTGGAAACTAGTCAGTATTGCGAAGGGTAGTTGTCATAAATATGTTGGTAGTTTTTCACTAACTCACACAGTCGTTCTTTGAAAAGTTCTGCTATTTATGGAAATGATTCTGTTCAAATTTCAACACTGTCTCCATGGTTCCCTGTGGTACTGCTCCGTTTCATCCTTTTGGGTACGCATCCGCAAGCTCCAGACAGAACTATGCACATAATGTACGCAGGGAATGATGGATTAATGTAGAGCATAAATGAACCCTTATGAGTACGAGTAGAAGTACACATGCTCAGTATCAGACCAATACCTGATACTGGTATCGGTATCGGTCCGTCCCTACTAATTTTGCATCCTGTCCTTCTCTTTTCATCTTTCTCTCTCCTTCAGGAGTTTTCTTTTCTTTCAGCATGGGCGCCATTGAGTGCCACACCACGTACTTCTGCACTAAAGCAGCTTAAAAGTTTAATCCTTTAATTATTGATGGTTTAGGTTGCATTGTGCACCTGCATGTTGATAATAAAAGCTTCCAAGCCTAATGAGAATGCAAAAACAAAACAAGAAAAACATCTGCCAAAACAAAGTGTAATGAGTGAGAAGCAGGCCACGGAGACAAAGACTCTGGGTCATGTGAATGCACAAGAGAACAAACTCTTTTATTTACTTTATGATCTGTACTAATTACACAAACCTGACAGCTTTTGTTGAGGAAGAAAATAAGCTGTTCGTTTCCTCTTGTTGTGACTTGGTTGGTCTTTTTCTGTATTTCTCTAAATACGAACGTATATGTAAAGGACATTTTGTAAAAAAGGCAGTAAATGTTAGCAACAAACTCATGGAAGACTGGCTAATTTGCTTCATGCAGGCGTAAATGTCAGTTTTGCAATACATTACCTGGCCATCACTTTTTGCCCTTATATTCAAGCGAGCAGGTTTTGCACACACTAACCTTTAGAACAATCGCTTGATGTTGTCTTCAATTTGCTTGATAACACAAATTACACAGAATTCAGCACTATCTCCAGACGGGACTGAGCTCATTTACATTAATTAATATAATTCCCAGTGTGATCGATAGACACAGCTATTAGTTTGTACACTTCCCCTCTGGAAGCCAAAGCAAGGAACGTATTGATTTTTATATTTCAAATGAAAAGGTGAGGCCTCTTAAATTAGCCAGAGGTTTAGACACAAATCATCTTCCGCCGTCGTTAAGGGGGAACAACATTGCACTCATCATTTCTGTCTTTCCTCTTAATTAGAATTTCAGAAAAACAGAGCAGGGTAGGGAGGGGTGTGGGGGGGGGGGTGAGGAAAGTGGGAGATCAAAAGCCCTGCATGGCAGTGGCAGGAGAGGCAGGATATCCTTTGAAACAGAGTCATTATGAGGCTCACGCAGATCCCCTGGCACAGCGAGTCTCCACTGCGTCTCTCTGGACTTTGGGATGTGTCAGCTTTGTCCCCTCTGGAAGTGGCATGAGACCGTGGGCAGCGAACGCTCGTTCTGAGTGGCTTCGGAAACCGAGGAGGTTATCTGGGGTGGCAGCAGACCTAAGGCTGGTTTTGTGATGTTAGTGGAAAAACACAAGGGTACGCGACCTCATTGGAAACAGTCTTGCAAGTTAATATGGAAATAACAGTTCATCTTTTTACCGGCATTAAATATTAATCCTCAGAACATGTACCGAGTCCAAAAGTTTTACATTTTAATTGAGTTGGGTTGCTTCATTTTTCAAGAGGTAATATGAGATAAAAAGTAATCAGTACTATTTTAACAGATTGTAGTCCTGTTTTTTGATTAATGAGAAAGTAGGCTTTTCTAACTGCGGAATCATTCTCAGTCGTGTTTTCGTTTTTACTTAAACTGCACTCACCATCTGGACCACAATTTCACAGGGGCCCAAGTCACACTGCTTGATCACTGAAAATGGCTTCAATTAGTTCTGCATTAGCAAATCACAAAATGGCTTTTTTCGTCATTATTGTCCACATTTCAGTCCCGTTCCCAGACTGTGAGATAGTACACTTCCTGTGATAATACGTAGACCGAGGGGTGTTTTGCCAAGTATAACATAAGCACCACAAAGGACCAACCACAGAGTAAATGGGGCCACAGTTGGCAATTTTACCACTTTTTAATTCTTCCCGTCTATCAATATGCACACTTCTTAAATTGCATAGATGCCCCTAAGGCCTTCCCACTGATGGACTTTCTGGATTCTGTCCAACCAGGCAGCCTCTTCCTCACAGTGGACCTGTCTATAAGCCCCTGTGCACACCCGCCCACCCACCTTGGAGGAAAAACAGAGGCTTTCTAATAATAAAATCATACATGCATCCAACCATACAGACAAAGACCCACACTCGTGGCAGCGGCAAGACTTGTCTGCTTCCCTATTTAATTGTCAAATAAATATATGTTCCTGTCAGTCACCGGCGCACCGGATAATATGTGCTTTTTCTGCGCTGCCTCATGGGTTTGGCATTTCAAGGTGTTACTATAACTGCTGGCATCAAGCTGTCTCTGGTGCACAGAAGTCAAATTTCACAGAGATGTGTGGTGTAGAGGTCATCAAGTGCATTTCAGGGCCTCACCTCTATTTATTGCTTTTTCACCTTCTGTTGTCAACGTTAATGAACTGAGGTATGACATCTGGAAACCATCTTCATTAGTTTGTTTCAGGTCGGACATATTTTAATCTAGTTTGTCCATTATCTACCGTTTATTGTGCAACATATTAATAATATTAATTTATCCCATCATACCTCCTGTTAAACCAAACCTCATACCCTTTATCCCTTTCTTTAATCCCTGACATCAATCCTGTCTCATAGAAAATTCTCTTTATATTACAAATCTAATTTTATATTGATCCAAAGATAATCTGTCACTCGATTCTGATAAAAAAGGAAAGCATGGAAGAAGATACTAAGTAGCCAGAGCTATGCATTTCAGGTTCTATACAGTTATGGAAAAAGTTATTAGACCATCAAAAGTCTTCACAAACAGTTGTTATGCAATCAAGTACTAACTCATGTGTGTATCATGTGACTAGAACACACAGAAAAGAAAACATGGAATGTCTAAAATCACTGTTGTTGTCAGTACAATGTCATAGATATTGATGTGAGATGTGCTTTTGGTTTTTATCAAGAAAACCATGGAAAATGGATAGGGATCAACTCTTAAATTAAACTCTTATGTGCTAGTTTTGTTGTTATCATTATATCTTTTCAAACAAATGTACCTTTAGTTGTGCCAGGCATTAAAATAAACAAAAAAATTGAAGAAAACATAGGGAGATCTAATAATTCTTTCTGAGACTGTGCGTGTTCAGGTTAAGTTCCACAGCCTAGACCAGGGGTAGGGAACCCTGGTCCTCAAGAGCCGGTATCCTGCATGTTTTAGATATTTCTGTCTTCCATCACACCTCGAAGCCATAACATCATCATCGGGCTTCTGCAGAGCTGGATAATGAGTTGTTCATTAATTGAACCAGGTGGGGTGGAAGAAGGAAATATCTAAAACATGCAGGACACTGGCTCTCGAGGACCAGGGTTCCCTACCCCTGGCGTAGACAAATAGTCCCACAAGCAGTACTTGACTGGACCACCTTCAGCTTTGATTACATGACATATTCACTGTGGCATTGTATGCCACACAATGCCACATATACATTAAGTTTTAGCCAAGATCTTGTATTGATGATCCACACATCAAAGATGCTCAATGAGGTCCAGGTCTGGACTCTGTGGTGGCCGACCCATGTGTTAAAATAATATTTCATGCTCCCTGAACCACTCAGACCTGATGAGGTCGATGAATCCTGGCATTGTCTAATCTGTCTGCTTCCCAGAAAATGAATAGTTCCATAAGAAATGAGACACACTGCATCACTTAGGGTTAAAGAACTTGAGCTGCAGCTCGAACATATTAATCAGTGCAGTAATTATCCAATTGAAGTATTTGAACTATTTCCTTAAATTCAAGTGTGTGTGTGTGTGTGTGTGTGTGTGTGTGTGTGTGTTGGGGGGGGGCAGTTTAATGAAATAACCTTCTAAATATTAACAATGATAAAATAAATAATAATACATTGCCAGACATTTGCAATCTTGTTCTGTTGTATAATTGTTTATATTGTTATATTTGCATTTAAAATGCCTCAGATGTTTTTTTTCTTCATTTCTCTCAAAATTCATTCATTCATTTTCTGAACCCGCTTTATCCTCACTAGGATCACATGGAGCCTATCCCAGCTACTTAAGGGCAAAGGCGGGGTACATCCTGGACATTTCGCCAGTTTATCGCAGGGCCGACATATAGAGACAAACAAACACTCTCACATTCACACCTATGGACAATTTAGATTAACCAATTAACTTATCAGT
>JAPTGZ010000017.1:14390872-14402747 GCA_029814645.1 Fowleria isostigma | reverse complement strand
CTCCTCTCCTCTCCTCTCCTCTCCTCTCCTCTCCTCTCCTCTCCTCTCCTCTCCTCTCCTCTCCTCTCCTCCCCTCCTCATCCATCTCTCTCTCCGCTCCTGTCTCTGTCTTATTCTTACTTCTCGGTGTGTGAGCCATATCCTTGTACCTGTTTATTTGGACTGACATTGGGCAGAGGTTGTGGAATTGAAACTTGTTTAGAAAGCTTGTGGGGGCCTCGGCGGAGCAGGGGAGGAGGGCTCGGTGTTTCCCAGCTGACAGTCAGAGCCTTGTTCCCTCTGTTCACCATCTCTCCTTGGCTGCACTAAAGAGCTGGAAGAGCAGGTGTGGAAATGAGGCCAGAATAACACAAGAGAGTCAAACCTGTGGATAATCACTGAGCGTGGATCGTCTGCGAGCGTCATCACCTGGCATTTGGAAGTCTGCGTCTCAGCCCTGATGAAGCCCAGTTAATCACTGCGCCTTTGGTGAATAATGAAGTTCTAATTGAACCAAGCCTGTCAGTTTAGTGTTCAGTTCACTTAAAATGCTAATTTGTGGGTTTGAGATATAAATCTATGAATGAATGAATAAATTAACAATCAAATCTTCAAATCTATTTTATTTTATTTTTTTTAATTTTTATTAACTCGGAGACTTCTCCAATCGTCAGTCTGATGTTGTCCTTGCAGCCGGCCTTGTAACACATGTGTAATTAGCTCGCATTGTGTTTTGTTGCACATTGGGCAAAAAATACTTCATTTCTCCGGAGCAATGTTACCTCTGTCCCCAGGGGCTGAATTTAATTGATGGGCCTCTGCAGGAACATGCTATTTTTAGTGGTTTGCAGCTATGATTTTTAATTAATGTTGAAATTGGTGTTTTGCAGCTGGACCACCCAACAAAATCTTGAATTAAGTCTGCTGTCTTTTTCACATGTAGCTGCTCAGATCACTCTGTTCACATCTAAGACATAACAAAGGCGTTCCTAATAGACTGTGGCTTTACCGCAGAGGGAAGATACTTCACACCTAGATGCAGAGGACCTGCATGTTTTACACAGAAAGGCATAAAACCCGAATGATATTTTTATAACCTCTTCATCTGGTTTCTTCCGAGACTATTTGTTTTCCTCTGCTCGCTGGAATGAAGAGTCTTGTTTTCAATTTTCTAAATAAACAAGCAAAATTGTATTCATATATGCACCTTTATTAGATCAAAGTGTGTTTTCCAAATCATCCTATCAGACTCGGTCTCCTTGACTTACTTTATGAATTAAATTAAACGGAGAAGAAAGGATGTATGTGATCGTCGACAAACAAAAAGACAGACAGTAAAAGTTTTCTGCTTTCGGAGTTGCTGTTTGTAAGCAGTAGATGAAAACAGGAAGAGATAATTAATGGCAATAACTGACCTCTCATGCCCAGAGGAGCTGATATTAGCTATAGCCGGCTCCAAGCTAATGTATTTACAAAGCTCAGAAGTCCATCTAAGCACATTTTATACCTGCTGACACCTCAGTTGTGTTTGTCTGCAGTTAGGTCTGTGGGGAAAGTCCTCAGCAAAGTTAATAAAGAACCTTGCCCAACTCTTACACTGATCGATTTGAAGCTTCAGATGCTCACTTCTTTTTCCTACAGGGGAGTCTTTTCAGTGTTTTCATTTAATTTTGGCTGCATTAATTTTGCTGCGGCATCTAATGTTTCTTTGAGCGACTGATCGGGAAAGGCTTAAGTGTTGTGCAGGGGCAGCTTATTGCGGCCTCTGAATTTGACCATTGGCAGCACGGTATTTCTAAAAGAAACTTGGCAAGGAGGCGTGCAGGGAGCGAGTCCCCCGAGGTGACCAAAAAACAAACTGTTAGGAAGTGCTTTAGGGGCAAAGAATATTATCCTTTACAGTGAGGTGTGTGTTTACACAGACAATTGTTTTTCCCCCAGTATCAGCCAGTTCTCAAAGCACACAGTATTGATGTGATTATGTTAATTAAACCTGAAATGATCAGTTGATTAATGAATTAATTAATGAACAATTTGGATAATTAATCAAGTCGTATCTGATTTAAAGCGATTCAGAATCATTATGGGAGGGATTTGGGCTGTGGTCTGGATGAAAAAAGCAATTTCACCTCTCTCCAAAAACCTGTGATGAGCATATTTTACAGGTTTTTTTTTTTTGTTTTTTTTTGCAGATTCAATTTGTTCAAATGGAAAAAGAATTGACAGATTAACCGATACTGATTAATGGTCAGTTGTTGCTACGCTATTAATCTGCTGAATGAAGGCCACAAAACTCCACTACTTAATGATAAACAATACAGTGTTTGAGTTCATTATCAGAGCCCAAAACCGCAGTTTTTCAAATTAATTGAAAAAAGTGAAATAAAATGATTTCAGCCGATAGAAAAGTGGGAAATAAACTGGCTTTTTTTTAAACCTGTTCAGTCCACTTCTGCATTTACTGTCCATGTTTGATAAAGGAGTGCTTTAAAGTGCATATTAAAACAGTCTGAACAAGCCTAGAACACAGATTGAGAAGAAAAAATAAAAACCTGCTGTCAGGTTTCCAGAGAAGAAGGTGCTTTAGACTGTCTGTCCATATGCTAATGTTAAGCAGATGATATTAATATTGTCTGCCCAGTCAGCCAGCAGCAGTTTGTCAGAAGCTGTGAAATAGTGAGAATCAGGAGCATATATTGTGAGAAACAACCCACTGGACTGTAGATATTATTATGGTGAGCCTTCACACACATTTCTTTCCTGATAGTTCTCAATACATTCCTTCAAAAGAGGGATTATAATAAGACAATAGCCTGCTTTCTCTGTGTTATCTATGGAGGGACTTACACAGTCCTTACTCCACACTGCCAGTGCAGAAGCCAGAGAATTTTAATGAGGATACTGTGTTTGTGTGTTTCCCGGCACACCAAGTAGAGTTTGAGCTCGAATTATTTTTTTGGCAGCAGCAGCATTTATCTAGATTTGAGACGTGTGAATGTGTGCCTCTATGTGTCTGTGTGCTCACGTGTGCTGGAACAAACTAAAATAGCGGCTGCCCATTGGGTTCAAGCGCATGCTTATGCATGAACACTCTCTCCACCAGTGAGGTCCTGACTCACACACACATGTCAAAAGCTTAACTTGTCTTGGCATACGCCTCCTTAGCTCTGCAGCAGCATGCAGTGTGAGGCAGCCTTGAGGAAGTGTGTCTGCTTTATGTTTGCCTTCCATTGATGGAGTTCATGAAGGAGCTCAGAGACCAAACAGCAGCTGAAGGTGTTTGTTCAGCGGCTGCGCTGGCTTTACTTTATCCAGTCGGTCAGTATAACTAGCGCGTCCTATCTCATCAGGTGTCCAGTTAGTACCACCCCCGCTGCACCGCACTCATTTATGCTCTATGTTCAAGACACAAACGGAGCTTTGCGTCTGTCCTCTGCATACATTCCATATGTAATTCTGTCCGTTTTCAGGGAGCTCGTGGATGCATGCCCAGATGGAGCATACAGAGCAGTACAATCGAGAACTGTGGAGGCAGTGTTGAAATTTGTACAGAACAATTTCCATAAATAACGGAGCTTTTCAAAGAGTGACTGTGTGAGCTCGTGAAAAACTACTGACATATTCATGACAACTATCCTTCTCAATATCAACATTATTTAATAGTTTATTTCAAGTTTATGAACTCCATGTTCAATACTGATTATATATCTACATTGTACAGTATTGTACAATGTACAATACTGATCATATAGATCTCATTATGTGTCCACATATACACATATACATAGAGAAATTTACATAAGCAAATATGCATAGAGAATAAACATAGAGACATATTGATAAAGAAATATACATATATAAATATACATAGAGACATTGGTTGTAAACATTATGTGTCTACAATATACATATGCATAAATATATACAGCAATTCACTACTAATATACAACCCTCGTAGCCCAAAAGGAGTGAGAAGAAGTAAAACTTATTTACTCCCACCCCCAGTTTCACTACTTAAACATGTATGGTTGCCATTAAGTCAGAGAAATTAGCTGTAAACATGCATTATTACACCAAAACTAGCTTTAACATAATGTACAGGACACAAATGTACCCAATAAAGAGGAATTAATGCTAATTCAACACAACAGATTGTAGGCACCAAAGTGAATAGTTTAAAAAATGTAAATACATCTAATAAATAAAGTCAATAAACAAAGTAAAACGTAAATGAAAGCAAAGAACAAACACACACATAAGAAAATTAGTATCTATATTAGTGAAACCTCCTCTGTCATTGCCATGAGTGTTATTTTTTTTGTATTATTTTCTTTGTCGCAAAAAATGCAACTTTTCCTCATGGTATTTGGCTGGAATGTTAATAAAGAGCAGTGTCCTCTGATGAAGTGATTGAGAAACGCTCATTCTAACATAATAGACGCAAGCATGACAACATTGGAAATAAACATATACTATTTACATACATCAAGCGAGCATGAATGAGTCTTAAATGTGTGTTTGCAAAGTATGAGAACACTACAAGTCTTGAAGAACAACAGTGACTCACTGAAACACAGAACACGGTGATGACTGGAGCAATCACTTGAAGCACTCTTCTGTTAACTCCTGTATCTCTTAATTATTGGCATTTGCACACAGTGCTTGTGTTTATATATCCCTGGAGAGTCTCATTTGAAGTAACTCGTTAATATCTTTGGTCATATGCACGTTGCCATGTGTGGGATGGTGATCTCAGGGGTTTATTGATTAGTGGAGTTGGTGGGATGTTGTGTGAACTGAAGGCAGGTTCAATAGGTTGAATTATGACTCACACTGAGAGTAGATAATTGATTAGACTTCCTTTGTTTTAATATAACAGAGAAAGGCTGATCTCTGTTGTACACTGAACTTTGATTACATTGTTTGCAAGAAACCAAATATAAATCCATCGGCAAAGATATTAGGAATCACTTTTATCTGTTATTTTACTGTGATTTTAATGTAACTTTAGTGACAGCTGTGGGGGCTGAAAATACAATATTCTTCAGTATCACAGTGTTATTTATTAGAATTCTATGTATTATGATTCCATCAAATTTTGGAGATTGACCAGACAGACTGTTGCTATTACTACCAGACCACTAATGTAGTCATCTTATTGAATAGTAACAAGGAAATTATTTTAAATGACCCCGAATACATTTTATATGAATATTTATTATGACTTAACCAGATCATAACATCTTGCATCACCCTCTCAGTATTTATTTAGACTAGCTGTACATCATTTTTTTCGTATGCTTCATAAATGCATCAATAATTAGAGACAGTTCACAGATGACAAAAGAATATTATTGAAACACTGAGTGAGTGAATGAATGAATGAGTCAGTCATTAAGCTACTGCTGCTACTGTCATAGAACAACCATGGGTTTGTGATACTGGGTAAATTATCAGAAACAGTAGTTATTTAATCAATTCTTTATGATGAAATAGAGTTTTTGGGTTGTGGTTTTGGTTGTGGTTGTGTTATTTTTCCTGATATAGCCAAATGTGACTTGTTTTGCTCAGATTGCACAAAAAGTATGCTATGATGTTAGATCACAGGGACTGTGATAAATTCACAAAATATATATATATATATGGAGCAACCAATCTTTTCTTTCTGTTCTGCTGTTTCTTTCTTTCTGCTGTCAGAATCCTAATCACTCAGTCATAAAGGTCTTGTGTTACTCATGTGGTACAAAGACATAAATTTGGACACACATTTATCAGCTGAATTTGATCCACTGCTCAATCTCTTGTCCTTCAACCATAAACAACCGACTGACCGTATCATTATTATAATCACTGCTGTGTTTTTCCACTTGCATACACATTTGTTTTGGTGAATTACCAACTGAGCGCAAATAAAACAAATCAAGTATTGATATGATTCATATACTTATCTTAACAATGAGAAGGACTTTAAAAATTAGGGGTTTTATGGTTTTGCACAGTACAATTTTTCATAGACTTTATGCATGTGGTGCTGTGCTCGTTAAAGTCTGATAATTTTCTTGCAGTCAAATTTAAAACATGCTTACACTCACACTATATAGCAATATAATAAATTACTAACGCATTGACCTGTGGGGATCCACAGGTTCTAGATGTTGTAGTTTGTATGCTGTTGTGTATTTGTGTATGCTGCACTGCATTTGTCCAACAGTCACCACCGAAGTGCTGTGGGTACAGCAATGTGATTAAAATATAATATCTAATATAATATCTCCCAAAATATTGGTCCTATCAGCTTGCCGTTTTTGCTAGTCTGTTTGTTGACCAAAAATACGTAAGTGTGCCAAACTGCACCAATCAGTTCTTTCTGGACTTTGTGTGAGTCCCCAGACACACATAGAGTCCACTTGGCTTTTATAATGTAGATAACCCATGAGTCAAGAAACAGTACATATGATAGTACCAAATGCTTACACTTTTACTGTCATTTTCTTGTTTTTGAAAGTCAAATACATATATTTTTGTTAAAGGTGCCCTGCCACACGTATTTCATTACTTTTGTGGTAATATCTGAAGTTCTACCATGGACTCTGTAATATTTTTTGTAGAAAAAAAAATGCTGTGGTTACCAAGTTTCCAGTCATTCTAACATAGTCTCGACAGCCTGCTGGAAGACTCAGCTTGATTTGTGCTAGCTCTCATGAATTATCAACATGCTAATCTGCTTAACGCTGACTGGCAAACAGCTAGCCAATGTACATAGCACTTCCTTGAGTTGACAATAGTGTTTTATTTACCGTCTGAGCACTGGTCATAGACTGCTGTGATGGTACTGCTCCAGGCTTCAACAGCAACGCCTCCGCATTGTTGAAGTTATGTTAAAGCATAGCACACAAGAAGTTGAAGTTCAGCCATTCTTTCAGTATACAAAAACTGTCACTGAGCTAGATGATTCCATGGGCGTGGTCTCACCTGGGCGAGTTCATGAATAGTAATGAGCTCAGGCAGTGACCAGTTTTTCTAATTGCAGATTTCTCCACTTATTTCTTTTCAGTGTTTATAGCAGACAGAGGAGGTAGTGGTTAATTTTCACATTTATTACACAACACAAACACCTATGGACCGAACATATTTTTAAAAATACAAATAAAAACGATTTTATGTGGCTGGGAACTTTTAAAGTTCTGCAGCTTTTGTGCTTTTTTTAATAGGTCTGCTGTGTCCGGTTGAACTAACTAAAAAGTGATTGGACAGACAGTCCACCCATTTTTGTGAAATATAATAATGAGGAGAGCAAGAAATGTAATAAAATTGGTCTGAAATATAGCGTACACCTTATAGCACCCATTTGGAGCTCATTCCATGCTCTTTAAAATTAGTTAAATCAATACAAATCCTTAACTGACATAAATTTTGCAATAGAACTGAACCACGAGCCAAGAAATGGTTGAAATACACCATTTTGTCCCTCGGTTTGACGTGATCCTATGATACAAGGTGATGTATTATACAATCTTCTGAAAAGATCCCATAATGTATGTAGACAAAGATATATGTGCAGCCGCTCTTAAGTGCTTTTGGATGTAAATGACCTGGTGTGATGAATGGTGTGATACAGCCACAGAGAGTTATCTGAGCCTTGTTTGAATCAAGACAGAATGAATCAGCACATTATGTGTACATTATGTAAATGTTTGCTAGTGTGGTTAATGGTGGTAAAGCCAGTTCACGACTGCCCATTACTCTTTCAAGGACTTGCTCTAGGGATGGGTCCTTAATCAGAGTACTGGAGTCAATCTCATCTTCTGCCTGTTATTTCTTTCCTCATCAAGGGCTTAAAACATACCACACTAACTGTTTGTGTTGTTTATTCTAATGAGGGTATTGTGTGTGGACTTTCCGTCTTATCTTCATCTACTTTTTATCTTTTTTTCGGTCTGGTCAAGAAAAGGCCACAGATGATGTGTTGACAGCTACTTATTATCTATTTTATTTGTGTATATTGACAAAAATATCCCAATTAAAAGATATGAAAGAACAATATGAGCGACAGCAGTGATGATACTGATCTGGAGTTGGGTTGATTTATAAAACAGTGATTTAATTGCTGGTTTTGAATGATTTGATGGGGTGTTTAATGAAGATATTTTTAACCCATAAAGACCCAAATATACACCACTGTCCAAATGCATTGACTGATCTAAAATGTTTAATAACTTTAGAACCACTAATCCTCTCATTACATGTAAATGATTATGTGTCATGGTCTTCAGATGTGACCCATTTGGATGTCAAGAGGCTCTGTAGTTACCGTGGAAACACCATCATCTTCTACAATATTGATTCACCAGGAAAACCCATGGAGTTTGATCAATGACAGTGGATGGAGACCCTTGTTTATGTTCAGTTAATGAAAGATTTTATTGAAAAAGTTACTTTTTCTCAAGTTGTCTCTGTTTTTGACATGATAATCCCTAATATAATCTCAGTAGGATGATTAAATTACATGATTAGTGAAACAAATATAGAAACATACCTGATTTTCGCTGAAAAATTGCAAAATAGAGAGGATGGTATAATGAATAAATGGTGATAAATCACTTAAGAAAAATTAAATGGAGAGAAAAATTAATTTAGGATCTAACACAATAGTAGCACTGGATCTCTATGGGTTACACTCTCTTAAGTGAAACGTGAGCATTGATTGAAAAACACAAAAACACCCTCGCTGAGAACTTTAGCTGCTGTGTAGACCAAAGAGACCAAAATTAAAAATGCTTTTGTAACACAGCTTTTTATGGAGGTTATTGGTTTTTTCAACATCATTCTGACTTAAAGGTGTTCTGCTGCACTAAAAAGCACAAAAAGCAAACCCAAATGAGACGATAGATAACACAGAATGCTGAATGTATTCTGTGTTTAGTATAAAAATGACCCCACCTCTGGGGATGAGGTACTTTCCTTTGAAATGGGATGTGTAGACCCATGAAATATCAATTAAAGAGCTTCATTAGATTGTGATAAATGCAGGATTATTATAAATACGTGATGGTTTTATTGAATAGAACCAAAGTTCACACCCGGTAATGTGGGATCAGGCCATTGTCTGAGATCCACCATTTTTCCAGAAGTTTAACTGTCAATTTTAATGTGTTATTAAAAGAAATTCAATGTTAGGTTATCCAACAGGAGGTGCAATATTGGCCAAAGAAGCACTTAAATTCATACACCTATCCGCCTACGCATGACCCATCCATTTACCTCAAATAAATTCACAAACAACCTGGTTTCTGTCTCAATGTTACATAAGAACAAACTTTATTTTTGCAGAAATCTTAGCTGAATGAGCAACCACAACATCTGGAACTGTCATCAAAACAAAAAATGAAGTTCACACTTAGACTAATCATAATACTAATATTTTTGATTAGTACTTTGTCTTTTTCTGTTAGTTTCATGCCACTAGTCTGGTTCATTTATGCACAAACTGGAGAAAAAAGATAAATTTATCAACACTGAATTCTTGAGCTCATAAATTAGAAGTGGATTTCTTTCTATCTTTTAAGGATTTGCAAACAAAAATCACAAAGGACAGATATAACAAAGTAAATATTAAGCAACATATCACTGCTGTCAGGCAGATATCTCATAAGTCCATTTTTTTGATCACAAAATGATTCTATTGGTCAGTTTTCATACTGACCTGATGGGTTTTAGCTTTAACTACATCTCTTAACTTCATTTATTTGGAATATACATTGTTTTTCCAGTTTCCTGTAAAATAACCATTTTGGACATAAGAGGTTTTCATTCAATAGTGATGATATACAAAGCTGTTAATGGGAGAAATAATGGATTTATGAGGTTAAAATAATGCCTCAAGCCCTGATGTCAGTTCTCAAATGCTTAAGGGTGATGTGGAAATAATGATGAAATATGGTGTTTTTGTTATTTCCATGTAGGATTGAGTCAACTTAATTAATTGAGGTTTTATGCGATGAAAATCATGAAAAAGTGCCTGTATTTTTGAATCAAGTTTCTCTTCAGTTCAGGAAACAATCAAGTAGCCTGTAGCCAGGAAACAATCAAGTCAAAAAGCAAAATGTCCATGACATTTTTGGCCATATTGCCCAGCTCTAGTTTCATGTTTCTATTTTTACACATTTCCATGGATAAATGGTCAACGGCTGAATGGAGATCATTATCTGATTATGTACAATAATTGCACTTAGCTTAGATCACTGCGATAACAATATGTCATGACATAATATGTAACTGCTTTATTTCAATTCATCACTCAGGAAAGATCTCCATTCCTTAGGTGCCTTCTGTACAGACCAGAAAACATCATTAGTCTGAAACCTGAAAAGAACTCCACCATGTCAATGGAGCTTTGGCTCCGACCTTAATGGTGGGTTTGTATGTGCTGTTGTTTAAATCAGTGGCATGTGGCCTGCTTGTTTTCTAGAGAGATGAATTAGAGAGGAGATGGGCAGAGGCAGACGCCACTGTCTAAGGGAGAGGATGAAGAGGCGATTTCATTACTTCTCTTCCCCCCAACACATAAACACAAACAGAAACACACACAAAGAGCAGAACTGGGCCTCATTATTTCCTCATCTCCATCACTCGGAGGAGGTGAGGGGTTGCAGGCTCTGCTGTGAGGCTGCTGACGTCTGCCCCTCTATTTATCACACACACTGTGTACACACACACTAGGCTTCTACACACACCTACAGACAGCCAGTGTTCCTCCAAAGACAGCATAATTGGAAAAGCACTGTCACTGAGGAAGATGGAGGTGCAGCAGTCCTAAGTGGGCTTCAGGCTCCTGAACACACTTCTTAAAGCAACAGTTTAAACAGCACAGTTAAAGTACAGGATGACTTCATCTGACCAGGGGGACCCATCATGCAACGCTTGGGCTTAAACATCATCTATTTGCATAGTTTTACTTCAAGGGAAAAAGAGCAATCAAAAGTATATTTAGGCTCCAGAAGTTTGTTTATAGCACAAACAAAATGCCGTTTTACATCCATTCTGCATATCATTTTGACATCTTACTCGTTAGCAGCCAGTAGCTTGAGGGGACAGGACTACTTTACTATAGATTAGAGTATCTTCTAACAAGACCATCATTCTTTATATTCATTTGGACCACTCTTCTGCCAACTATGGAGCATTCTGTATCTGCTACCGCTCCATTGACTCTATTCTCCATTGCTACCTTAATTGGCAGTAATTGCACTTAAGCAGGGCTGATGACTGTGACCTCAGTGAGGGAGTTAGTTACCATTACCTCAATGCTCACTGCAAATCCTGCGATTGCTGGAAATGGGAAGAAAAAAATGTGTGCAAGGAATGCAAAAGTTGAGCAAAGGAGATTTTACAGAGAAAGAGTAAAAGGGCTAGCCCCTTTCTCTCCCCCCCCAGCAGAAATTTAAGTTCAAGTTAAAGCAGGAATGTGGAAATGCCTAATGAATAATTCAGGACTTGTTACACAGAGCCACACAGGCATGCCAAATAGCAGCTATGGCAGGGGTGGTGTGTGTTGCCCTTTACAAACCTTAACCCAACTTGTCCAACCCCCTCCTCACTGTGTTCTTGGCAGAGATGGAGGAGTTGCCTTAATAAACCCCTATCTCAAAGGTCTGTCACTTTACAGTGCATTAAAACAGTTGTTTTGACCCCTGGCAACTGACCCACTGATTAAATTTCAATTTCAGACTTCTGATATTAAAGGCTGCATGGGGAGTTGTGTTATACAGTGCACCCAAGATACACACACAGAGAAAAAGCCACCTAACCTAATAAACCTGCAGTTTTATTAGAATAGAAATTATGCCACAAGGATTTGGATATTCATTATTGCCTCACTGATGCAACCAAATTCATT
>JAPTGZ010000017.1:14357762-14382090 GCA_029814645.1 Fowleria isostigma | reverse complement strand
TTTTCTTATTTTTATATTTTACATTTTTTTCTATTTTGTTAGTTGGTTAATTTAAAAAAAAAAAAAAAAAAAAAAGCATTTTTATTGCCTTTTTTTATTGATGTGCTACCATAATCATAATCAACTAACTGAAGGCAAAATCACAAAATTGTTCATTATCATGACATTTCAAGTAATAAGTATCAGTATTGGTAGCGGCAATACTAGCCCTGTATTTATTTGATGTCTAATTGATACTAAAATTCCCAGTATCGCCCACCCCTACCAAAAAGGCTAAACGAGCTGTTTTTCTGTCATGTTTTGCAGAAGATCATAAACTAAATTAAATGTGTCTTGTAGGAAAAAAAACCCTGCTCCACTTGCATAGTGAAACCTCCTCTGACTCGCATAGGCAACGTGTCCTGTGTTTGCACATCGGTGTGTCATGCCGCCCCTCCTCCCATGTCTTAATATCAGAGAAACCCAGACCTTTCAGACTTGTCATGGTTGGTGGGAGTGAACGGGAGTGATGGTAAGGTTAGCTCGCTGGAGCGTTTAGCTGTACATGGGCAGATTTACCGGCCTGTGAACCCATAAACCTGCAATTACAAACCCTAACAACTCTGGCGCAGGCGGCCTGTACACTGCAGTTTTCCTCTGGGCTCAGGATTTAAGCTTCACAATCACTCAAGCATGACTTCAGAAGCTAATTGCACAAGAGTGACACACACACAACATCCTTACAGGAGAAAGACTGATGGTGGAGGTGGAATTTTGTTTGAAATTCATCAAATTTTAATCCAGTGCGTACATTTCCATATTTCCATATTTATCTCTTTGCGCTTCTAGCATCCACTTCCTCTCTGCATATCATTTTAGCCCTAATAATAGCTCAAACCGCTGCTTAGCTAATACACAAACATACAGGAAAACACATTCACCTTTTGTCGCCACTACCTCTTATCAGGTCTGGTGTTGAAAGACATGTGTTTCCCGGGGTAGATAGGGCTTTCAATGAATCACTCTATTTCTGCCACGGTGGGTAAATTGACTGTTTTAAGCAGGAAACAGATGATGGCAGGGCTGGGAAGAGTCAGAGATAAGATGTAGGATTCATACTCCTCTCCTCCTCTCTATAATGAATCAGTGTATTTACTTAAAGCAATCTGCTCCTCTAAAATGGCCTCACAATCGCTCCGTCTTCTCTGCAGTCCCCCTGTTTTCCCACCACCCCCATAGGTAATTGCTCTTACCTGAGACACTGTAATGGATCCTGGATGAAGTATTGACCGCTGCTAGATTTTGATTAAGGGGCTGTAGGGCAGAACATGTCTTTAATGAAACTGAGGAATCAGCATTCTCAGACTGCTGCGTACAGCCTGGATGCTGTGCACTGTGGCCCACAGGCACGTTGATTAGGACCTGATCCCCAGCAAATCCAAGGGTGGGCCACTGCTACTGAATTAAAACCAATGAATTCATCCATTAATAATACCTTAGGTGTGTGTAGTTTTTCTCTGAAGCCTTATAATCATTAAAGATTTGGGCATTCGGTCGCTGTAAGCTTTTTTGCTCACTTAGCGTGTTAAGTGAACTCACTCTGACTCACACCAGCTCCCTCTGTCACTCAATCATGCACATTATTGGTCTTTCACTGATACACTCACTCATTCATTAATACACTCGTTTTTGCTTTTGTGTATAAAGGGTCAGGCTTTATCATTTAGAACTTTAGCACGAGGGACAACTTGCATTAGTTTCTCTTATCCTCTCCTTTAAATTGCCTTTTTGCTCATGTTTAAAACTGATTGCATCTCGGATGGAGATGAAAGGGAAATAGCTAGCTCCCCATGTTCTTTGAGCGTGCAAATGGACATAATCTAAAAGGCGAGTATTAGCATGCTAAAAGACACCACAGCTATGATGAACACCATTTGCCAAGGCTTAATGCGATAGCCGGGTAAGATGATTAACTTTGAATCCATTTAATCAACCACAGGCGCTTTCTCAAATAACCAACTGTCTAGTGTCGGGCAAAACTTGTCTCAGATCTGTTGGGAAATGGGTAGATGTGTCTAATCACGGAGTGGTAAAAGCAGGAGCAGGGGCCAGGGAAACATTATTCTTTGAAATGATGGACATAAAACGTCATCTTGTTGCACAGTGTTTGTCATCCGTGTGGAGCCTCGTGTTTGTGCCTCATAATATAGTGCAACTTGGAACGCACAGCAGCTCACTCATTGACTGGGAAGTCAATGTGCCCTTGGGCTGCATCCTATTGACTTAAGTAGTTCAAGTAGTGGGCTTCTCACCTCCTCTTACACATCGACCCTGTGTGCATGCCGATAACTGGCTCTCTTAAGGAAACAAGAATTCTGACCCTTTTGGTCAGATCTTTAACCACAATCAAGAAGCATGGATCATAGGAGATTGTAATTGTTTACTAACAATAAAGATTTTGTACCTGATTTGATTACTTTCGCTCCCTCAGCTAATGTATATCTGTCCTTGCATATGTCTGAGTGAAATGTAGTACCTCTGACTGATTGATTTAAGGGAAAAATGATGCAGCAGCTCATGTAGGCGTGTTTATTGATATCTTCCTCCTCTGTGCTTCCCACAGACCTGGATGACCCAGTGGTGACAGTGCATCAGAGTATAGGAGAAGCTAAAGAACAGTTCTACTACGAGAGGACGGTGTTCCTGCGATGTGTGGCCAGTTCTAACCCCCCTGTCCGTTACAGCTGGCATCGAGGGAGAGAGGTGCTGACACAGGGCTCGGATAAGGGCGTAGAGATATACGAGCCTTTTTTCACACAGGTAAGACTATATGACACGAAAATGAAGATGTGTTTTTGGTGAGAATAGTATGTAAATATATTTAACCCACAAAGACCCAGTGCTACTTTTTTGTCACTTGCCAAATTATTATTTTTTTCTATATTTAACCTTTCTTGCCTGATTTATCACCATTTATTATAATATTATCCTCTGTAATTTGTGTTTTTTCAGTGTAAATCATGTTGATTTCCTATATTTAATTCACTAATCATAAAGATGTTCATAAACGTTCACAGTGAAGTTGAGGGTTATTATATCTAAAATGAAGAAAACTGAAGAAAAACATGTCTTTTCCAGTCCAATCTCTCGTACTGAACTTAAACCCAGTGTGTCCATCCACTGTCATTGATCGAACTCCATGGGTTTATAATTTTCTCTTCAATTTCATTCTGTTCAAGGCTTATTTTGTTCTTGTTGCTTATTATTTTAGTATTTTTTTCTATTCACTTCAACTGTTTTTGTTCGTTTTCTTGCTTATTTTTATTCTTTTTTGAGTTAATTTGAGTGGTTTTTAACTTATTTTTTGATTACTTATGATTTTATTTATTTGATTTACTATTTAATATATATAAACAAAAAACCTAGTGTGTCCATCTACTGTCATTGATCCAACTGGATGGGTTTTACTGGTGAATCAATGTTGTAGAAGATGACAGGAGGCTCTGAAAGTCCTAATGGGTCATATCTAATGACCATGAAAAGATGAATAACTGCATTTTACACCAATTATTTCAACGTATTCATAGGTTTAGTGGTTCAGGAGTTATTAAATATCTTAGATCAGTACATGCTTTTGGCTGTTTGGGTCTTTATAGGTTAATAAAAAAGAAAAAAATTCACAGGCATATTTTAAGTTGACTGTCATAAAGACATGTATCTTTTGCCTTGCACATACAGACTACAGAGAAAGAACAAATTGGCAAATAACAAAGAAATGATCGGAAAGGCAGAGCACAAGGTGTGTTCATCAGGAGCTAAATTTGCTGCAGTGTTGTCAGGTGGTGCTACCTCACATTAGGATGATGTCATGACCAGTGTGACCAAAAGAGGGAGGGATGAATGTCTGAATTTGTTAAAGTTATTAATTTTTTAAAACACACAGAGAGATAACATTTGTTTTACACTCTGTGTTTCTTATTATGATTGATTATGTCTGTAAAATATGTTCACCGGTTAATGTTTTAGTCACAATAGATGGATTATGCCTCATGAGATGTTAAACAAAAGATTGTGTTAGGAGCATACTGGTAAATAATTCATTGATCCTGATGACTATGATAACTGCGGTTTAAAAGAAAAACAAAAACACAATATTTTCTCCACCCAAATTTGATTGCATGAGGCACATTTCTCTGCAGTAATAAGTTTTAAATCGAATATAATGCAGTTTATAGAAGAGCATGCTATTGTAGGGCAGACACTACAAATATGTAAATTATGACCTTTATTAACATCTTTTGACAATGACTAAGAAGTGCAATAACGAGCCCCAACAACACACAGTCGCCTTCCCCCTCCTGCATTTTCACAGCAGTGATGAGTAAGCCAAGCTAGTTAATTAAAGATTAAGGATCCGGCAGAACATTTTGTGAAGAAGGTGACATATCACATTTGAAATACTGTAATAATATGCTGTTTTTCATTTGCTTTTATGTGTTGAGAATGAGATCTAGTATTGGCTCTGTGGCTAAATGTCTCTTGATACATTTTGCTTGGGACAGTAAACGTTGTACTTGTTACCCATTTAATTATGAATGCCATTCTTAGTGTTACTAACCCAGTTTTGCAAAGTTACATGCATTTTGTAAAACTGCAGAGACACTCAGTTCCCTCAATTGACCAAGCACGGCTTCTTTACAATTTGAAAATTGGGCAATTTTGTCCTTAAAAGGATCTTACACGTTCCACAAAGGAGTGATTGAGATTGGTTCTGTGACCAACGAGGGAATAGTAGTTTTGGTTGAAAGTGATTTGTATGTTGAATTGGACAGCGGAGAGTATAGAAGTCTGCAAGAAAGAGGAAAATACAGGCGAGAGGGGGAAAAGAGGCTTAAGAAATAGAGAGAAAAAAAGGAAGTGAAATTGATGTTTTGCCAAATGGAGAACGATGGTCGGGGACTAATGGAGTGGGTGAAGCAGCCTGAAGAAGCCGTGTAACTGGGCCTCATCACACACTCCTCCCTTCTCCATTCTCCTCTTCATACCTCTTTGCGCTGTCCCTCACTCCTTCATCGTGCCCTCAATTAAAACCTTAATTGAGTCTGAAAATGTGAGTGCAACCCAAACTCAGAGATTAGCTTTGTGTGTGTCCAACCCCAAATAAATCCTGACTAAACTCCTAGTAATTTGCCAATATAAAGGGCTAATAACATCATTTTGTAACAATATGTCTGAACCGGCCCCTGCCAATTATGTGACAATTTTAAAGCTGGTGTTCATGACCCAAATCAAAACTACCGGGTCAAGTTGAGTCCACACAAATTCACCAATTTCATCTCCATCCTTTCCTGACTTAAGTCTACAAAATGTTACTTTACATTCCCACTCATACTGTAGAACTACAGCCGTCACATTTCAAAGCATGTGTGGAGAACAGACTCGTAATTAAGTTAGACCCAGAGCTGTCCTTTTATTGTACTAACCCTGTCCTTTCAGCTGTCTGCTACATTCATCTCCTCTTTTTGCCCTATAATTTTTCCCATAAAGTGCCTGAGAATAGCACCATTATCAAAGATATAAATGAGTCATTCCTCTTCTCTTGTCACATTGTGGCCTCTTTGCACAACTCGATATGTTTTGATGTTCATGACGGAGTATGATGTGGGCCGATGTTCCTGTTACAGCATGCTGTCTGCTTCATGAGGGGGTAACTGTCTAAAATCTAAAAACTATCTAAAAACAAAGTTAACAAAAAATATTCTCACCACCTGGCATCAGACACTGCAGTTGTGTCAGCCATGGTATTTTTTTTATAACTGTAATGGGAAAAAATGCCCTATTTTTTCAGCTCTACAACTGTCCATTTTCAGTCTTGTCTGTTTCCCAAAGGTTCTACAAACATGCGGCCCGGGGGTCAAACACATCCTACCAAGAGGTCCAATCTGGCCCGCAGGATGAATTTGTGAAGTGCAAAAATTACACTGAAAATTTTAACAATCAAGGGTGTTGAACTCATTTTAGTTAAGGCTCCACATTCAGATCAATATGATCTACAGTAAAATAATATAATAACCCAGAAATAGCAACAACTCCATTTTACTAGGTTCAAATGAACTAGTTTTGCACTTTTGAAACAAAACTAGTCCAGTTATATCTCTACCAAGAACAATCACATGGGCAAATTGAATGATAAACTGTTCATATTTTAGATCCAAACTGACCATTTTTAATAATATTAAATCTGTTATTAAATGTTTGTGTTTTATTGTGTGTAATGCACATGTATAAATGATAAGAGGAGGCATAATATTGTTAAAACTGCAATAATTTTTCTTAAAAATTTTTTTTTTTTCAGGTTATTCATATGTTTTTTGTGAAGTATAGTTTTTAGATGTAATTTTTTTCATAATTTATTGTTTTTTTTATGGCATTAAAAGAAAGAGAAAAAGTTGTCATTATCTATAGGTTATGGATGTGATTATTTTGGTCTGGTCCACTGCAGATCAAATGGGGCTGAATGCGGTCCCTGGAAGAAATGAGTTCGACACCCCTGTTCTACTGGGTGGGTGGAAAGTGACTAAATATTGGCAATAAAATCTGTATTTCTGTTACAAATTTATTGTAATATATATTTTTATTACATGGGGAAATTCAAAGGAAATCTTCATATTTCAACATAAGCATGGGTGGGCGGCCAGGGATGGAATGAACAACCTTCTGAAGGACGTTGTCTGGGATATCATTGAGAGCCTCCTGAATACATAAATAAGACATAAGAAAATAAAAAAATCCCCATTAGTGTTGTCTTTTAAAAAAAAAATGTTTTTCTCATGACATTAGAATCTGTGTATGGTTCATTCATTATTTATTTTGATCCAAAATAAAATCAGAAAAACTACATTTCTGGCTTTTTTTTTTTCAACATAAAAACCTTGAACTTAAAATGAAACCTTGGCCATTTTTCATTATACAGTGGAAAGAAACATTAAAAAAAACAAAAAAAAAACAGCATTTGATATTTTGCTTAGTGTTGTTTCTCCACTATGTATTCCAGTGATACCAAGTATCCTATCAAACTAAATGTGTTTGGTGCTAAATTCAAAAACATCATTTGTGTAGTAATAAGCTTTACACGTGTAGCTTCAGATTATTGCAAGTACCTGATAAGTTGAAGAGGTCACTGCTTTTTTCAGTTCAGTATCAAAAATATGGTTTGGACGTCTAAGGTTGTGGTGTGAGCAGAACCTCCACCCTGTCATTACACAGCACCCTGTTGCTCCTGATGATATAAAGTATGTCTGATTTGTGCATGGGTCGCCCCATCTGTAAACAGCTCCATAATGAAATCAACAAAAGGCTGGAGTGCAGACATCGTAAATAAAACCAGAGATACTTTAAACAACTTTGATTAAACTCACTACCACTTCACACTTCCACTGTCGCAATAATAACACGGATATGTTAAAATTTTAGATAATATATGTTTTCTACCCAAGTTTAGAAAAGGAAAAAAATGAAATAAAACTTTTTTTTTCTGATTTTATTTTGAAACAGAGTAAAGAATGAGCGAACCATACACGGATTCCTCAGCGACACAAAAAATTCTAGAATGTCTAATGCTGAGTTACTTTTCACCCACCCTGTACATTAAGGCTACAGATACACTTGATTTTAATGACATTGTCTTGTGTGTTCTGCATCCTTTTGTAATGGCAGTTATGCAAGTCCTCAGAAATTAATGCCAGGTTTGCATTATTATATTTTTATTAAAGCCAAGGGTGAAGGCAAGGCGCTCTTTTGGACTAACTATATCTGTTCTGCTGTGTAATCAGAGACTAATTATGATGGATCTTCTAACAAAGTGGTGTTTCTTATCATCAAAGTGTTGGCAGCATAAGGGAAACATGCACGCCATTCTCTGAACATGCTCAATTTCGGCGCCTTACAAGATAGAAACCTCATCAAGTGTAATCATATGTACTGCTAATATCATGTATCAGTGTTAGGGCTGCACAATATTGGCAAAACTTCCGATATAGGCATACAGCACTGCAATGACGATAATAGTGTGATGTTTCTCGTTCACTTAAACCAGGGGTCTCAAACTCATGATAGTTCAGGGGCCACATTCAGCCCAATATGAGCTCAAGAGGTCCGAAGCAGTGAAATAATAACAGTGAAAAAAGTAAAATTACATTATAATAATGTTTACATCTACAAACTATCCTCTAAAAATTTGAATAACATGAATAATCTGAAATCTCTTAAGAAAAATAAGTGTAATTTTAACAATATTATGTCTCAGTTTATCATTTACACATGTTCATAGTACAGATCACAATGGAGCTACAAATACACAAAACATTTCAGGTTACTCATATTTTTGTGAAAGGATAGTTTCTAAATGTCAACATCTTCATTTAATCGTAGTTTATTACACTTAAAAAAAAAAAAGAACATTTTGTTTGTCTTTATTTCTAGGTAATTCTGATAATATTTTACTGGTCTGATCCACTTTTAATCATACTGGTCTGTACATCCTTGAGTTTAAGTATCTTCATTGTCATTTTTGCATTTCACAAATTCATCTCATGGTCCAGATTGGACCCTTTGGTGGACCGGATTTGGCCCCCAGGCTTTATGTTTGAGACCCCTGACCTAATGAAACATCAGTTCCATCTACTAAGATAAATGTACCGTAACAATGTTAAAATTATCTAATTGTTTGTATGCTGACTCAAACTAACTAAAACACTGTATTACTACAATCAATGACATAATTCTGTGGTTCTGGTGATGCTGGTACCATAGACCTTCAGACACAAACACAGTCATATATTTAGTCATTTAATTCACATATAACAATGTGTAAAAGACATGGATGTATTTCATAATAACTAAAGTGTCAGAGTATCACCATGTAAGAGCTTTAACTAAACTATTCCATTGCTTACTCGGTTTGTTAAATACTGCATATGAAAATAAAATCTTTGAATATAAGTGTTCAGGCCTTGGCCAAAGTAATCTAAAAATATTCACATCTTTTCAACATTAATAACATGTAAACTTGCATTCAACCAGCAGCAGTAGCATCACTAATATGCTAGAGTGAGAGAGAAAACTACTCTGGTACCCCATGGTGTGGAAAACAGAAAATTAAAAAAAAAAAAAAGAAAATAAATTATTGTGATTTTGTGATATGAACATTGCACACTCTATTATCATGATATCTTTTTTTTTTTTTTTAATATTGTGCAGCCCTAATGAGTGTTATACAGTCTTAGATCTACCCATAATGCATTCAGCCGTCTATGCAAACACATGGTTCAAATGCAATTCCATCTCCTGCCTAAGCTGAAAAACAAACTGGTAGATTTTTTTCAACAGGCATTTCACTCTGCCAATGATGGAGCTCTTGTGTACTTAAATGTTCTTTCTCTCCATCAATATGGCCATCACTTCCCCTGTCCAATTCTGTTAAATGCGTTTTCCTTTCTATGCCCCTCGCATTTTCCAAATAGATTTTCCTTTCCATCTCCTACCCCGCTGTGAGAAAAGCTTGCTCTCTGAATACCATGAACATCATCTTCTGATATCTGCTCCAGAGTAAAGGAGGTGACAGAGAAAGAAAGGAAGTGGAGCACAGGGTCCGTAGCTAATCTAATACAATTAACTTATCCATGAGCTTCATTGGATATGAAAGAGATTGAAAGACGTGAGTGATTGCCACGTTGTGTGGACCGCCGCAGCGTGTGGCTGACTCATGTTTTAATCTGCCCGCCCCCCATGCCAACCCAACACCCACACTTTGGTGTCAGTCAGATCAAAGGTTCACAACCACATAATAGCACCCTGGGTGGAGCTAAAGGTTTACAGGCACGGCTGGAGTCAAGTGCACATGCTCAGGGAGATAGCCGATTTTGTGTAGTGATCCCCCACTGAGTCCATCCACATTTCCTGTGGGTCAACAGTGAAAATAATTCAGAGAGGAAAAACCACGCATTGGATTTTGATAAAAGTAACACATTGAATTTTTTGAAAATAGGCTTTTATAGTAATTTTACAGTAATAATGTGAGCTCTGCTGCTCTTTTATAGGTGCCTCTTTTTCTGTTCATTTTCGACTTCATTATAACTGTATACATATTCATCGCTTTGACCTTTTGTTGGAGCTGTTCGGCCTTTGTCATCTCTTTCCCAGTGCTTGGTTTTCTGCATTTCTTGTACTTGATTATGTTGATAATTTTGCACACATTTGCATACCAGTGTTGGTTTGGTCTGAGCTGCAGGGGGAAACGAAGATTTTGAAGCTGAAGAACCTACGTCCACAGGACTACGCCAACTACAGCTGCATCGCTTCGGTCAGGAACGTGTGTGGGATTCCTGATCGCAGTGTGATCTTCAGACTCACCAATAAGACAGGTAATTGGATATTAATATTAGTTATAAAAATATACAGTGGCAGAAAAAAAATATTAGACCACCCTGTGTTTTTTTCAATTTCTTGTTCATTTTAATGCCTGGTACAACAAAAGGTATTTGTTTGGACGAATATAATGATAACAAAAATATCTCATAAGTGCTTAATTTCAGAGCTGATATCTATCCATTTTACATGGTTTTCTTGATAATAACTAAAATCACAGAAGTTCTTTCATCAATAGCTATGGCATTTTACTGACAAAAGCAGTGCTTTTAGCAGAGGTGTACTCACTTTTTGTACTTAAGTAAAAATATAACTACGTGTGTGGAAAAAAAAATCTCATAAATGTAGAAATACTGATTCAACTCCCTTAAGTAAAAATAAAAAAGGACAACTTCTCCATTGTAATAAAGAACAAAAGTAAAACGAAAAAGTGTATTTTTGCCATAGAGGCGCTTTTCAAGTCACCCAAGGTCACCCTCCAGAGAATAAAACCTTAATAACAAACATCAAAAATTATTAAAACAAAACATCAACCCAAAAAGAAGTGTATGCACAGAATTTTCATGAGTAAAATTTAAAATATGAAAATTAGATAAATTTGAAGTGTGCTGTGCTCACATCTCTCCACCACACTGATTTTCCCTCTCTGAGGCGACATGTCACACACCTGTTGATTTTGAAAAAGTAATAAAGCCTATTCTAAGAATGTAAGAAGTATAATGTACACATAATTATGCAAAAATGTAGGGAGTAAAAGTAAAAAGTTGACAGAAAAATAATTACTCAAGTAAAGCACAGATACCTAAAAAAAAATCTATGTAAGTACAGTAACAAAGCACTTCCTGCCTCTGGCTTTTTGGTCAGTTTATTTTAGTTTATTAGTTTATTTCAAACTTATGCACTCTATGTACACTGTTCATACACATCTCACTATGTGTACACAGATATACATGGAAAGTTTGCTGTTAACACCATATACATAGAAATTTACATGAACAAGTATGAATAGAGAAATATACATGGAGAGAATGCATATAGAATTATACATAAAGAATATGCATATGGGATTATACATATAAAATTAGACATGGAGAATATGCAAATAAAAATATACATATACATGGAGAATATGTATATAGGAACACCTAGAGCATATGCATGTAGAAATATACATGAATAATATACATAGAGAGGTATTCATAGCTAAATACACATAGAAAATATTCATAGTGTAGTATATACATATACACTATAAAAATAATATATACATCAAGACATTGGCTGCAATTGTATGTACACAATATATAAAATACATAGGCATTCTATGTTTTCTTTTCTGCCTTTTTTAGTAACATGATACACACAGGAGTTAGTACTTGTTTGCCTAACTATTGTTTTTGATGACTTGATGGTCTAGTATTTTTTTTCCCATGGCTCTATTGTAGCAAAAATAATAGAAGATAAAGTCTAAGATGTCACAGATTTCCATCCATCTATTGCCTGTCTTTCTAAGTCCTCACATTTGTCTTGTGCAGCCTCTCCGTCCATTAAGCTGCTGGTGGAGGATCCTATCGTGGTCAACCCAGGCCACACGGTATCGTTGGTGTGCATCACAACAGGTGGGGAGCCGCCCCCCATACTCACTTGGGTCAGCAGTAATGACAGCCTGCCGCAACGAAGCGTTGTGAAGGGCGGCACGCTCACGCTGCCGGCCATCACCTCCGATGAAGCGGGGGTGTACAGCTGTGTGGCCAGCAACAACGTAGGAAACCCAGCCAAGAAGTCTACTACCATCGTTGTACGAGGTGAGAGGATGCATAAATATGTAGAGTCTCAAATTCTGTTCGCTGGAAATCCAGTTTTAATCAGGGTACTTGAAGATTTATTTTTTTTTTTACCAGAGATGAAATATGTCTCTTTGTTTACATAGAATTATTTTTAATTTGCTCACAGTATTGCTGAATGTCCTTCAGATATAAAATATGGCCTTACAGTTTGACTAAACATACAGAGGATTAGATCTTGTATTTATCACTGCTCAGAGTTTAAACATAGTCAAGGGCAATGCTGGAGGCAAACGAGTGTGAAGCCATTTATTAAAATCCAGTCATTTAAAGAGTGGTTAACACCAATTAAACAAGAGCACTGGGGCAAGGGCCATTGTGTGCTGTTTGGTTATCATGAAGAAATATTTTTTCATGCTGCACCTCAACTGAGTGGCACAAGAGGCAGAAGAGCATCTGATCGCACCAAAGCTCATTAACGAAAGAAACAGCGATCAAAGTGCCACTTTCTCCACGCTCATCATACTGAGAGTTCATTATTAAACTGGATAAACAGAAGGTGAAGAGCAGCTGTATCTGCGATGCTTTTCAGTCAAGGACCTGAAAAAAGCAAAATATTAGGCTTACAGTGAAGACAGGAAATTGCACCATCTTTAAAGAAAAGCTGTAAAGATGAGACATGATGCATGAGGAAATTGAGTTTCAAACTCTTAAATCGATGCTGTTACTAAGCTGCAGGATTAAGGATGGTGTGTGACTCGGCTTTCCTCTCTGACATCACGTTCAATGCCCTGAGTATGAAACCGCACTGAACTTCAAACAGGTGAATAAAAAGATGCATTAATTAAAAAAAGACTTACACACAAAACAGCATTCACGGGATGATCCAAAAGGCGCGAAGACTATTCCGTTTACTTTATAACTTCCCAAAGGACGTCATAAACACACCAACGGAGCACGTTTAAATCAGAGTTTAGCAGATTGACTCACTCGGAGGATCACAAATGTAAATTTCTCTGGGACTTCTTTGAGACTTAGTATCTCAGAGATTATGCCACAGCTCCATCATCAGGACGCATCTGTACTCGGCTTGTTGGTGAACACTTATTTATGCAGCCCTATACTCTCCAGGACGAAGACAAAATCATCAACAAATCATTTTGGATGGTCCCCCCGACAGATAAACCCTTTCTCTGTTATTGTGAAAGTGCCCATATAGTTGAGAGCTTAAGAATTGAGAGGCTTACATCAAAGACAAGGTGTCAGGTGTCCCATGGGAGCAAATAAGTCAGAGCACACTCACTGCAGGCAATAAATATTCGGCTTTCATTGTTGTGTCGTATGTTTGTAGCTGACAGTCGTTCTCAGGTGGGATCTTGGGAAGATATTGTCAAAAATATTCTCAACCTTTTTTAAATATATACCATATGTTGTTTTGGGTGTGAACCAACATTGATGTGTCAGATTTAGGCTGCAGAGCACTGTGGGACATGTAAACATTTAAATAGGACAAATGTGTATTATTCTGCTAGACTAAATGTCAAGCAGAAACACAAGATTGGTTATGCATTGCAGGGCCTTTTCAAAAACAAGGACACAATTTGTGCAGGCTGTCATACAAAAGTCAAATGCATTTCACCAGCTATACATAACCTCGCTAAGATAGCGCTTAGAAATTTCAGACAGTGGGAGATATATCATTTTGCGCACAGGCTTCATTATATCAGTCATGCAACAATGCCAAACAATCAGTGTGGAGAGATGAATATTAATGGTGTGGTGGTAGATTCTTCTAAGTCGAGAGGTAAATTGCTTTAGTTTCCTTACATCCTCTTTCTTCTTTTTTAACAATGTTGTTTTTTTGGTTTTTTTTTGCTGTGTGTATTTAGTAGATTTTAACATTTTTTAACTTTTTTTGTTTGCGTGAAACTATTATTTCTGTATTGTACTATTAATAAAACAATTAAATTATTTTATTTTATTAATTTACAATTAATAAAAATAACCTTGGAAACAAGAAATTAAACGTGAAAACTAAAACGGAAATGTTATGGTATTGATGACTGATTATAATGAAATCAGGTGAGTTTTTATTAAAATGTTATCAATAATAAACCAGTCACTAACCATTGGAGTTAAGTAAATTAAAACAATATTCCACAAGTGAAAAAAAGCATGTCTAAGAAAGTAAATTAGGAAACAGTTTATTGTAAGGACTCTGACAAACAATTAGGCTTGTCACTGCTGAATCAGTTGCTATAGATAACGCTCATTTAGGTCAACAATTAGAAGAGAGAAATGGCATCTAATCAGCATAAAAACTCTGCTCCAAGTCTGACAAACTGTCACTAAGTGCTAAATTTCGATGAACTTACTTGAATGACACATCAATTTGACTTAGACATTGAGAGATACTGATTCTCAAAGCAGAGCCAATTAAAATAGAGTGACAAACTCCTCCATCGATGCACTGATTGGAAACACTTCTTATCCAAAGAAACATCACTGATGTCAAAGTAAATTTGGAATCACATCTACAAAGGCTGCACAGATAGAAGTACCACTGTTTTTTTATTGGTTTTATTCTGGGACAGACCTTTAAACTATGACAGGCTGATGGGAAGAGGGAGGAGACTATCTGACAGCACTAATTGACAGGAGACGCATTCATCATGTTATTACACATCTCACTGCGGCATCAGAATCACTCTCAGGTGTCTGATAAGCTGTCAGTGATGCAAATGCAGTGTGGGATTAACGTGTACCAGATGATTACAGCGGATGGTATAACCACAGTAGACCTTTAAAGTGTGTCAGGTTATACATATTTACATCATAGACACATGTTACCTGCATATACACTGGTTTGCATCAGTATGTAAAAGAGAAAAGTTGTCATTTTTGATGTATTTCAAACATCACTATCACTGTCTGGGCGGGCTAGTGGTCTAAATCTATACCTTTAGCAGGAAAAATTAAGGAATACACTTAGATGCCTTGTTCAGCTAGTTACCTCCTTTACTGCTGTCTATAAAAACATCTTTTAAAACTAAAAACTAATCATTTTATTAAAATATATCTCCTTATTCAATGATAGCTTAGCCTACTTCCTTATTTTGTTCAATACTGAGAAAATGGTCTGGAATCACAGGGCTTGAATCGAAATATGAAGGCGGGACTAACAAGCGTCAAGTCTACCAATCACAGATAAGATGAACGTGGTGCTTTTGTCAGAGAAATTTAAGAATACAAGGGGTAATTTGTAATTCAATCCTTATTTTTTGAAGCAAACAACCAACAACAGTTGTGAAGAGATTTACAGACTTGGAACTGACTTTGACTCATGATGAACATGTCGATGCATATGACGGATTGTGAAATACACACTCTCAAGACTTGTGACAGGCCCGGTATAAAATAGATCAGGCATAATTGACATTGAATGGATCAGTTTCAGACCATTTTCTCAGTGTTGAATACACCGAGGAAACGGGATGGCTGACCAGACTAATTCAATGGAGCTTTTTTGTAAACCAGCATTAACCTATGTAATATTACTTTTACATCAACAGTTGCAGAAAAAATTATTAGACCATCAAAAGTAATCAAAGACAGTGGTTCTGCAATCAATTACTAACACGTGTGTATCATGTGCCAAAAACAGACAGAAAAAAAAATACGGAATGACTAAAAGCACTGTTTTTGTCAGTACAATGACATAGCTATGGATTTAAGAACTTATGTGATTTTTGTTATTATCAAGAAAACCATGGAAAATGGATAGATATCAGCTCTTAAATTAAACTCTTATGAACTATTTTTGTTGTTATTGTTATATTTGTCCAAACAAATGTACCTTTAGTTGTACCAAGTATTAAAATGAACAAGAAATTGAAGAAAACACAGAATGGTCAATTTTTTTTTTTTTCCGTGACCATAATATTTCCTGCAATACTGCGGTATATGGGCTGTGGTGAACTTTAGTGAATGTGACTGTGCGTCAGACAGGGTTCTATAGGCCACTTCCAGGGCCCTCTTACTGCTTTGAGATGGTCCTTACAGAGGTGAAGTGAATGAGTAAATGGAGGTGGAGTGGATGTAGTGCACAGAAGGGTTTGAACCTCTTTGATCACCTTCTCTCAGCTTCACATGTTTGGAGTTAGTTTAGATTCTACTGAATGTACACAGAGGTATACACACGGTAAATATGTCAACATTTACTCTCAGCTAATCTTCAAAGCCCAGTTGAACCTATTTTAAGGTCAACTGCACAGCTCTTTAAATGTTTCCTGATTTACTTGCAGGATCAATACAATCAATCAGGGAAATTAGAGTGGCTAAAATTATGCAGCAGCAGCTGATGTCTACCTGTACTTCTTTCCACAACTCCTCTATAAATCTCACACTTGTCTTTTGTCTTTTTTTGAGATTTTTTAAATGATCATTTATGTTGTAGCTGTGTATTGAGATTGTGCATTCCTGTAAATTGTGCTCTGCAAATGATGCAGTTTACTGACTACACTGGTAAACCGTTGGGATTCTTTAAAGTAAGCAGAAATGGAAAATTGAAAGGGGATGAGCTAGACTTGAGGCTGGAGCACAGGCAGACCTTTAGTTGGTCTTTTTTTTTGTGTGCCTGTGCATATGTGTGATAGAAACAGAGTGGGAGATTAAAAAAACACACTCATATTTGCACATTTGTTCTCATAAATGCAGATCCATTTTTTTCTTTTGACTTCATCTATTTTGCATGTTGATTTTAATGTATTTGTTGAATATATTGACTCCTATATGTAGCCGTAGTTAAATATGCAGTTATCATACTGTATGCATGAATTCCATTGTAATGTAGTAAGCGTGCCCGCATGTTTATGTAGATATGAAAACACTTGGATATATCTTTGAGGATATACTATAATGCTTCATGGCCACTGGGGAGGAATGCTGGCCATCTGCCTGTAAATGTGTGCATGTATGCATCTGCACCTCCTGCATGTGTGCATGGAAAACCAATTCCTGTGTTTTTTTGGTTCATTTTGCATATTTTCCAGGGTCACCCCATGGCCTCATCGTTGCCTGTCTCAGCTTGTTCCCCCCCATCTCCAGTCCTTGAGAAACCCTCTCAAAGTGGTGTTGCCAAAGGGGGCTGTGTGTATGTGTATGAAAACGCACATCTTTCCCCAGCAGATGGTAGTCTCTCTGGCCATACTGTCCCACCAGCCAGACTGCCTTCCAGGGCTTGGCCATCTCCACAGCCAGCCCAGCAGGCAACTGGCATCACATCACCCTGCTGACAAGATCCTTTTTATGGATTAAGGCGCCACAACACGTCTTCAAACGCAGGTCAATACCCTGCTTACCCCAGCCACTCCAGTCCATTCTGTCTTCAACAAAGACACCGGTTTGCGATATGTCTGCTGTAGGCCTGCGCGATAGGAGGAAAATCTGCTGCATGCCATAACCTTGGTCAATATTCCAATGATGATATGAAACAAACTAACCTCACAGTTACCACCAAATTGACACCAATTAATCTAAGGGAAGTTGATCGCTAGCTGGGGCTTTAGTCGGATGGCTCCATCTGATAGCTCAATGTTAGCATGCTGAGTGTGAATGCATGGCTCGTGTAAATAAAATGGCTACATATTCATCGCATTACAGGGAGTCTTTTGTAATGTGTTGATCATGCAGGTTTATGTCATTACGATGATAAAAATGTATCCGTCAAAACTAATATACTGTAAGAAGGCAAACATACTGTGTGGTTGTTTTTCTCCAGTGATTTCCTGTGCTGTCTTCTGTTGGATATCAAATATGAGTAGGCAGCTTTCAAATGGAGAGTTGGCGAATTGAGACAGGACTGTCTGTAGAGGGTGTTGTTGAAATGGACAGCTGGCCTAGCATTTTGTTTTCATGTTTTCCTGTACAAACAGCCAACCATGCGCATGTGTTTTCCATTTTTTGCAGAGCAATGTGTTTTCCGTCTGTGATGTAGAGAAATGAGCATTGTTGTAGCTATCAAAGATTCAAAATCAAACAGCTCTCTGCTGTCGTTGGATTTTCTTGTCAACTCCTTCAGGGGTTCCTGACAGTTTCAAGCATGAAGCTTTCACACCCAAGACATCCATCATTCTGACCTGCTAACATAGGCGCAGCTAATTCTGCGGAGGCACACAGACAGACACAAACATGTGAGGATAACGTTGACATAAATACAAATTCAGACACACTTGCAAACCGCCAAGTCACTTTGTAACTCTGATTGGAAGCTTGCTGTTATTTATAGAGGCAAAAATGCAATCTTTTTAGTGTGCACTTCCAACTGTGTATATTTATACTGTTTGGTGAGAAAAAAAACAAAAAAACAATCAGGACACGCCTTGTAAAAATCTGGCTGTCAGCATGCGAATCAACATGTGAATGACCCTTATCAAATTTGCTTTGGAATAAATTCTGGACGAAAGCTGAATATATTTCCATTCATGAATGCCAAATTTAATGGCTGGATGGCCAAAACTGGCACAGGCAGGCTGGTCTTGTGGTTCTCAGCCCTATGGACTGTGTGTGTGTGTGTGTGTGTGTGTGTGTGTGTGTGTGTGTGTGTAGTGTTAGACTATATGCGTGCACACACTTGTATTGTTTGTGCGTGCAGTGCCTGTGTGAGTTTTTCAGCATAAATTAAAGCTGGAGGTCAGTCTCAAGGTGGAGAACAACATTTAGGGCTTTCTTTTTTGATTTTTCCAAAGGCTAGACATGCGTAAGTGGCCCTGATATAGTAAAAGTGCTGATGCATGGGGAACATGTTGGTACTAATGTGAAGATGCATGGCGTGGTAATAAGTGAATGGCGGTACTAAGGGTGTATAGGTGAGAACCTTGTGTTTTGAACCATGCTGCTAATGCCCGTTGTCCTTTTGCGTGTTTAACCTTGAGCAGAGCAGATGAGGCAGAGGAGGGTGGCAGTAAGAGCGACATCCATCTGGCTCTGAGAGATGAGTTCGGCTTCACATGCTGATATTCTCTGCAAGAGAGAATGGAGAGCACAGTATGATGCCCGCTGAGAGATGGATGGACAGAAATGAGAAGGACTGATGGGGAGACAGGAGGATGATGATTAAGAGTGAGAGTGCAGTGAGAGCCATGATTCTTCACCACCAAACAAAAGCAGGGACAATGTACTAGAGAAAGAGGCACACATTCATACTGCTTTTCTCTTTCTTCATCTAGTTGTGTTCATAATGCTGTCATTGTCGTTGTGTGTGTACATACAGTACGTGCATGTCACAGTCAGTATGTCAGGGCTGTGTGTACTTTTGCCCTGCTAAGAAGCTCCCCTGAGGTGGTATTGTAATCCTGCCGTATGACATGAGCTCTCTGTAGAAGAGGGCCTCAACCGGGGCTTTTCTCTTTGTGTGATTATCTGCGCTTTTCATGTACAGGCCACCCATTATTCCCACAGGCTATTAAAGCTATGGAGAATCGTACAAGCTCACAGCAGGCAGAAGCACTTCAGTTTGTATTTCTTTTTTTTTTTAAAGGAACACAGGAACACTCTGATATGTACGGTAATGAGTCAAACGAATGCATTGAATTCCTATTGTATTGCCAGTGAATCTCAAGAAAATGGGATACAGGAGCCACAGCAAATGTATAACACAAGTATAAGCATGAGCATTCTTTTTTTTTTTTGCTTGCTAGTCCATGAAGACAGCTGCTATAGTAAATGTCTTAAGTGGGCTTGGGTTTATAAAGCGCTTTTCTACCTTTGTGATATCCAAGGCAATTTACTACACGGGCCATGCAAGATATAATCCAGTCTATTGCTGTCATATACATGCTGTACATTTTTACTCTCATTTACCCACTATCTGCTTTGATAGACTCCTTTACATTTATGTATTGGATTATTGAGGATCATGTTTAAGTCCTTGAATGACCGAAGTGGAAGAGCATGGAACACCTAAAGCTCTTCTCAATATTTTATTCTTATTTATTTATTTGCTTATTTGATGAGGACAATGCAGATTAATGAACACTCAGTACAATTAACCCATAAAGACCCAGTGTGACTTTGATGGTAGTTCCCAAATGAATTGTTCTTTCTGTTAACCTTTCTTAAGTGATTTATCACTTTTTATTGTAATATTATCCTCTGTATTTTGTGAATTTTCCTACATTTAATTTAGTGATCATATACATGTTCATAAAGCACAGATTAAAGTTGAGGGTTTTTATATCAGAAATGGAGAAAACTGAAGAAAAACAGACTTTTTCAGTAAAATGTATTATTAACTGAACATAAACCAAGTGTGTCCATCCACTCACTTCGGTCAAACTCCATGAGTTTTACTGGTGAATCAGTGTTGTAGAAGATGATGTTGATGTTTCCATGTTAACAACGGAGGCTCTGTATGTCCAAATGGTTCATATCTAATGACCATGAAAAGATGACAAACTGCATTTTACACCAATTATTTACATTAGGAGTGTGACAAAATATTGACATGGCAAAATATCACATATTTAATCTTACGATCGATTATCAATTCGCTCTTGCTGCGTATCCATTTTTTAAAGGGCTATTATTATTCATGTACAGCCGTGATAAACCTCTTTCATTTTCCCTTCCCCCAGCGTGTAGAGTCACCGTTTTACATGTCCTCCAGGGGGCGCTTCTCTCGCGAATGGCTGAAAATTGGGCAGAAGTCACAGAAGAAGAAAAACAAACAACGGCGCGAATATATACGAGCAGTGAAGTTAAACAGGGGAGCAAGACGGTTTGGTGGTAGACTTCTAGCCTGCCTCACAGAAGGCGCAGGTTCGATTCCTGGCTGGTTCCAAGCCCGGTTGTCAGGAAGGGCATCCTGACATAAAAACATATGCTAAACCATTATGTGAATCATATTCACTGTGGCAACCCTGAAAGGGAGCAGCCGAAATGGACAACAGCAGTGAAGTTAAACTGAAAGATACAGCATTTGCATCAATAAATTCAAAATGTGGACTGACTTTGACTTTTGTATGTGGAGGGTACAAAGATGGAGGACTTTACAGTATGTATGAAGTACGATCTGTCACACGAAAATACGATACACAGGCGGAACAACAAATACGTCCATGTAGAGACATGAGAGGACATGTTTATGAATGAGTTTAAATCAGACTGATCATATTATACGTATACATTCTCTATCATTCACATGTTATTCAATGTCATTTGATGGAGGTCAATGTCCACTAAGATCTTCAGTTTACGTAACATTAACCCTCAGTGCACCGTATTTGATGCATTCATTCAGATTTGACAGGAGGTTATAACGGCGTGTTGGCGTGAAACACACCAATTAAACATGGTGTTTTTATGCAAGTTATAATATCATGTTGTTTAAAATAGTGTCACTGTTTGTCAGACATATAAAAAAAAAAACTGTTTCCAGTTCTGTTGTTAACTATTACTGTTTGTACTCTGGTAAAATTATGATCAAAACTATAAAGTATGACATTTATTAATTTATGTATCTATTTGTTTTTGTTTTACCCCTATAAACACGTGGATATATTGTAGGTTATTAAGTGCAAATGTTGATAATCACAGGAAATAATATTGAGATATTATCTTCATTGTGAGCCATGTATCATGTGTCGAACCATATTGTGCGGTACCCTAAGATTCCCAGCCCTAATTTACATGCATTTATAGGATTAGTGGATCAACAAATATTGAACAGTTTAGATCAGTAGATGCTTTTGGTCGGCAGTAGATATTTGGGTCTTCATGGGAACTTTACTTTGTGTAAATGTGCCAGATTAAGCTGGGAGCTATTTTCCATTCTTAGTACTCAAACATTTAAAGACAACTAAACCATACAAACAAGACAATACAGATTATACAACCCATTAGAATATACAAGTGCACATCATAGAATACATTATAATACAATAAGTTCAGTTTAAAACTACCAAGAAGAATAACTACTCAGGTGGAAATTAAATGCTGATCAGACATCACAAGTGTTCTTCACCTCCTCGACTGTACAATGCTTGTACTAATTATTTAAAGGTGTAATATTTTGCTTTTTTTTTTAAATAGAATTATGTTAAATTATATTTAAAACATTTCCTTGTGGTCTACATAAACTTTAATTGCTACGTTTGGGTCTAAATTCTTCATTAATTCAACTCCAGTGGTCTATCCTCAACCTTATTTCTGAGTAATGACACCAGAGAGGTAATTTTGAGTGCTGGCCCTTTAAATGCAAATGATCAACAAAAGTGAATTTAGCAAAATATGACCCTTTTTAAAGTGATCAAATGCAATGAAATCCCTATACGTTGTCAAGTTTACTCGTATAGAACATGAAGAATGGTTAGATAAATGATATATTGTTGTTAAACTTTTAGTACCTTTTAAAATAATGGTGATGTTTTATATGTATGTTCTTATCTAGTGTTTTATGTTTGGCTTTAGCACTGACTTTTATTTAGTTTTATGTATATTTTTCATGTATATTTTTAGTGTGGATATATGGCTGTGGTTTCTATGTGGTGTAACTTCTGCTGCTGCTGCTGCTGTCTTGGCCAGGACACGTTTGAAAATGAGATTTTTAATCTCAATGAGCTTTTCTTTCTGATTAAAGAATAAATAAATAACACTCATCTGACATAGATTGTAAAATACATTTTATATATATACAGTGCTCAGCATAAATGAGTACACCCCAAAAGATTTGTCACAGAACCTTTAGCTTTATTTGAGAATCAACATTTTGTATGGGAACATGTGTTCTCAGTTAAGGAAATGTTCTATAAACCTCAGTTTTGTCCAAATTTTTTGAAAACTCTGTTTATGTTTCTTGAGATATTGATGAAAATCTTACTTTCCAAAGACTGCTGTTACATACGACATATTAAGTGTTTTGAAATTGGTGGCTCAGAGGTAAAGATGTCTGATATTGTTTTAGCTTCCTTCTCCTTGGATTCTGGCCTTGACTCTTCTCGTTTCTCTGAGGGGAGGGGTAAAGAGTTGAGGTGAGGATTTTAGGATCTTCAACATGTGAATTATGAAGAGGCATGCATTAGGGGGGTGTGGCTTAAGCGCCTTGTGCTGTTGTTGTCGTTGTCATACCTTCTTTAATAAAAACAGTGTCGTGAACACTGTAAGTCGTAGCAGTGGGCTGTTTAAGAAGTGCTACATGCTGGTGGTTTTGTAAACATCTAGAGGCATCAGACAGACTAACAGTACCAGGTACCTGTTAGGTATCATTTTCACTCATGTTAATTATTCTCACAAAAGCATAGTGGTGCACTGTTAGAACTGTGGCCTCTCAGCAAGAAGGTCCTGGGTTCAAGCCCAACACCAGCCTGTTCATGTGGAGTTTCCATGTTCTCCCTGTCACATTAACAGGTTAACCGGTCGGTCTACTGTACATATTCTATGGGTGTGAATATGAGAGTGAATGGTTGTTGGTTTGTGTATGTCGATCGTGCAATGAACTGATAACACATACACGGTGAGAGAGGCTCCAGCATCGCCTGTGACCCTCCTGAGGATTAAAAAAAAATTGTAAAATGGATTAATGGATGGAAATGGAATGAATGAATGAATGAATGAATAGTGCCTTATTCACATTGGTGAGCTGTGGAGGCAGACATGTGCACAGACATTTTGGAGGGCAGGTGCTCAAGCCAAAAAAAAGGGCATAATAATCAAGCATGACGTACAGAATCTCTATGAAGCTGACACACTTTTTTTTTTTTATTGTTTTCTGACAGAGTTGAAGTATAAACATTATATTAGTAAAATGTCACAATATCAGTCTGTCATGTAGCTCAACTTAAGACCTACTCTCATTTCAATAATTAGAGTTTTAAATGAAACAAAACAAGTGAACTTGTCTAATATGTAGAACAGTAAACCTGTCTTTAAATTCTCTGCCTGATTCTCTGTCTCTGTCTCTGTCTCTCTGTCTCTCTCTCTCTCTCTGTCTCTCTCTCTCTGTCTCTGTCTCTCTCTGTCTCTCTCTCTCTGTCTCTGTCTCTCTCTGTCTGTCTGTCTCTCTCTCTGTCTCTGTCTCTCTCTCTCTCTGTCTCTCACTCTGTCTCTGTCTCTTTCTCTCTCTCTCTCTCTCTCTCTCTCTCTCT
>JAPTGZ010000017.1:14330398-14354052 GCA_029814645.1 Fowleria isostigma | reverse complement strand
TCTCTCTCTCTCTCTCTCTCTCTCTCTCTCTCTCTCTCTCTCTCTCTCTCTCTCTCTCTTCATTAAACATGACAAACTCCATAAACAGATGAACAAGGTAGGGATGAACTGATCTGACTTTTCAGTTCTGATCCTGATACCGATGCTGGGCCTTGTGTATTGGTCGATACTTGATAATGATTCGACATTGTTGATTTAAGATGCTCCAAGCCTTACCTGGTGTGGTTCAACCAAAATACCTCTGAGACCAATTTATTTGAGAGAAAACCAGGCAATTCATGTTTGTTTTAAGTTTATATTAAAAGGATTAATTAATTTATTTATTTTCAGATATTTCAATTGGTTGTAGTAGTAAGAGTCATAACAAGGTTCATAGTTATTTAGAGTATCGTAGACGCTTTAATGGAAGTAATTTGAGGAAGTGCCTGTGTGGAGGAGTGGGTTACATGCAGGGCTGAAGTGCAGAGAGGTTGGGTTGAAATCCTGTCCTTTTGTCATTATACTTTAAAATATTGTTTTGAGTTTCCAATCACAGTTTAGTTCAGTGTAAGCACCCTTTAGGTTTAGACGATCTGTGTAAATTATGTGCACTTGAACTACAGGTTTTCAAGATGTTATAAAACCATCTGTCATCTTATTCTTAGTGAGTACCCAACCCACTGCAACCTTTGCCACCAGTCGTGACACTATATGGCATATTATGCCTATATTTGTGGAAGTACAGACTGTATCCATCATCCCTCAGTGAGCTGCCTCCCACTCCTATGTCGGAGTTTGATACAGACAACAAACTTATGATGCATTCAGGAGGAACTTGTGAACTTGTACAATCCTGTGCATTCAAATACATCAGAAATCTATATTCAAATGGCCACGAACACTGTGTAAAACAGGAAAGCTGATATTTTTTTTCTTTTTCAACTCCATAGGCCTGCATCTCTGATCCATTTTATGGTCTTTCACTGCAACATTTTCAATATTACTGAGATTATAAAAGTAGTTTTGGTAGATTTTAACATTATAAAATACAAATTCTATAATCTTATATTTTTACTTGTCAGTAATTTTTATTTTGTGCATGTCCTTGAGTAACTCTTGTCAGTGTGAGTAGAAAATGCTTATTTAATGGTTTTATTTAATGTTTATTTAACAAGGACAATACATACAGCATTGCCACCAAAGGGAAAATGTGATGCATACAAGATATCTAACTTCAGCTAATTTTCAGTCTTTGATCCTGGTCAGGCCTTGAAAAATATAAAATAACATACCAAACACAATAAAATAATATACTTAATACAATAAAATCTGATGTATGCAATGAATAAATGCATGAATTAATAAATACAGTGACTCATATCAGACAACTGAACACAATATATTGTGTATGTGAAAGGAGACAGTATGTATGTGATAAAGGTGTGAGCGAGGAAAAAAAAAGAGTGATGTTTAAACATATGATTGAAACTACTCAAAATCTATTTAAAATCTTTGAATTTGAAGGAGTTAGAATGTATAATGTCTTTTCTTCTTTTTCGCTATGTCACATTCAAATCAAGAACAGGTATCCAACCATCAACCTCCCTGTTTTTGGACAGTCCAGTTTCTACCTCCTTAGCCAGCATTTACGCCTTGCATGTTCCCGCTGTCATGGTTGAATGACAAGATAATGATAAATTAAATGAGATTCCAAAAATATATCCATAATTTATTCAAAATGTGCTTGTGTGTTGATGTTGATTTGTATTTTGTGCCCCATTGCTTGTGATGCCAGCAGTGCTTTTCAAAAACAAGGCTTTTCTTCACTGGTGGCTGAGATGTGTTTGGAAAATTAGCTCATCGTATTAATTATTCCAGACCCAGACTCTGCATGTAATCTGAAATTACATCTGTGTGTATTCATGTATAACCTGTACGCCATCACATCAGTGTTTATCTGGTGCATCTGTTTGTAAGATACACTGGCGTCACAAACCCTAATGCACATGCTAGAGGACATGAGCACTAATGCTGAAATGACTGAGGGCATCCTTCTACTAGTGCCACCGCTTCCATCAGGCCTTTGTTTTGCTATATATGATTACTGCAGCTGGTGTGAGAGAAAAATGAATTTTGAGGGGTATTTGTAAGTCGGTGTTTACACTATAAATCAAGAAAATAATTGATCATTGTAGTCACACATTGTCATTATTTTGGATTGTGCACTGTTATTGTGATACTCACCCCTACTGTGATATCATAACAGCTGCTGAGTGTCTGTCAGCAGATTCATCTCCATGACAACTGACTCTGCTATTGGTTGACGCAGATGAAATTTCTGTAAAATACTGCAAAGTACACTACAAGTTCCTCTTATTTTATTCCATATTTAATCTTTATTCTATTTAAAACTTACATCAGGATTTACAGCTGCAGAAAAAATTATTAGACCACCCTATGTTTTCTTCAATTGTTCATTTTAATGCCTGGTACAACTAAAGGTATGTTTGTTTGGACACATAATGATAACAACAACTAAAATAACTCATAAGAGTTTAATTTAAGTGCTGATATCTATTTTATTTCCATGGTTTTCTTGATAATAACCAAAATCCCATTAGTTTTTACATCAATAATTATGACATTGTACTGACAAAAACAGTGTTTTTAGACATTTGATGTTTTCTTTTCTGTCTGTTTTAGTCACTTCATACACACAGGAGTTAGTACTTGATTGCATAACCATTGTTTCTGATGACTTTTGATGGTCTAATATTTTTTTTCCATGACTGTATATACAAGTATTGCACTAAATTGCAAAAGCTTTTTTGCTTATGTAATTATGTACATACAGATTCACAAATTGTACAAACAGTGGCCCTTTAATATATTAATGATGTTGTGGAAACTGTGGAGCAACAGTCAGACACAGTTTACCTCCAGAACAAATGGGAAACTTCTGTTTCCATGCAGCGCTCTCATTAAACATTCATGTGACTTTTGCCACGACTTGGTTATCGGAAAGGGAAGGATGGAGAGAGAGGAGAGTGACAGCGTGCTGCCTCCTAAGTCTCCCACCTCTGCTCTTTTCACCTCACACATACACCACAGTCCCCTTTAAAAATCCTTAGGTTTTAGATTTCCCTCCATGCATAAGGGAATAGGCACCATTTTATTCACTGCAGCTGTCCAGCAAAATTTACTACAACCCAGCGAAGTAATGCCCACTTATCTCTCTTGTACACAAATGTAGTCGATTTACAGGAATGCCTACTTGCTATTCAATATTTATAGTCAGATAAAATGGCAGGAAAGGAGGTTTGAATTTGGAGGAGGCAGGAAGGGAGCCGATTCTAAAATATGCATGAGTGCACATACGCAGCCCTGGCTGTTTTGACGTGCACTGCAACTCTGTGCGGAAATGAGGGGAGGCTGAGTCATCAAGAGGACAAGCAGGGAATGGAAAAGTGACCACTAACATCATGTAATCATGCATTTTTATTTCTGGTTTGAATAAAAGCCGCTAGAATTCTTCATTAACATGAAAGCCAGAAAGAGGTTAAAATTTAGAAGTAATGTCTGCATGTTTCGATTTCATTTCTTATTTTTTATTTGTTTTTTCCTCAATTTTTCACAAATTTCACTTTTTATTTCCAGTGTCAACTTAACTTAACAAAACTGATTTATTGTGTAATTTTATGCTGATTTTCTTTCAATAGCGTATACTAGCTTTTTTTCCCCATCACACTATTAAGCGGTTGAATCTTAAACATCAGTGTTTTTTCATGAAAAAAGAAAAATGATGTTAGCTTTAATGCTTAGCGGTGACATATTATGATCAGTATGATAATAGCTAGTCTCCTTGGTGTGTTGGTATTATCATAGATATTGAAAAATAGAGGATGAGCAAACAGGTCCGTGTGGAGTCCATATATAAATGCTTTTTCCCATGCACCAGTAATCACATCTGAATATGCAAGGAAATGGAGAAAATGTAGGCGACCTCAGCAGTGGAGAACATGGACCTTGGCAGATGCCCCTTTTGTTTTCAATCTATGAAGAAGCACATTTTTAGGCTCTTTTTTTTTTTATAATCTTGTGTTTTTTTTACTGGTTTAAAATGAAAAAAGAACAGCTCACATATTTGAGCAGTGAAACCTTAGAGATAACTTCTATGGTGATTTGGCACATTTTGACTTTTTCAGGTCAGCACATTACCACTCGACACCTGTGAAAACTCCTCTGTCTTGTACTGCATTCAGAAAAATGAAATCCCATCACTGAGTTTTCTTCAACTATTTATGGTGCTTTTCATTTTGATTTTACAAACCAGTGCCTTTTTATTGAGATACCAACAAAACAGACCAGTCATTAAGCTAATGTAAAAGACTGAAGTAGATACTATGGCATTAGGAAGGATTTAATAAGAAAATACTATAGCTTTACTGACCCTAGTCCTCTTGTAAATGGATTATTTAATTGATTTACTCATTATCTGATTGTAAGACAGTTAGCTCTACGTGAGTGGTGCACAGTGCCCCATTGCCTTGCAGGCTGTGAACAGTGCATATAAGGGTTTAATGACTGATGGGGCCATGGGACACTCATCAGCATTTACATTTTAATAAACATTACTATGGGTGGGTTTTGGGGAATAAGTCACTGCGTTCTTACTTTGTGTTTTCTGCTAATAATACTCGTGTCTTGTCAAACCAAACTGCAGGTGAATACCTGGAGCAGGTCCCCTCTTTATTAGGCAAATGTGTGCCATATTCAGGAGATTTGTTTTGAACACATGAACCAAAAGTTTATTTCTAAAAGTGATTCTACTGAGATGATAATAGTGCCTTACTGAGTGCGTCTGTTTACTTGTAAATTAGATGCAGCCCAAATAAACTATGCTGAAAACAAAAACTTGTCATTAAATCAGAAATGTATTTAGAGGGTGTATGCAGTGGTTGGACAAATAAACCAGCGCTTAATATGGGAAGTATGTATCAAGCAGTCATTTTTAGACATATGCAGAATTTGCAAGAAGGGAAAGAACCTCATATGCAAAGCATTTTCTCTCTGTTTATTCAACAAACATCTCTTTATCCCATTTACACTGTGTCTACTGACCAAACACTGCTTAGAAAGAAGGAGCCACAAGCATCGTCACAAACTGATGTGTTGTCATTAACAACAGTTGAGTCTAGTAAACGGAGGCTGGTGGATGTTGAAGTGACTTTTTTTTTTTCTTTTGCAAGAGGAATATAGTTGAGCCAAAGAAATGTTAAAAAAAAGGGAAAGCAGTTAATCCAAATGTTTATCCGTTGTCACCTGTGACAGCACAATGACTCATAGATGTGTGGGGAAAAAAAAGCGTTTGTGCAGCTACCAACTCTGCTGAGGATGTCACAGAGACACAAAAGCCTTTTCAAACTGTCAAGATGCAGCTACAACTCTGTCTTAAGGTGCTTTCACTGCCTGACATATATGATTGAGGAAAATGCTTCCTGTTTCCTCGCTGATATGCTCATTAAATGGCTTCCACCATGGACTAGATATTGTCTTATTGAGCTTATGTTGTGTGGGTTCGCTGCACCATGTTGTGTATATAACAGATGTAGGATTTAATATAGAGCCAAGCCCAAACAGGAAATAAACATTGTTGGCTGGTAATGCCTTGTGTTGCTTTCACAGCTGTAAAGGTCATATGTCATATTATGTCAATTGTCAGTGTTTCAAAGCCCGTTCTATTGAATTATAAACAACATGATTGATAGGTACTGCTGTAGAGAATAAGAATATATGGAATACAAGAATGAAAGCAGATACACAATGGCATTTGTGAGAATTTGCATAGCGTTGACATGATTCTAATATTCGTATCTGACATGCGTCAGAAATAGGATTCTCTGCCTGCTGACACTGATTTCAAATACGAGGAGGTAGATCATGTCAAGGAGGCGAGTGTCACACATCTCTCCCTTCAATGTGTAGCTCGGCAGGCATCACAATGTTTTGCACATTCAATTTCCTGTGTTTAAATCTGACACGCAGGTTTTGTTTTCGTTTTCCCTTTACCAAACTGAATATGATAATGTCACTTGGGAATTGCTAGATGAAAAGATTTCCATGGTGCCGTCAGCTTTTTTGCTGAGGAGATGAATTGAACAGTAGGCGCAGGGATTGGAACCAATACAGCATGCATTATAATGAAATCATCTTCTTTTTTCTGTTCAGAGAAGCTATGCTTTGAAAATGGAGTTTGCAAACCAAATTGGATTAGAAATGGTGGATATTTTGTTAGGTATCGCTCCAATTTCACAGTGTGTGTTGTGAATGGGTCTGTATTTGCTTTGTGTGTGCACCTGTGCAGATGCTGTAGAATTCTCAAAGTTCCAGTGTGTAGATATTACTATTAATGTTTGGAGTGTTAGTCTTTGAAATAAACATGTGGGTGCTGCTTCATCTGTAGGAGTCTGTTTTGACCCTGTATCAGGAACTAAAGGTTCAGTCAATATACTAAAGCAGATACTGCTGTCGCATCAGTGTATACCATTACTGTCTTGATTCAACACCATTTTTATTATTTCATAGCCTTGGTACTAAATTGAATTGTCTTATGAACACGACCAAACACATTTAGGCTTACAGCACTGTGCTCAGATCAGTTATGCCAAGTAGCTGTGACACAAACTGCTGTTTCTGTGCGTTTAAACAATGCGTATATAGAGGTATACAGAGATTTACTGTGCAACCATCCGAGATGCATAACACTGATTTACAGTCCGAGTGTGAACACTGAGCAGAGTAAAAATGTTGAAAAAATCTATTAAAAAATCCATAAAATCTTGTCTTTGGGATTACATCTGAGAAATCACTTCAATATGACAAGCAGAGGCATAACCTAGAGGAAATGTTTCAGGGGTTGTTCCCTCAACAGAGACTTGCAAAATGAAAAGCTGCAGCAAATGCAAATCTTTTCTAATAAAATGATTGTCTCTTCCCAGCATTGAAGAAGGGCAGATTCTGGATTACTCCTGACCCCTACCACAACGATGACAACATCCAGATAGGACGAGAAGTCAAAATATCATGCCAGGTATAAGGTTCAACTGGTCTAAACACATCAATTCAATATTACAAATAACTGTAACTCACTTAACACAAATAATGATGTCACAGGTGGAGGCGACACCACCAGAGGAGCTGACGTTCAGCTGGTTGAAGAATGGGCGGGCCCTGCGGAGCTCAGAGCGCATGGTGATCACCCAGACAGACCCCGACATCTCCCCCGGGACCACCAACCTGGACATCATAGACCTCAAGTTCACAGACTTTGGCACGTACACCTGCGTGGCAGCGCTGAAGGGAGGAGGCATTCCCGAGATCAGCATTGACGTCAACATCTCCTCCACAACTGGTGAGCCTCACACCCCTTTGTGTCAGCAGCACATTCCCTCACACACCTCAAACAGGTTATTTATTACATACTTACACTGTGGTGACTCACCAAAGACAGAAAATCAGTGGCAGGGTTGCTACATCAGTACTTTGAAGATTTTGTTATCAGTCCTATTAATCAAATTAGGGCATGGATATTACCTTGCAGGCTCCCAGATCCAAATTTGAGTTTTATTTACCAGCAATTTGAGGGTAAACAAGGTAATTGCATCCAAAATCAAATGAGTGTTCAGAATAGATAGTTATAAGTAGGGCTGCACAATATATCGCAAAAATATTGATATCATGATAACAGAATGTGCAATATTCATATCGCAAAGATGTGCAATCATTTATTTTCATTATCTCTCTGTAATTCACACTGTGTGCCAGAGAGTTTTTCTCTACCACTCTAACATGATAGGTTTTCTGATATCAAAACTGAAGTAATGCTACTGCTACTGGTTGAAAGCAAGTTTACATGTTATTAACATTGAAAAGATGTGAATATGTTCAGAGCACAACTTTGGACAAGGCCTGAACGCTTATATTTAAAGATTTTATTTTTATATGCAGTATTTACCAAACCACTCAAGTAATGGAATATAAAGCTCTTACATGGTGATAATCTGGCACTTTTGTTATTACGAAATACATCTATGTCATTTACACATTGTTGTATGTGAATAAAATGACAAAATATTTAACTGTTTGTGTCTGAAGGTCTATGATAGCAGCATCACCAGGTTCTACCACAGAATTGTGTGATTGTAGTAGTACAGTATTTGGTCTTAAATGATTAATAATTGAGTCATTTTAACATTGTTAAGGACCATTTTTCTAAATAGATCAAATTGGCATTTCTTTAGATGAATGAAAAATATTGCAATGTTGTACACCCATATCGCATATTGCAAGTTTTGCCAATATTGTGCAGCCCTAGTTATAAAATTAACAGCATTACTCATTGTGGTTTTTAAAGGTTCAGCATGAAAGATTTGCACATGTGCTAATGGGTCACTGACAATTAAGAGCTGGCAAAAATATTTTACAAACTTGTTTTAAAAGCATGCATCCTGTTTCTGAAATGAAATTTTACTATTTATCTTAGTTTCATGTAATTAGGCATGGCATTTGTACAATTTTCTCACAAATAGAGAGACTGTGCCTGAAAATGTCAAATGGTTTAACTGCAACAGAAATATCATACCATTTTGACATCTCATGTAATGGACTTGACAAATACATATAATTTAACAAATAAATTGTAATGGTCAGAATAACAGCATTTCATGTAAAATGTTCACCTCGTTTAAGCATGTTTAATTATTTGGTGCAACGTTTTTTGGTTTACACCACACTATTTTTATTGTCATTCACAATTTTTTTTCAAAAACTGATTAAACAAAAACTGTGTCATCGACAAAAGTAATGTATTTCATTGTATTTTTTTTTTTTTTTTTAGTATTTTGTTATTTTACTTTCAGATTTTAAGGACACAACTAGATTAACATCACGTCATTGACCCTTATGTAAAGTTTGTGTTGGTGCTTTTGTTTTGTGCTGGGAGTCCGCATTTGCAAACGTCTAAGATTGTAACTTTGCATCAGTGATGAAAAGCCTATGCAGTGGTTTCTATTGGGAGGACTTGAGTCTTAGAAATCAACACCTTTCCTCTGCTAATTTACAATGACAACAATGTGCAACACAAACCACTGCTAGTTTAATAGTCCAATTAGGTTCATTCTGTCGACTCAAGTATCAAGATTTCCATTTCTTTTTTATCAAACAGAAAATGTTTATCTTTACTTTGACATGTCTGGCAAACCTGGGTAAAAACAGTTGACAAGACACGTCAAAGTAACATCAAGTGACCCTTCTGAGAAAGGCTACAGGTGTAGCCGAAATATGTCAAAGTAAAGATAAACTTTTTCTATCTGTCTGACAAAAAAGACACAGAAATCTTGACAGCTTGATAGCTTAGAAATACCATCAGACTTCAGGAAAATGTGGTCCAAATTCAATATTTTTGCCCCTATGTGACCTGTATCCAATCTATTAAAGACAGTTTAACAGCACAAATATGATTTTTTTTTTTTTTTTTTCCAAATCCAACCCAGACCGATTTTATATGTGGTCCTAAATCCAATACGTATCTGATATTTTGCAATGCAACTTCAGTCTGAACAGCAAGGTCACAAGTTCCCAACATTTACACCACTGAAATGCATCAAACGTTATAATTTTGCATCCCAGGTGGAGGGTTGCATTCAGTTCATACTCAAAACTGATAGAAGTCACGTTGAATGTGTAACATGAATGAGCATACAAAAAATCTGAATTGTGCATTATAACCTGCTGTCTGAATGTAGTCTTTATCAACAAATGACCACTTCCCAGTACAACACAGATTACAGCACAAACTCATCGTAAGCACAGAAGCACTTGAAAATCTTACATTAATGAACCTTTAATAAGAACTTGAGTATGCAGCACAATTAAACTTGGTAAATGTTTCTGGCTAGCATAATTTAAGCACCGTCTGGAAGGTAATTTTCCCTAATGATTGAGATAACTCATGCTAAACAAAATATTTCCCCCTTAACTCTGTATAGTTTTTGGAGCTGGTGATACTTGAGGTTTTACAAATATCAAATTGATCTAATCTGTTGCTAAAAATCCAATGGAGGGAGCTCAACTAACTTCTTGAACCCTTTCTATAAATCATTTTGTTAGCCTGAGAATCTCCTCATTAGACACTGACAGAAGTCCAGGTGTCAATCTGTAAATAATCTGCAACAGCTACTTCCTCCTATAAAGCTGGATTTATGGTTGTGCGTAGCTCTGCGTCACGTAGGTCTCCGGTATCTGATGCTGCTACAGTATGCTCTCGCATTCGAGCATACTGTAGCAGCGTCAATTTGAGAAAGTATTGTACTTTCCCTCTAAATTGGAAGGTGGCAGTAGTACTGGTATCAGCTGGTTTTAAAGATAGAAATCCACCCTGCAGAGTTGTTTCGATATCTTCTGACAGGCACTTCCTGGTTTAGAGCAACAATAACGGCCGACATGGAGCAGTGCCTTCGCGAAGTTGTCGACGTCAATAAACATATCAAAGTTCTTTTAAAGGTATTACAGCGTAAGCAGTGGAGGAGGCAATGAAGAAGATGGACCGAATGAAAATAGGTTGACCTACAGGAAATACCAATATCTAATAATTATTGATTGTCCTGATCAAATAAAGGCACATTTTTAAAAAGATTTGGTGGGTTTATTATTGTGTATAACCACGCAGGGTTTTCAGGAGCAAAAAGTAACAGAGAAGAACAAAAGCGAAATAAATAATGAACAAATATACTATATATGGCGGAGCCCCACAATATCTGTTGCTGTATAGTACTGGCGTCACATGATCATAAATTGGCCATCTGGAGGCAATGTCTCTGCGTCGTGGTGCCGCGTAGTTATGATGTGGAAGAGGTGCACATCAAGGCTGTGCTGGCCAACACATTGCTGTCCTTGTGTTGACATAGGTAGTGACGCGTGATGTCCGCGCAACCATAAATCCAGTTTAACTCCTAGTTACTTCATAGACACCTGAACAGTACCAGTAACACTGCATTGCAATGATTGTTTAATTGGACTTTTTGTGAACCGAAGTTGACTCCATCGGTGCACCTAATCAAAGACTTAACATCCATTATCCTTCCATCTAATTGGCTGCTTCCACCATTGTTCCGACTAACACTTGTATACATGTATACAGCATGATAATAACACGGCATACCAATCCACCTTGTCTACTGAACTGCATCATTGTAGTTTCAATCATGGCATGTTAAGTTGTTACAACTAAACTCACAGCAGCCCAACTTTACATCATTTAGATTCTCAGCCACACATTTGTGCACGACTAGTTTTAAAAATCGACATGTAGGTGCTTAGATAATGAAAACGGTTGAAATCTTAAAGACAACAATCCAAGGATAAAACAAGCTGTCAAACATTTATTCTGCTCTCTATTGTGTTAGATATTAACATCCGTCAGCCCTCTGTTTGTCAGATGTATAAGAAAGGAGCCTCGAACAGCTCCACAAAAAGCCAACAAAAGACAGCCTGGCTTTCAGAAGATTGTTACATCGCACATTTAGTACAGTTAACAATACGTTTTGTGCTTAATCACGTCCTACAGGCGCTGCTATAACAGTGAAAGGCAATATTTAGAGAGACAAAGCCATAACACATGTAATTGGACAGGAGTGGTAGTCTTTATCTGTAATCTCCAGTGTGAGGCCAATCAATGAGCAGCAAATGTGTGGTGATGCTCCAGTGTCACCGTGCATTACTTCATCACCCATCAAGTCCACAGAGGGATGTGACCCCAACGACTCCACACCTCAAAGACCAGTCACCGCAGGTTTTCACTGCAGATTTTTTTGATTTTCTACACATGGGATTCCCATGGGCTGATGTTGGCGCTGGAAAACAGGAGATATCTGTTTTTGCTTTCAATTCACTGGCGTGTGTTTGGTACAGATAAATGACTTTTGGGTTTGTGTGATGTTTTGCGACTTGTGATGGTGAACGGGTTTATAGCAATTTATTTCCACCTTTACACTTGCAACCAAAAGCCCACAAACACATCACGCACGCACACATCGATAACACATCCGCACACCATTACACCCTGTTTTCCTATCGCACACGCTATGTGCTGCCACTCACAGCGAGAACATGAAAGCAGTGTGTCGACCTTGGCTGCGTAATTATTGTTAGATAATCCTTTGATAATCCCAGCACTATAAAACAGTGGGATCAATCGCACCTGCCAAGATTGTTTCCTCATTATCTTTTAAGTAGTGCAGTCTCTTCTTTTGGAGTGCCTGGGTGATGCCAATGCATTAACACAGGCCCTTTAATGTGCAAAAAAAAATCCTGACTGAGGAAATAACCAAGGAGATGACTGACTATTGTGATCATATGAAATGAAAGGTTTCCTTTAGGCTTAGGTGTGATTGCTTCTTAAGCTTTCATTGTTCCAGTCAGATGTGTGGGTATGAAATATTATGAAAGTGTTGCGTTGACATAGAGCTGTTTCTGTCATAGGAAATGATATATTGAATTTTGCTTCTGCCAGTTACAATTCCTGCTGCTATACCTGCATGTGACTGGACTGTTTTCGTAGAGAATGCCTGTTATGTCTACTGGTTCTTTCAGTCAGATTGATGCCATGAATCACAGAAGTGTGTTCAGTGAGCAGCACACTATAGCTGTTGTGTACTAAAGGGCTTTGTGCCTCTGCTTTGCCATACGCCTGCAGCCTGTTTTGGGGTGAATAAGCCCTGTTTTTGTTCCTGTGCCTGTTCTCCTGAAGGGAGAAAGCCCGAGCTGCAATTAGAAGTCTTAATAAAAGCGTTTAGAGGAGATTACACCGCAGGTCTGCCAGGGTTTCATGCTGGGGAAGTGGTTGGAAAGCGATTGAGCCTAAAGTGTCTCTAGTCTGAACACTTCGAAGCTCACTGGCTGTTCCAGCATTGGCTCTGGTTCCAGATTCCAAACCCGGGCTTAGCCTGAGCCCGCAGTGTGTCTTTATAAAACAGAATATTTATTATCTTCCATTCTTTCAACTTTTGATGAACACAGATTTGGACAGCTTTCATGAGTCCCCCCCCTTTTGTAAAACAGCGCTAATATTTACTATCGTGACGCTCATTAAATAAGCAACTTCTTTTCTGATCTGGGAGGTTGAGATTGCAAAGCTAATGCTTATTTATGAGCGTGGTCTGGAAATGAGGACACAGACCTCCCCTTTGGATACTGTCAGGATTAAGAAACACGAGACACAGGAACATCTGAGAAGAGTTATGAGCATTAGTGTAAAACATAAAACATCCCATAAACTTCTAAAAGCGGCTAGCCGATTAATCCTCTCATTAGCTTGTGTGTAGAGTGTGTGTTTTGTGGGTGTGTCTTACTGGATTATTGTTAGATGATGTGATTATTGTCATTCTGCAGCTGGTCTGACTCTGAAATGTCATTTAGCTTCAGATTGTTGGTACCACTGGGACAGCGAAGAGATAAAATTTTAATAGTGTCTAGAGTTATTACAGCTGGATTCTTGACATTTCCAGCCAGTTTCCAACATTGATTCACACTGTTGATACCCGCTCATTGCACTCGCTGTTATAATTACTATAAATGTTATTTTCAAACATCTCTGTTGCATAAAACTGCATTCAAAATCTACTGTGAAGCCGCTGCCTATTGATTGGAATTAACAAAGTACAGTTCAGGCCCAGCGCATGGCAGTACAGCTCGTCTCCAGTCTGATTGATGTCACAGAGTATTAGGATTGAAAGTCACTTTTTCAGTCGAAGATAAATCCTTTCATGATGAGCCTCTCAATTAGCATACTCCTCACACCTGAAACTCTGGCACCCCCCAGTGTTTCTGTCAATCTCAAGAATCACTGCAGTTAATGAATTAAGCAAATCAATTAAGTGCTCAGCTGATTAAAAAATGAGCTGGTTTAATAAACACAATGTACACGATCTTTTTTCAACAATGAATTTGAGTCGCCAACGATGTCTGTTTGACTCTGATTTGTTATGAGCTGCTATCGTCTGACTGACTGTATCACATGTGACTATAATAGACAGAATGACCGCGGGCTGTTGACTGTGCTGATGTGCACATTTCAGCAGAAAATTCACTGAGCCCCATAAAGAGAAAACCTGGTCTGTTCCTTTACTTGCCTTCAGGGTGAAAAGGTTTGAGTGTTGTTTAGAGATGGTGAGTGGAAACACTGGACACAACACCTTTTTTCTGAGGCTCACTGAGTTTTTACAGAATACAAGTCTTTGCTAATGGTTAAATAAACTTTAGACTAAAAAAACACATTGACTGTATTTGGGTCTGGTATTTGGTGTAGTTTAGGGCTACACAATATATCAAAAATATTGACATTGTGATAATGGAATGTGGAATATTCTTATCGCAAAGATGTGCAAACATTTTTTTTTTTTCATTAACTTTCTGTTTTACTCACCATGGGGTATCAGAATAGTTCTATTTCATCCCTCCTGACTGCCAGAGGGCGGTGCTGAAAGCACTGGAATGATCCCTTTGCACATGCACAGTTTGAGTAGGAATACCTGTCATCCTGGGCTCTGCTCCTTTTTTCTTCTTGCATGCATTTCTACTACTTGGCGGTTGCCTGTTGCTAAACTTGCCAACTACTGTCGCTGGATGCCCTTTTACCTTGTTGATTGAAGCTGTGGATTTCCGTCTTCCATGGGCTGCGACAGATTTCTTCTCATTGAGGCTTTGAGAGTTTTTGGGAGTATTCAGCCGAAGTTAGCCCATTTGTCAGTGATGACAGCGTGGTTGTCGGGTCTGCGTGAGTACATTCCAGACAAGTGAAATTAGAGGGAGATGTTTCCTTTTCACCTGCTGAGATGGTTTCGGCTGTTTCTTCAACTTTCATCAGAGCTGTCACTGGTCATTACTGACATGTCTTTAAAACAGCTGATTGGGCCAGGAAACCTTTCAAAATGAAGGCTCCCTACCTGCCCGTGTCTGTTGTCCGGGTCTGTTTACTGCCTGCTACAGCTGATACGGGCAGCGCTCGTGCCCCAGTTCTACGTTTGCTCACTAATTTCCCATCTCTCAGCTTTTGAGTTTACTTGCTATTACCACTGGATGATCGGTGTTTTGATAGGGCTAACAGTGTTAGCTGTTGCTAACGGTGTTAGCCCCTGCTGGTGGTGTAGCATTTGTTAACAGCTTGACTTTTTGCCTTTTGTATTTTCACGTCTCCCAGTCACTGAATTTGGTTACTATTACACCTGGTTGGTGTTTTGCTACCGGTGTTAGCCTGTTTTTCCCTTAGCTAACACCGTTTAACTCATTCAGCTTGTCCTGTTCTCACGAGCATGACGGTGTGTTTGCCTCCTCTCCTGGTGCTTGCTTTGCTTAGACGAGATTTAATGCACACTGTGACTTTGTCTACTTATTTCTGTATTGACTGGTGGGAGCAGCATTAGCTCTCCCTCCCCCTGATATTCCTTGTGCTGGTGCACTGTCATGTTTATCAATTGTTGATTGGTTTATTTCCAGCTTGTGCACTCCTAGTTTGCCGCTGTTGTATCCATTCCGTACAACGTACGTTTTTTACGTGCATTTCAATGTTTCTGTGCGTTTCATGTACACTTTGTTGTCAATGTACGTTACATGTCTATTGCAATTGTGATTGTGAGGTTGTTAGCTCTACTGGTTTGTGTAGTCATGACTGGTGAAGGCCACATTTGTGTGCCCTTTCCCAGGTATTGCTTGTGCACTCCATGTATGGCACTAATGTATATATTTCATACAATGTACGGTTGTGTACATGTTGCCATTTATACATGTTTCATATAAATTTCAGTGTATATGTAGATTGCAGATACATTGCAATTTGGGATTCGGTGTTGGCCTGATTGGTTGTGCATCCACTCCCAATGTTAGCATTCCACTATAGCTATTAAGCCCATGGGTATGACGTATTCTGTTAGTGCCTGTTGGGTTTTCATGTGTGGGTTCCTGGTTGGTGATGGCCACGTTTGCGTCTCTCTCCCAGGTATTCCTTGTACTGTTGCACTTTACTACTGTTTGACTGTTTGTTCAGTTTATTTCATGCTCGTGCACTCAATGCACAGCACTGATGTGTATATATATCTTGCAATGTACATTTCTGTACATGTTGCCATATCTATACGTTTTCGAATGCATTTCAGTGTATATGTGTATTGCATGTATATTGCAGTTGAGGCTGTTAACATTGTCGGCCTGATTTTATTTTTTTCATGCATTGGGTTCCTGGTTGGTGATGACAACATTCGCGTGCCTGTTCCTACATTTACACTCCCACTACATGTATTAAACTTAATACATGATGTATTCTACTGTTAGGGCCTGTTGGCTTTTCAGAATACCTCTCAGGTATTCCTTGTGCTGTTGTGTTTCTATATTGTGATTACTAATGGTGTTAGCCTGATTGGTTTGTGTAGCCTTGATTGGTGAAGGCAGTGTTCGCACACCCACTTCCAATTTTACCCCGTTACCACAGACATTAAGTCTGTATACATGACACATTCTGTTGTCAGTATTTTTGTTGGCCTTTCAGGTGTTGGGTTCTAGTTGGTGAAGGCAGCATTCACGCACCCGCTCCAGCTTTTTTCTGTCTACTGCAGGCATTTAGTCCGTGCTGACATTTCCTACTGTCAGTGCCTGTCAGCCATTTACATACTTGGGTCTTAGCTGGTGATGGCACCGTTCGCGCACCCTATCCCAACGTTTGCCTTTACTAATAATTGTAAATTTTATTTAGAACGCACTTTACATTTGATACCGAATCTCTAAGTGCAGCAGCAATGCAACAATATACAATGGAACAACTATTTGATAAGAAGCCAGATGTGTGGCCTGATCTACTGTGTCTGTTGGCTTTTCATGTGTTAGGTCCTAGTTGGTGATGGCAGTGTTGGTGCACCCGCTCCCAGCTTCGCCTCAGACCACTGCTGCTTTGTACCTTGCAGTGTGTATATATACTCAAGTTGTGCATAAGTACTATGACCAACTCCCACTGTTGTGTGGACTGTGGGGCTGAGCTTCGGGCTGACAATGTGCTTGAGGGAGACGCTGTCGGATGACTCATGCATGAACTGTGGCTACATGCCACAGGCATTCAGAGTGGCGGGGATGGCACAGTTGTTCCCAGCTTGTGCAGCAAAGAAGAATCTCCTGCCTTTGGGGTAGGTGCTGTTGCCCCACCTGGTCACTCCGAGTGTCTCTGTGAGCCCGCTACTATGCCAGTTCCTCTGAAAAAAAAAAAGCCAGGTCAGGTGGTCTGTCTTCTACAGTCCAGAGTTAGATGCAGAGTTAGATGAGATGGAGTCTCTTCTGCACTTGTCACCTGGATTGTCCCATGTCTGTGGCTGAATTTTCTTCTCCACCTATGCCTACCCTGCCCAAGGAGGAGGACGTCTCCTCTCTCTGGTGGGATTGGCCTCTTATTTTCATGATGAGTAAGAGACACAGTCTTCTAGTACTTCTCGAACAGGTTCATTCTTATCTACTCAGAACCCAGTTAGCGATGCAGATAGTTTTATGCAGGATGTCGTGAATGAGGCTCTTGGGTGCCTGCAGCTGCATATTCCACAGTTGGATCAGTTTGGCCCTGGTAATGCCTTCTTTGGGCATGGGCTTTTGCTGTTCCTCCATCCAGAGAATACCTGGAGGAGTTTCATGCTTGTTGAAGAGACCTGAGCTCCTGGTCACGCCTTCATCACATAGTCATGTATTGGTGGCTATGCACAATTTAACTACAGCAGGTTTCAGTCACGTTCCTGTTGTAGGACCTGCTGTTGCCCCCTTTATTATGTCACCTGCAGTGGCCCTATGCCAGGTTGTCAGGTGTCTGCGGCCCTGATGTTGCATTACAACTTATTTTGTCAATACAGCATATAATTATACCCCCTGCCCCTCCCCCCAGGGATCACAGGTCCTAACCACTGGTCCAAGCATTTGATGGCCACCTCGGGGTTGGTCTGGTGATGAAAGTTGTCCTCAGCGGAGATACGGCAGGGGTTTGTATTTTGTCTCACACAAACAGGTGTGGCAGTCTGGCGCTTCAGACTCTGCCCCCGCCCCAAAGGGATATGGGATCAGGAAATGAGGCCATCAGGCCAGCTGTTGGATGTTTTTTCCCTCCAGTTATTGGGCTGCTCATGTGTCAATGCCATTGGTATTTCCCACTCTGACTCATGGGTGCAGACTGTGATTCCAACACTGGCCACACATCTCAGGCTGGTTCACAATGATTATCATTTGCGACCTAGCATCAGAGTTTTCTGCCTGCCCGGCCAAGAGTGCACTTGAGGTGGTGGATCCTCTGTTGCAACCCAGAGGCTGCTGTTTTACATACTTCCTTGTACCCCTGGAACCTGGTGGTTTTGGTCCTGTTCTAGATCTATGGAGACCCAGTCGCTACATAAAAATTTTGCCATTCCACATCCTCACCATAATGGAGTTAGATTGCCAGGTGGACAACATACTCAACTGGTCTCTGAGGGATCGCTCAAAGTATTTAAGTGTTCTGGACCTACGTGCTGTTCATTGACATGCAAGTATTTTTCACCTCATCTCAGAGGCAAGCATGGTCTCATATGATAACACCTCAAACATCTGCGATATCAATCATCAGGGGGGCACCAGATATACGTAAGGCAGCTTTATTCATAGAGCAGTTTTCACAGACAGGAGTCACAAAGTGTTTTATAGTGTAGATTACAAGCCATTCACACACACAAACTCATACACCAGTGAGTGGTTGCTGCCATGCAAGGCACTACCAGACCTTACTGGGGGCAGTTTGGGGTTCAGTGTCTTACCCAGGGATACTTTGAAATGTGGACAGTTTGAGGCGGAGTTCGAACCACCAAACCCTTTGATTGTTGGATTACCTGTTCTGCCAACTGTACCACAGCCGCCCAAGGTGTGGCACCCCAATCCCTGTTGACTCCAACTGTGACTCTGGCCATTGCAGGGACCATACCGCACCCGACTGATCTTGTGAGACAAACAATCTTAAATGCCAGGGCTAGGGGGTTACATGCTCTCTCTATAAAGCCCTCATGTCTGAGGTTGAGCTTAGGTGTCACCTTATGGCCTACCACAGCATTTTTGTCCTAGGGTTACCCTGCTCTCATTATAACGAGCCATTGAGATTGACATGGTTTCGCACACATACACACCTCCCCCCAGGAGAGCTGTGGGTACAGGTCATTGTTATAGCCTGTACTGGCATTTTCTGCATACTGCCACTGCTGCAGGTATGTAATGCTCAGACCACCTCTTTTTCTATAATGGTGGTCCTGAGACAGGTGGTCCTCTTATCCAAAGGGTGTCTTTCTCACTGGATTGTGGAAGTCCTCCGTCACACTTGTAGTTCAGGGGGTCGTGCTCAGCCGTGCCTGGCTCAAGCCCTTTCTGACAGGGTTGTCTACCCTCTGTAGGCGGCTGTGAGAGGGGTTTCTTTGGAAACCACATGTACTGCTATCTCATGTGCCTCACTGAGCACATTCTCTAGTTTCTACAATATGATCATGGCCATTCCTCATCCTTTTGGCCAGGTCCTTCAAAAGGGATCTTGTGGGTCTTTTCAGTGAAGTATGTGCTTAGGATCCTTCATGACGTTTTTAGTATTTGTCATTCCAGTGCTTTTAGCACTGCCCTCTGGCGGTCAGGAGGGATGAAATAGAATGAAAGTTACATATGTAATAAATTCTATGAATCCCGGATGACCACCAGAGTTTCTCTGTCACTCAGAATCCTTGTGTTTCCATGAGAAGGCTCTGTAGGAGCAGAGCCCAGGATGACAGGGGGCTTTATCACTTCCTACGGGTCATCCAGGGGTTACAGTGTGACATTTTTGGTATTCCTACTTGAACTGCTCATGCATGAAGGGATCATTCCAGTGCTTTCAGCACCGCCCTCTGGCAGTCATGTGGGATTCACAGAACCGTAGTTACATATGTAACTTTTATTTTCTCTACCACTATAACATAATAATATTTATGTTATAAAACCTGAGTTAATGCCACTGCTGCTGACTGAATGTAAGTTTACATGTTATTAATGTTAAAAAGATATGAATATTTTCAGAGTAGAACTTTGGCTGAGGCCTGAACACTGATATTTAAAGATTTTATTTTTATAGGTAGCATTTACCAAACCAGGCAAGCAATGGAATATAGTTTAGTTCAAACTCTTCCATGGCGTTACTCTGGCACTTTAGTTATTATGAAATACATCCATGTCATTTACACATTGTTACATGTGAATAAAATGATAAAATATTTACCTGTTTGTGTCTGAAAGTCTATGGTAGCAGCATCAAAAGATTCTTGGACAGAATTGTGTCATTGATTGTAATAGTGCAGTATTTGGTCTTAAATTATAAGTAATTGAGTCAGTATACAAACAATTGGATGATTTTGATAAGGAACATTTTTTTTAGTAGATGAAATTGACATTTTTAGGTGAATGAAAAATTTTGCAATATTATTGTTATCACAATGTTGTACATCCATATTGCATATCACAAGTTTTGCCAATATCATGCAGCCCTAGTGTATTTGATAGTACAGATAAAACAGGACATGTGATGTGGTGTGCTATCAAACACCATACCAAGTGGGGATCTTGATAATGAGATATCATGGACCACCATAACTCCCAAAATTTTGTTATAAACTCCAATAGAGCTAAAATAATCACATCTGAGAGGAGTGAATCCCAGCATTGGATTAACAAGCCAATAGAGGTCCAGAGGCAGACCCAGCAAGTGCTAAACTTGGATAAAGGGCCTAACAGCTGTCCCACAGCTGGGATGCTGCCCTCATAAATCTGCCATGTGACAACAGTAGATGCCGCAGTCATGCCACTTCCACAATGGTAGGCACATAACCACCTGGCAGCATATGCCACTACAACACCTGTGAAGTCTCTGAGTAAGGTGTTAAAATTGCAGGGTAAAAAACACACTGTACACAAACACCTACATTTACAACTTATGGAAGATTGTGAAAATCTGAGGGTGGCCGACAGAAGCATAGCTGTTGTTTGGATCGTAGGTTTCCTGGGATTCATTTTGTTTAGTGATAAGTCAATAAAGTCTTTTAATAAGACTTGATAACAGCACAGAATGCACTGTGTACCTGCATATAGCCTCAACTGCATCACCTAAAGCTATGCTTTATGGAGGTGGGCATCTGGGAAATCACCTCCCTGTACAGCTGGGAAATCTGGGAGGGAAACATGAATAAGAAGTCTCTCATTAACTGCTGTTCAGGCCCTAGAGCAATGTATTTAAACTTTGGGCCTTCCATCGGAGTTACTCACTGCTGAGCAGCACAGAAAGCAGTTATAGAGGTGTATATGTTTCCATTTCCTCAGTTGGCATTGGTTACAAACAGCATGCTGCCCTCTTTTGACTGGTAAATGTTCAAAAGCCAAAGGTAACATTACAGGAAGCAGATATCAAAATGGAACCTGTGAAAGCATTAGTGTTGAAAACCCACTATTCTACTATCTCACCCACATAAATCCATGAGTGCTTTGGGTCACTGATCAAAAGATAACATCTTATAGGGAATGCGTTGTGCTTGCACACACAGCGATATGATAGGTTAGTCTGGAACATGTTGTTGCAGCCTTTCATTACACTAAACCAAATCTAAAACCATCTGTAGATATTTATCCCACATTAGCCTCTGGTTATATAAATGCAGCTCTCAGTCTCACACACACACACACACACACACACACACACACACACACACACACCCACACACACTCGATGACACGGCCACAGTGGACCTACAGGACTCCTCTCTCTGTCCCCAGAGGTCCAGGACTCAGACTCACATTGTGACCAACTCATTGGCCTCAAGCTGTCTAAACACACACTTACACACACATACAGATACACATTCTGCAGGAGTTGCAATAGTAGAGAGCGCTATGTTGCCATGGTGATGGAGAGTGATGTCGTTGCAGTTACCCAAAAAGGGGGCAGCGGAAATGTTGTTTATTCTCAAAGACATCCATACGCACCACTCTACCTTTCTACGCTGTAAGAAAATGCAAAAAGCCAGATATTTCCTCTTCTGCAGTCAGCTCACATTGCACTGTGTCTGCTGTGTTGCTTTGTGTGGCTGTACTCGGGCCAAACAAGGAGCCTCAATTTAGGCACGCAAACTACAGACAAATACACATAGACATAGCATTTTTAGTCACCAATAAACAGTGCAGAGCTTTCCATTGAGAAACTGAGGCAGGATCACAGCATGGTGTCACCCGAGGGCGAGAAGAGAAACACTCGGCTATACACACATACACATGCAAAGACATAAAACCACATAAGCACACGCTACACAAGCATACGCGCACAGCGGGCATGCCCTGCAGGCATTACTGGCATTTGGATGGCTTTGGCACAATGAGAGCACAGTGAAGACCTGTAGCAGGTTCTCCACCACACTGAGCATCGCAGTGGTCAGTCTCACATACAGAGGCAGGGTGTTCACTTGGAAAGAGAGAGCAAGAGGAATAATGAGATATGGACTAAGCAAGTGATGAGGAGATGAGCGACTGTCTGAGAGAACGTATGCCTGTTTGCGTTTCCATGATGGTGTGGAGAGACAATGGCAGCTGATAGCCAGTATTTGTGCTGCCAAACCCAATAGGCAGACAACTGTAATTGCCTGCCTAATCTGGGCTGTGGAGAGGCCAGGTGTAATGATGGCAACTCAGTGAATACACCTCTCCTCCACTCGTTAATGGATGCTCGCCGCTCCCCTACTATCCTGCTGCTGTCAGTTCAACATCTCACTGTTTGGACCCAAGGAAACATTTGGGAAAGTGAAGAAAATATGCTGTGGAAAAAATATGTCAGCTCTTGACACTGGGCTGCCTCAGTTGAGACGTTGTGTGAATACCAATCAGCCAATGTATGAGAACGAAATGAATGTCCGCTGTCATTGTTTTCTGCAGAGATCATTTTAGCTGGGCCTTTGGTGCCAAAAAGCCTTGCCAAGACTTATCTATGAGAAGCCAGTCTTCATTATCACATGCTAATGAAACCAGCATGTTGATACTTTGTGTAGTCCAGAAGCTATAGCAAAATGTATCAGTGTTTGAATTATTTTCAGTATTTTGTAAGAATGTGCTTTAACAAAACCTTGGAAAGAGCTGCATTCTGAGCCTTGCCCATCAGTTTGATTCATGTATGATTCACACACAGCTTTACATTTGGTGGCTCAAGCATTGTGAATAGATAAATGCTGAATAATCTGTTAGCTTTAAAGAAAAAATGAAAACCCAACAGCTGCTGCATTTAGATGGGGTTGTTACCTCACACCCAGACAGAAATGAGGTCAAAGGAAATATAGCTGGACTCTGTTTCACTTTAGTGGAGATTGCTGTTGATTTCATCACTATGAGACTTCAATGTGGCTTGACTTCATTGCAGCTGTAGGATTGTTTGGGCAGAATGACAGTGATTCAGAAATCATCAGGGAAGCATGACATGGTTTCATCATGGCTGAGAAGATATACACACTCCTAGCATTAAACTATTTTGGGAGCAACACTACAAAACAGTCTTGGATTCTCATGATGGTTTGGACTTCCACAAAAATGCA
>JAPTGZ010000017.1:14318578-14329578 GCA_029814645.1 Fowleria isostigma | reverse complement strand
CAAAATGGATCAATGATACTGAGGTCAGGAGACTGAGATGGACACTCCAGAACCTTCACTTTTTTCTGCTGTAGCCAGTGACAGGTCAACTTGGCCTTGTGTTTTGGGTTATTGTTATTTTGGAACATCCAAGACTGTCCCATGCACATTCTGTCAGGGTATAGAAGAAGAATCTTTATTGTCAATGTTACACTGAAATGTAAACTTATGAGCACAACTCTACATCCATTGATGGATATTTTCCCTAATCACCACAGGATTTAATGTCAGGATTAGAGATTTGCATTGTGTCTCCATAAGGGGGCAAACTCCCCAAAAGTGACTTTAGAAACAGGTTTACAACCCACATACACATGCATTCAGAGAAACCATGAAAATCTATCCAGCAATTTGCCACTCTGCACTTATTTTATTATTCATTGTTCACTTTCAGCCAGGCTCTAAAATGTCCGTTAAACAAAGAACAAAATATTTATTGGGCCATATTTTGTTATGCGGCCAGCAATAATGCTATATCACCTTTGGGAGGGTTCTGTTGTAAACGCTCTGAATTATATGATGCTGTGGATGAGATGGAGTAGCTGCATGAAGGAGGAGGGTAGGCAAGTAAAAGGCTGTGGAGGGTGATGGTAATAATGTTGGTGATAAGAAATATGAATGTGGAAATGATGACGGCGGTGAAAAGTGTCCTGGAAATCATATTATGATGAGACTGTCAAGTGATGACGATGATGACGGTGGCGCTCCAATACTGATGATTCAGATTCTGATGTCAGTGCATACAGTGGTGATGGTATTTTAGAGGCTCGTTGTTTGGCAGACGTAGTACTGCAAACAAAAGAGTATTTGCTTGTGGTAATATGAATCACTGCATTTGCTTACCTTTATGTCTGTTTCCACTGCAGGGACTGTTAAAGCTCCATAAAGCATTTCATTAAGTAAAGGCCCGCTTTTCAACTGAAGGAACCAGTGACTGAATTATTTTCTCCGCCATAGTTCTTGGTGACAATTTAGTTTCTACTCTCAGGGTCATATTTTCCAATGGCCCATTAACTGTACAGTAGGCTGAGTTTGAAATGATAAACTTTCCCAAGTGTTAAAACACAGCTTCAGGCTGAATATCTTGTGTACAGCTTTATTTAAACTTTGAATAAGCATTTTGTGTCACAGCTATCTGTGCTTAGAGTGAGGATTGGATATTTCTTGTAATGGTGTTTAATGTCAAAAACAGTTACGCTGTCAGATCTCTTAATAGCCTGAAAACAGCAGAATGCAGAGAAAATGAGAGAGCATGTGAACTAGCTGAGAGGATGAGTGAACAGGAAAGTAAGATGGAGTAATCGTCAAGAGAACAAAATGAGGGAGACAGGAGAAATTAAATTTAATTGAGTGGTTGGTTGCATTTAGTTCCCATGAAACATTCATATGGTCACTGCTGCTGTTCTTTATTTGTTGATGTACCGTGACATTGGTTCTTTGTGTGTACAAACTGAATCTCAAATGCAGGCATCTTTTAATCTATTCAGGAGTTGCAAACATAGATTCACAAATAAGACTGTGTGATCCTCATTTAGAAATTGGTAGTTCTTGTGGGTTGCCATTACTCAGAATTGTAGAATCAAAACAGCACATATACGTGTCCTGTTAAAATTGCAAGGTGCATTTGCTTGTCTGCCATTTAGTGCATTGTTCATTGTTTGTCATTGCTTGATTACATTTACACTGCTGTCTTCCATGATTATTCTACTTGAAGTACATGCTCAGATTGTTTAGCTACAGCTGTTAGACATTAACACTGCTAGTGTCTGCATGGTCCTACCATACAAACTGTGTATGTGGCTGAGATGCTGTTTTTTTTCATTGCCATCGCAACTTGGATGCTCATTCGCTTCCCTCCTTACCTTCCACGCCACCTCTCCCCAGTTGACCATCTCCTCTTACCCCGCCTGCTGACTTTCTAGAGCCCCATATCAGTCCCTCCTCTGTTTTTCTCTTTCTTAGTTCCCCCCAACCTGACAGTCCCACGGGGCAAGTCCCCCCTGGTGGCCCGCGAGGGTGACACAGTGGAGCTGGAGTGCCTTGTTTCAGGAAAACCCAAGCCCATCATCCTGTGGTCGCGAGCGGATAAGGAGGCGCCCATGCCAGACGGCAGCATGCAGATGGAGAGCTACGATGGCGTGCTGCGTATAGTTAATGTGTCCAGGGAGATGACGGGCTCATACCGCTGCCAGACCAGTCAGTATAATGGGTTCAACGTGAAGCCCCGTGAGGCTGTGGTGGAACTGATTGTACAATGTGAGTAGACAGAGAGTGGGTATTTTTCTCAATGTGAGTGTGTCTCTATCTATGTATATATGTATGTACCGCACAGCAGAGATGTGAATCAGAACCAGCCTCACAGTTAAGATGCACTGCTAACAAAGTATCCTTGTGCATCTCAATCTATCATAACCTCAATTTTATATATTTCTACACATGGATATTTATCCCTTGGTTAATACACATGGTTCAGATCAGCCTGATCTTTATTGTATTCATAAAGTGCCTCATATGTGTGGATATGCGGATAATACCAGTACACATATGACATTCCTCAGAATGTCAGTATTACAGAAACAAAATATAAATCCTACTCACCCCTCTGTTTGTAATACTAATAGAGGTCTGCTTCACGATTAGATCTGATTATGATTTTCACACCTCTGCTGTACACCGTTTTAATCTTTGAACTTGTACCAGAAATATATGTTTATGTCTGTGGACTCAATGTGTGTCACTTGCGTTGTGCGTGATTTATTTCCTTCTTATGCGGTGTAATTAATCTGTATGTGTACCTTTGGTCCAGTGTGACCAAAATTGAACATTCTCACATTTCGTTCCTTCCACGCCCATCCAATTTCCTACTGACGGCTTTAAAATTAATCCAGTCCCCCAGCACCCCGACTCAGGTCTGAGAAGAAACCATTTTGAATCCACCTCTTATACCACGGGGAGGACTTTTATCTACTGAGCATAAACCGAAAAAGACTAATATTAACAGAGGCATAGAGCCGTAGATACTCATGTCAACATTTATTAGTGTCTGTTTGGATGAATTTCAGTTTGTGTGTGCGTGCTCAGATCAAAACCGTGCTAAAGACTGTGTATCATATCCAATGGCCTCAGACCCCCCACTACAGATGCCCAATGAGAAACCCTGTTTCCTCTTTAAGACCTGACATTCAAAGATGGCTTAGCAGCTAATTAGCGGGTGGCTAATTCACTCCCACAAGTATTCATTTTGTATTCATTTATGGAGATTTGAATAGAATATTTCAAGTGGACTTTAGGATTCAAAGCAGTGTCACTCATTCAAGAGCTGGGGATATTTCTCCACCAAAAAAGAGCGGAAGATGGATGAGAGGGAAATGAAAGCAGCCCATGTCGGGTGCTCACCATTTTCTGGCAAATGATAATGGGAAATAGAAAAAGTGTCATTGTTTTCCTCATGGCCTACTTAGATAATCCATGCATTCTATGTTACTCCATAATCTAGAAGGAACCTGAGTAGCAGTTCTTTAAAATGTAATGCAATTTATGTGTTTATGTTGTATATTGCCATTTTTAGTAATCTCTCCATTATAGCTGCTATTTCGGGGGACTTGCTTAACATATGTGTACAGAAAGCAAGTAAATTGCAGCAGCTCACCCCAAGTCTTCTTTCAACATGAATTTGACACTGCAAATATTTTGATTGAATTGGTACAAGAGCAGCCCCCGTTCATGCCAACAAGGATTAGCACATAATTTTGCCCCTCATTTTTTGAGAGGTTTTTATTGTGCTCTTTGCTATGGCATTCACGTTTCAGCTTAACTGTTTCCCACTGCGCTGTGCTAAGAGAATTAATGAAGTTTTGATGTGCTTTGAAGAAGACTGTTGAATTCCAGCTGAATTGATTATGATTATGCAGTGATGACAGCCCATATCAGAGGTTAGTGGCTTTGCTATGCACCAATGCTGACACTAAAAAGTAAACAAAGGATTTAGACTCTAAGATGCCCTTCATTAATTAGTAACGCTCGCTAGATCTGCTGCTTTGTGCAAGGAGGGAGTGGTGCAATAGAAACAACTCATTCGGGCCAAATTTAAATGGGTTCCTTGAAGCTCTATTTTTTTTTTTTTTTTTTTTTATAGATGTGTTCACAGCCACCTTTATTTGAACATTTGCCTAAGCCCCATATTTTAACATTACTATAGCTTTAGTGAAATAGGCACTGATAGAAGAGGAGTTCTGAAATTCCTGAGCTAATGTGAAAAGCTGCATTATAATCAAACTCACTTATAAATATACCTTTTGAATCTGTGTAGGAGTATAAAATGCAGAATATTTTAAATGTAGTGGAGCACAGGTCAGACATTTTTTAATAGCAGCCATATGCTTGCTTTTAGCTGGTATTAAGTAGTTGACCAACAGAGGAAAATATCAGCTGCCAAAAATGTGTGATGGGAAGTATGCCAAATAACAACATAAATTAATGTATCAGTACTGTGAGACCCAATAGATATGTTTCTTAGACAACTTACATGTACTCAGGGTGCGATTTGTCAAAAAAACCGAGGGGGTTTGTTTTTTTGTTGTTATTTAACTCATGAAAATACAAGAAATCAACAGCCCTAATTCTTATTTTAAGTTAGCTTAGTCCCTATTAGATGTCGAACAGCTGAAAATTCATTTCTAATGTAAACTAAATACATGAAACTTTTAATTTTCTACAACAGCCAAACCTGCAATCTGGGAGATGGCCTAATTAAGTTTCAGGACCATGGGTAAGAGCCGATCATGCCAACATGGTAGAGGATTTTCTGTCTGGGTTTCTATTACCATCAGAAATTGCACCAAAGAAAACTCGTAATGGAAACATTGAAATCTAAAACTGTCAAAGATTGCACATAAAGTTTTTACGCTCTCATGAGGCAGTTTTTAAGACATTTTGATACAGAGAAACTACACAAAAGTGTCATGGAAACACATTTTCACAAGTCACAGGCATGACAAATCCAAAGCACGAGGGGTTCAATAGCATAAGTACATAAGTAATTAAACATTGCCCGGATTATTCAGAAATTGTGGATCCACAACTCATTGGTGAATTATGTACAGTTCTCTCCCAGAAATCCATTATTTGTGGCCGCTACCGTAAGACTTTGCCTTGGGACGATCAAGCACACCTGCAGTGTGACATGAAGTACTCATGGATCACATCCCCTTCTCTCTGTCTCTATGAGAACTATGACATATCGCGGGATGGGTAGACAGGACTTTACTAGAATCACGCATCAGAAGCCAAACACTCTTCAGTAAAATAGTAGCACTTTCTCGAAATTGTTGAAATGTCACGTTATTTTGCGGAAAACTGTAATGGAAACCCAGCTAGTGAGGATGTGATACATGGCACTAAATCCATGTCCACACTCTGCTGATGGCATAGGGAACATCAAGATGGCAGAAAACACTTGCAGAGATTGTCTCTTTGGACTTCATTGCATGTATATTCTCAAAACTCAGCAAAGGGATGTCTGAGATCTCAGCAGCAAGAGTTTTTTGAACTACTGAGTGACATGGAAGCGAGAGAGAGACAGAGATACACAGAGAGAGATAGTGATACAAAGAGAGATAGGTAAGGTATACAATGTATTTAGGTGCCAGGGGACATTTGTGAATTCCGAAGCTGCCAACAGTTCGTTTCAGGTGAAAGTCAGTACCAGCAATCTAAGATATAGGTGTAAGAAAACTCAGTCAAAACCTTCCTGTTATTTCAATTGTTTTTTAATCATTGACGGGTTGTCCCCCTGGAGGATGAAATTAATTCAGTAGAAGCAGGGATGGAAAAACCAGATAGGGGATTGATCCCCCCACCCCTCCAACAAATTGCATCCTGAATATACTTAAAGTCAGTATATGTTTGATTTTTGCCTCTTGTTACAGCAATGGAAGATTCACTGAGTGTTTAATCAAGTGTTACATCACATCATGCTCAGACTCATGACCAGACATTTGGTCATGTGTCACTTAGTCATGTCATCCCTGCCTCAGTTGGTGAAAGAAAAATGAATGGCACTCGCCTCCCACAGAGGGAAGTTTACCAACATAAGTGGCAATAGGTCACAGTAATTCTGGGTTGGGTTTGAGATGAGTGGGGGTGTTTGCTGCATTCTGTGTAGCATTTGTCTCAGGTCAGCACAATTATAAATGAGAGCAAAAACGTTTATAGTCAGCCAATATCATTATCCGTGTTCTTTTTTTTTGTTTTGTTTTTTGTTCATGCATGCTGGCTATTGAAAATTTCTTGTTTAGTAATCCTCATCAATAAACTGCAGTGTAGACATGCAAAGCAGGCTTTTCCATGCACTGAGTCGAAAATAGTTCTTCTCATATGAGAGTAAAACCATTGCGGATGCATTACGGAATTGAGGAAGACTATCCTGCATCAGAATGTAGAATCAGGAACCGGCCTGTTGTCCAGTATGACAGATAATCTTACAGGGGAAGAGGAAGCACAGGAATTTAACAATGTACTAAATGTATGCCGAATGCTAAAATCCAAAGACAAGGGTTTACATTCATTATAGGGGTGTCCCAGTTAAGTCCAAAATGATATAGTAAAAGCTGAAAAACAAAGTCAATTTCCAAGGTTACCTGAAATCTTCACAAAGTAGGGTATAACCAAGGTGCAATTCCCAGGAAAGTCTACAACCTTTGAGTGACCTGACCAGAAGAGTGGAGGTCATTGCCATCACCATTTGGAGCGAGATTACTCTCCTCTGACATCTGAAAAGTAAAGGTCACCTCGTCTCACAAACCACTGCTGGTTTTTCCTTGCTTCTGTGACAGCGGACAAGGGTCACTATCGGGGAGTGACTGTTGTTAGTGACACTCCGATGGATGAGTTGTGCCTTCGACGCCAAAAAGGGAAGAGACTGAAGTTCCAAGGCCTCATGAAAGACAAGCTACTCTAAATGAATTCCGCTTCTTGCAGAGATTCACCTTAGCGTGCTGTTGCATCATAGGATGACTCACATGAGTTCCGCTAGCGTGCACACAGATTGAGTGAAGTGCTTGAATTCACTCCTGATAATTCTGTCTCTTCCTTTCGACACAATTTATTACAATTATTCATCATTAAGTAGTATTATTTTAACAAAGCACCTCTTCTGCACTCCAGCTCGTGATGTCATGCAGCACTTTCATCTGTTCCGACATCTTCAAAGCAGGACACATAATGAAGAGAGTTATTAGGCCTTTGCTATTGATAAATCAATCATTCTGCCATGTTCTCACTTCAGAGCCAGCTCTGCTCGTCATCTTGTTACTTATTGATAGCTGGCATCAAAGCCCAAGATAAAAAGCACAAACAATCTGCACTTGAGTTGTTACATTGCTTTGACACAATTTGAGTAAAAATCGGGAAAAACGTGTTCGGTGTGTGTATACGTCAAGGCAAACTGTTGACTCTGAAACGTCGCCAAATGCATGTTCATTTTTCTTCAGTTTGACAATTTACTTTATTAACAGAATCCAGCCTTGCTTTTGTTGTTCGTTCCATATGTCTGTCGGTATGCCCCCTCCCTTTTTACTGTTGGCCTGTCTCATGGTGTGTAAGCACAAGCCAATCCCCCTGAGATGCTTTTCTCGCCTGCATTTCCAGGTCCCAGCATGAGCCACCCGCCTTTGGTGGTGAGCCATGTGCAAAGCCGCGTTTAGTAACTTGATCAAGGGACCGAGGTACAGTCCTCTGAAGCAAAGAGCATTAGAGGCATGAAGGAACGACTCTGGCAAGTCAACAGCTTTGATATGTAAAAACCTGCATCTGTTGGCTGGCAGAGGCAATGCCAGGAGGAGAAGCAGAGGGAATGGAAGACGTCTGCCTTTAGAGTCGTCGCTGTAATAGAATTGCAAACGCCAAATCCCAAGCTGTGACACCTTAATGTACTTAGTCAAACTGACTTGGCATGGACTAAGGGCTTGAGAGCGAGAGTGAAGAAACACAGTGAAACAGAAGGAAGAGGAGGTATAGAGTGGTCTCCTGTCCTAGTTACCACTGTCTATCACAGCCAGAGTTATCAAGCTCTGCATCAGCCCAGATGCACAGGAATCTTTTATCCAGACTTCCCTTCTGTTCCTCCTCACGTTGCCCATAACACCTGCCTGATGCAAGAGCGCGATTGTCCCCCAGAGCGAACGCGGCGCTATCTGACACACATCAAAAAGACACACTGGGATAAAGACCTACTGTGTGTGCAAAAGTAATGAGCAGAATTACACGATTATTGTTTTTAATTAATTTCCCTCTCTGCATCAAGAAGGCCTGCAATGCTGGCCCCTGAGGCCCACTTTAATGTGAATCATATTAGAGCGATTCACATTAGCCTAACGCCAGTAAATTAATCTTTTGCATTACAGCAGGGCTCACACACTGTATTTGGGATGAAATTTTAATAACCTTTTTTTTATGGAACAATATTGGATTGATCAGCCGCATCAAAGCCACACCAAGAAAGGTCAGCAAATATGTAGGTTGTAAACAGGAGCGTGTGCAAGGCTAAGACAGAATAATTTATAACTTTGTCAATGACTGAACTAAACCTATTAACGGATCACCAGGCCACTTCTCGCACTGAAGAGTTGACATTGATTATCATTAATTGTATATTTAGCTTCATAAATTACCCCTAAGTTTAATAATAATATGGTAATGCAGATGGCGCTTAAGTTCATTGTTTGATTGCAGTGGCTGTAGCATGAGGGAAAGAGGGCGCTTTGATGCACAGCAGCGTTTCCCTACATTATTCAACACAGGGACTCATTATGAATCAGTGAATCAGGGTTATCATTTCATATTCTGTATATATCTGTTTGACTTCCTAATGAATGCTCCTTCCTCTATAAAGACTTGATATTGAAGCATGTTACGTTACAAAGGTGAGTCTCCCACAAGAATACTTTTGTTTTGTATCCAAAACAAGACCCCTGTTATTCTTTACTTCCACGTACAGCTGCTGAAGGCTGTTGTGCATCTGTGTAGCAATGTGAGAAACGTGACACAGTGATGAATAAAGCATTGGTATGTCACGGTTTAATACAACATATGTCAACAGGTAATAAATAAGTAAATGGATGTATCAACAGAGATCGCAAATGTCACAACTATTGTCTATTCTGCACGATAAAGGAGAAGAGGAATGGGAGATGGCAAAGGAAGGGTAATTTAGAGATTTACGTCTAGATTAATGTTAGAAAACATCATAAAACAGCATAAAACAAGACTTGACATAATACTGAATGTATATGTAGAATTCATGTTGCATCAATAATAAAGGCACGTAACAAATTCAGGTCAAGGTTTTGAAAATACTATAAAGACAAGAAATCCAACAAAACCTCCAAGAGCCCAGGGCAACAACAGGGAGGAAAAGATGCTAATTGATACTAGTATTGACAACTTGCATGAATGCAGGGAAAATTACCATAGAGATGCTCCAGGCTTGAAAGAGGCTGTCTACTGGTGGACAATGAAAAAAAGTGATGTAGCCACCTAAAACAGAACACTAAAAAAATATCTATTTAAGTGTACACAGTATTTACAATATTTTTGCCTCAGGCAGCCCTTTTAGATAGCCTGTCCAGTCATCCCATTTCCTCTGTGTATTCAGTACTGAGAAAATGGTGTGGAACTGTTCCATTTGTTGTTGATTATACCTGATCTATTTTATACCGGGCCAAACACAAATCATGGGGGTGGGTGTTTCACAATAAGTCATACATACCGACTTCTTTTTGTTGTGAGAGTCAGTTACAAGTCCACAAATCTCTTTAAAACTGTTGTCGGTTGTTTGATTAAGAAATAAGAATTAATTAATTAATTACACTACACTATAACTACTATAATAATATAGAATTATAGATTGCACCCTCTATTCTTAAGTTTCTCTAACAAAAGCATCACATCTGTCTTACCTGTGATTGGTTTACCCGACGCCTGTTATTCCCAATTTTATATTTGGATTCAAGCCTCACAATTCCAGACCGTTTTCTGTATTGATTACACTGAGGAAACGAGATGGCTGTCCAAGCTACCTTTAGATGCTTCTTGTTTTATTATTTTTGTCCAGGTATTGTGATGGTTTTGAAGTGAGCAGTGGAAAATAATGCATACCAATGTAACAGGTCAAAGTATACCTCTGACTGGAATATACCCGAGATTAACCCACAAAGACCCAGTGTTACTTTTATGTCATTCTACTCTAAATTTAACCTCTTAAGTGATTTATCACCATATGTTATAATATTATCCATTCTATTTTGTATTTTGTCAGTATAAATCAGGTATTTTTCTGTATTTAATTGACTGATCATGTAGATGTTCTTAAAGCTCAGATTAAAGTTGAGGGTTATTATATCAACAACAGAGAAAACTGCATAAAAAGTAACTTTTTTGGTAAAATCTCTCATTAACTGAACATAAACCCAGTGTGTCCATCCACTGTCATTTATTAAACTCCAAGGGATTTACTGGTGAATCAGTGTTGTAGAAGATGACTAGAGGATGTTCACTACGTAGCCTCAGAACGTTTAAATGGGTCATATGTGATGACCATGAAAAGATGAACAACTGTATTTTACACCAGTTATTTACATGTATTTATAGGATTAGTGGATCAACAGGGATTAAATGGTTTAGATCAGTAGATGGTTTTGGCTGATGGTGGGTGTTTGGGTCTTTATGGGTTAAAGCAGCCTAGCCCAGATTATACCCCAATCATCTACTGCTCCTGCTACACAGTAGTACAATTGTGAATCTGTGTGCTTATGAATGTGTTGCAATGCCTCCGCTGATGTTCAAGTCACTCACCCAGATGGACGGCTGGGGCGCAGTTGGTAGAGCGGGTCGGCGGTTCAAATCCCACCTCCAACTGTCCACATGTCGAAGTGTCCTTGGGCAAGACACTGAACCCTAAATTG
>JAPTGZ010000017.1:14273414-14297932 GCA_029814645.1 Fowleria isostigma | reverse complement strand
TGCAGCAAAGATTCACAGATTACCTTTCTTTCTTTCTTTCTTTCTTTCTTTCTTTCTTTCTTTCTTTCTTTCTTTCTATGAGCCATATTGACACCCCCTTTTTTTTTTTTACTTTTTTTTTTTAAAGAACAGTACACTTTGAATCCATGATGTTCTGTGAAACATGTTGTGAGACTGTTCTGAATAAAAATTTTAAACAAAATAAAAAGATGGAGCAAAAACATGAAAACTGAAAAAAACATGAACAAACCCACAAAAACAGATCTTTTAATCATTTCAGATGCAACTCAGGATGTAGAATCACAACTCAACTGCAGACACATTGTCAAAGCTTTAAAAGGCACAAGATGACCTCCAAATTCCCAAGTGGCACAGTTTGTTTATTCCCTGAAGTGTCACACTTAGAATCAAATTAAAGGAAACCTATTGGCTCAAGGATTTGGTCACACAAAGCAGCCCACAGGAACTGACACAGGGGACCTCTGAGACTGATTAAGAAAATAGCAAATAATAATTCATCAGGGACATAAACTAACTTGACAGGTTTGCCTGACACACATCAGCTACGTCTCAGCTCGGATATGTCAAATCCCAGATCAGCTTTTGTTTTAGGTAACAATGCCCGCTCTACCGTTGTCTCCACGGCTATTAAAAATCATCTGCCTTGGGTATTGTCATCTCTCAGTAAACAAGCCCAAATATGAGGGGGACAAACACAGCAACGTGTCGTTGAGGTGCATTTCTATTCTTTGCCTGGAAGGTCATCCTGTAAGCTTGTTTCAAGATCTTGATTAAAATACAATGTCTTCCAGCTCCTACTTCGGCTGTCAGAAATAAGCTTGCTGGCTGTGACCAGAAAGCTGAGAACTTGAAAAATCAATTCAGTTCATGCTTTGATTCTGCAAAGAAATAAATCCTTGGTGATTCCAACAAAGCAAAGCATGTTATTGAAAGGGAAAGGTTTAAGAAAATCTTGGTGGTAGTCAGAATGCAGTTGTACAGATGTATTTTTAGCGAGGAGGCATCAGATCTGTCACTGCATGTGATGGACACTAAGGATGCATTTATGTTAATGAGACACATCGCATTGTTATATGTTATGTGCTTTGATTCTTCACCATGAAAGAACTCTGTGTCACACAGAATAAAATGAAACTTTAATGATACTTGAGGGGAAAATTGGGTCATAGCAGCAACATGAAAATCATATACAGTAGATAAAAATAGAACAAACAAAACATAACAAAGATTAGAAATACTGTACATCTTTGTCATGCTAATTCTGTTCTCTTTTTGGCATAAAAGAATCCACACTATGTTAACAAATGAAACATTTACGAGCTTACATTTCCACAGTCTTCAATTCATGCTCAAGAGCATGCATAGAGTGCATAATAAAGCACTGCAGCAGTTACAGAGCTTAGCTTTAATGTGTAAGGATGCCTGAGAAGATCGTGTAATAGCTCCGCTGTCAGGTGGTTGTAAGTCTTCAAAACAGTGCTAATATTTCAAGATGTAATTATTATGTTTGTTTTGATTATGATTGAAAGTCATTAGGTAAAATAAACTGTCACTGAAATGGATGAAGTAATTTTGCATCTTTCTATTTTGGTTCACATTGGCATCTCATAAAATGCTACTTTAGCATATTCCTGGCAATGTTTAATGAGTGTCCCACTGATTTTACCCAGCAAGATGAAATGCTCATCAGGAAAAGTGCTACTCAGCTGGAAAAGTGATGTCTGCTGTGACCCTGTTTGATCAAAATAAAAAATATGATTTCCTCTTCATCTTGGTGACCAAATATTTCCAGCATAAATAACTGGAGGATTCCAGTTTGAAAGGCTTGTCCATTTACTGCTCCAGCCGAGGATGTTCTGTTAAGTTGCATTATGGGAAATGGAGGCTCCAGTGCTTTTTTAACCTTGACACATGCCACAGACTGAAAATCCACCTCAGTGTCTGTCTTGCAGGTAGCTATGCCACATCAGTGGATACGGTCTGCTATAATTCCTCTGTATAGTTTGTAGGGTTTGTGATTTTACGTGGTGTTCAGTCATTCTTCATTTGAGAGATTGTGGTTCCAGAGGTCTTTGTATTTTTGGTTGTACTGAAGTGGGGACAGATGTGAAGTCTAGATGGCTTTGGGTTATGGATGTGAAATTATGGGATGGACTTAATGATGAATTTGGATTGTTCACTTCTTGGGCAAAGTTTGAAAAATGCCTTACATATGAAATCATCAGTAATATTAAGAAGTTTAACAGGTTAATGTGTTTTGTTGTTGATTTTTGTTATAATGAGAATACCGATGCATATTCAATTTAAGGTAAGAACTGTATCAGGTGAAAAGGATAGGCACAAAATAATCTTTCACTTCTAGCCTAATCCTTTTTTGGTTTTGTGTTTATTGTGATTATTGTACTAAGTGCAACAACTGATGTACAAACCAAAATAAACCATTCATTCATTCACTTGTTTGCCTTTTCTCCAGGCAAGGCCTACCCTCCAGAGTTTTATTACGACACCTACAGCCCCCTGTGGCAGAACAGACCCAGAGTCTACGGATTCAAGCTGCAGTGGACCCAGATGAATCCCAACGCCGTGGACCGCATTGTTGCCTACAGACTGGGAATCAGACAGGTAATATGACTTACAACTGTCTGTCTGGGTATTGATCTGCCTGCTTTTTGCTTCATTGTATTGGTCAGCCTCTTTTTGATCCTTCTCAGATGAATCGGAGTCATTCTTTGCACGCCAGGCACTAAAAACAGTTCTTATTTCCAATTGAAGCATGTGATAGAAGTGTTTGCGCAGCTTGTGCTTACTTGTTGTATTCTCTTTGACAGTGCCAAATCTTGCATCTATTCATTGCCTGTCTTATTCTGTAGTTTTTGAGGTTGTGAATGAGTCTCTGTGAGCTGGGCAGAAACACTAAGAACCTGTCAAGGGCAGTCGATTGAACAAGTTCTGTGGTTTCCATGAATTGCTTCTGTTTTTGCTCTCCATCAGAAGCTCAGTCAGAAGGAGAGGGAAGATTCCCTGCAGAGAGAAATAGCAAGCATTGCTCCCGTTTCCCTGCTTCTCAAGTAAACTCCACAGATGACAGGCAGGCAGCATTGATGGATGCATCGTTACATTTTCTCTCTTTGGCAATCAATGTGTACCCTCCTCCCTCTCTTTCTCTCACTGTCTTTCCCCGGTGGCAGTGTAGAGCACAGTTAGTCTTTATGGTTGTTTAATTCACCGCTGCAGGTGCGCTACCACTTTTAGATAAGGTTTGAAAGAGTGAACCTGCATCATTAAGACTACAGATTGCCAAGTTTCTGCCTTAAAAGAGAAAACAATAGCATGTAAATATATGGCATTTTTCATAAATACATAATAGATGACAATTGAATAAAGAATTAAATAAATAAAAAAAGTCGCACATGCTGCAATGCAAAATGCATCCTGACCCTGCTCAAAATTAGCGGGCATACCCTGACAGTTGTGTTTGCAATGAATAATATAATTTCATGTTTGTTTCACGCTACACCCTCAAGGAATTGAAGCTTGAAAACACATAACACCAGTTATGTTTGTGTAGCGCAATGATTTTTCTGTCAACTATCTCACTTGGTCTGTTTGGTAATAAATGATGTTGTGCTTGCAGAGCCCATGTTTGTGCTTGCCAGCCTTTTGTCTGAAAACTTGCCAGGAATGTACGTTTGCTTTCCTATTTTCGGCTCAGCCTGCACGTGGTCTTTACAGATTATGTTGCATCTGTGTAGAACGGACCCTCAGTTTTCTAGAAGTTACATTTAAATCTTACAGGCTTTAATTTATTAAAAGAGAACATCACTACACAGTCTATTTTAGCTGAGAATCAGTATTTGGGTAAATTAATTTCTTTCCACCTTCTTGCCTTGATATCTCAAGAGGGTACATTGTGTGACCATTATTTCCTTCCTCCAAGGCATAACAGCCAATGCTTCATTGCCTAGGATGAAAGAGACCATTTGCTGTAGGGAAAACGTGAAAAAAATTAAATTTTGTCTTGTATGCTCCTCATTACATCTGCGATTCAGGCATTTATCTAAAAGCACAGTAAGGTTTGTGTTTTTATTTTTCCAAATGAGATATTGTTCAAACAATAGAAAGGCTTCAGATCTGAGAATATGAGCGAGAGGAAATGAGAGAGAAGCGAGAATGAGTAGGAGGAGAAGCTCCTTTTGTAAATAAATAAGCACAGCGATCCCCTTGGATGGACCGTGTAAGAGCGGTGCAGTAAAGAAAGCTCCGGCACGTGGACTCGACCACTTCAATCTATTTATAGATCCTGTAGCAGCTCCCCTGCCATTCCCTGAGAATTATTATCATTTTCTCTCACTACTTTTGAATTAATACTGAAAGCTGGTAGCCCTTATGCCTCTGTAATGGATTGCTTTGTGTTATCGTCCAGTGCCCTTGTGAGAGACAGTCTGGCTGAAGGGGAAATGGGAACCAAGCACTAGCTGAAAGGCATGCATGGAGGAGAATCACAAAACACAAATCAGCACCCCTGTCAAGAATACAATGGAAAGGTGTGACATCTGCCCTTGTTTTGAAACTCTAGACGGCTTCTTTCAGAATGGTCTCTCCTGTCCAAAAGCTTGATCACCTGTCTCCAGCCCGCAGGATAACGTTTTCAACCTACATCCTGCCATCATGCAACTACTTCTTCCTCTAGCCTCTTCCTGCTTGGTCTCCTCCTTCCCTTTCGTCTTTTGCAATTGATCTGTCTATCAAGTCAGAGTAAGCACTATGAAGTGCAGAGATCAGTAGAAGTCATACTAATTACATACAGGCAATCTAGAGGAGATCAGCGCTCGACTACCATTACAGTGTCACTTTGATTACTCCCATGATTCTTTGGGCTCCTACTAGCGCTTTGATCAATCCTGCTGTTTTTAAAGTTGCCATAAAAACCTCAAGAACTGCCGCTGCAATCAAATGAAATTAAATCAATACGGCACTCTGCCTCTGTGGAAAAAATGTGAAGAATGAAAGGTAATGGGATGTAAACTGAAACCTTAATTGGGCAGAGACACAATGATTCAGTGAAAAATAATGGGAATCAAAATAAATACGTGTGAAAATCATGAGCCGATAAATATTACTTATAATTCAAATACTAAAAAGTTCAGAGTTTTCCTTCGATCAACATTTCAGTTTGAATTTGCACATCTAAGCACAAAAAAAAAGTGATTATTGTTTTTCCATTTTAAATAGGCAGTTTCAAGGCAGTGTTTGCCAAAACTAACATTTAAGGCCACCATCTGTTGGGAGCTCTGAGACAAACACACAAACAAAATATGGAAATGGACATTTTCTCTAGTTTTTTTTTTATCGGATACAGGTCTCAAAAGTTGGTGTAAATGCACTCTCATACCAGTATTTCTATGTAATACATCTAATTGCTCATTTGCACATTGACCTGAACATTACAGGTTTTTTAGTTGTTAACAAGCGTCTGCCAATATTTGAGATAATTTTTCATATGGCCTGGATTACAAACAGTTTATCTTACTTAAAAATACCCTCACATCACCAAAACACTTATACATAACTGTATTGTTACTCATAACTTATGTCTTTAGTTAGTTTAGTTTATTAGTTTATTTCAAGCTTATGCACTCAATGCACAGTGCTAATTACAGATACATGCACAATATTCAATACTGTTCATATACATCTCATTATGCGTACTCAAGTATACATGGAAAGATTGCTAAAAAAATTAAAACACCATATGCACAAAGTTTACATGAGTAAGAGCAAGTCTGCTTAAAGAAGTATGTACAGGGAATACACAGAATTAGACATGGCAAATATAGAGAGAAAATATACGGAAAGAAATTATACTTCAAAAATTATACATGAAAAAGAGACATGGAGAATGTACATATAAAACTATACATAGGGAATTATACGAGGAGATTATGCATGTGGAAATACACAAACTGTACATGTAGAATATACATAAGGAATATACACAGAGGAGTGTCCATTGCGAAATACACATAGGTAGAATATTTTTTTTCTTTTTTTTCATGGAATAATATACATCAAAACATTGGTTGCAAAACAGTATGTGTACACAATATACATAAGACATTATTTTATAACACAAGTCCCCACTAGTATACCAGCCCTGAAGCCCAAAATGCCCGAAAGGGAGTGAGAAGCATAGCTTATTTACTCCCACCCCCAGTTTCACCACTTAACATGTATGGTTGTATGGTTGCTATTTGAGTTAACGAATTATCTTTAATGTCTGGTTGGATTTTCATATAAATATGAGTAAAGCACTGCAGACCTGCACTTTGATCGTACTGTATCTACCATTCTGAATTCTTACACTACGCTGTAAACAGACTCAAAAATAAACATATACTGTATATGTTAGGTCTTGACCTTTAAAACAGGATGTTGATTCATGCGTCTGTCGTGGCTTTGAAATTACTTGGTGGAGCAGCTGCGATTTCACTGTCATCTCAGTCAGTTCTATTATCAGACTGAGCGTGAACAGGTCTTCTGTGAAAAACGAATGAGCAGTAAGTGTCAAAACCACATCTGAGGGTCAGGAACATCCATCACGTAGTGCATAATGAGGTTTAGAGATGGAATGAAACTGTGTACTGAGTTCTGGATCATCTCCTGAATCTGCAAGAAATTGAATTTCCCGGTAGATATTGTCATACAGTTGTTTGAGTTTTTCTTATTTCAAACCAATAGCTGACTTAATTTCCTGGAAAATAACAAATCTAGAATCCAGATCCAGATTTGTATCATCTTTTAGGAAGACTGGGATATAATAGAGATGGACATTTTCAGGTCAAAATGTGCTATCAGTTTTAAGTTGAAGGTTTAGACCAAGGCTATAATAGTTTTGGATGTTTCATTATTGTTTAGTTTTATTTAGTTTTGACTTTTTTTTCTCTAATTCAGTTAGTTTCAATTAGTTTTTAAAGCGAGATTGTTAGGTTTTTTTTGTTTTTGTTTTTTTTTTTCTTTTTCTAAATGCTTAGTTTTAGTTACATTTTAGCATTTCCATATATTTTATCTTCCTTGCCGTCATATTCATATAAATCCTATACAGGACTCTGCTGCTTTGTCCCAGTTTCCAGGTAAAGTGGGATGAGAAAATTACTCTAAACCACAAATAAAGAGAAGTGATGGACCGTGATGTGCTGTATGGTGCCACCAGCTTTTCTTTTTTTTTTTTTTTTCCCAATATAAAATCAAAAAGACAAAGAAAAAAAATGTTTAAAAAGAAAAAAAAAACATTTGAAAAGGAGTGGGATGAAGTTTAACATATACATTCTGTCCCCCTTACCCTATATTTTTCTACTGATCAATAAGTCCCATGTCAGTTCCTCAGAGTAACTTAACAAATCTTATACATTCCAAAATAAATTCGAAACAATCTTGCACAAAAATAAAACATTATACATATCAAAAATAAACTGTTCATTTCCTAACTGCGTTTCATAACAGTGTTTGACATATCAAAATAATCTCTGACCATTTCATACCCATATTACACATATAGGTTGGCCATATAAATGTTATAAATCAAGTTTGTACTGATCCGACATCCAAAAACAAAAGGGAATTTTATTCATAATTTTTTAGATGTTTTAGTTACTTTTATAAGCACACAATACCGTTTCAGTTATCTTTTTTTTTTCTTTTAATTATAGTTTATATTTATTTAAGGTAACCAAAATGTATTTTCAAGTGTAGTTTTTATCATTTTGTTAGTTTTGATTAACAATAATAACCTTGGTTTAGACAGGCTTTTTGGCGGTACCATTACGGGGTCCGTTGTAACTAGAAGGAATCGGATATTATTGAAAATTCCAGTGACCCTCTCAAAGGCAGACCATGGTTTACAACATGATCAATAACTGTAGCCTTTGTCTGATCAGGGACCACCACTCTTGTTCTTCCTCTCCTTTGTCCTTCACACATTCTCTCTCCACATATCATCCTACTTTCCCTGTCTTCTGTGATCTCCAATCAAATCTCCAATCAAAACCGTTCCAAAAGCCACCCTCTTTAATCTCAGTAAGTAGTTGATAAACAAGATACTGTATAGACTTCCAGTTAAAATTACAAATTAGCAGTGGGACTATTTGATTACAGTATGCTGTGGGTTTCTATTTATTTCTTTATACTTACCATCCTTTTTAAAACCTGTGGAAAATGCAGTTACTGAATAAATTTTGTGGAAAAGAAATGAAAAAATGAACAGTTTGTTTCCCATGTTTTTTCTCATTTTTTAAATTATTTAGATATGAGTTTGTGTTAACTGTTCCGTTCAAGACTTTCTAGTGCATTAAGTATGTACTAGTACATTATGTTATATTCACTATAAAATATAGAGCATATAAATATATAAAGGGCTGATCTACATTTCACATCCTCTGTTATGTCGGTCTCACATTTGCATTTTTTAGCCTAATCCTTCCTGTAGTTGGAGACAACACAAGTAGTTGAATTATATGCACGTACATCAAACTCTGACATACAGAAATATACCAAGTGCTCAGACATACACACTGTTGTATTGTAGATACAGGGCAGTACTGTGTAATTTATGGAAATTAACTTCATTACCTTTTGTAGTTTAGAGGAAGGCCAAATTTTTCAAAAGATAGGGACAAGTACACAGTGTGCAATTACCAGTGACAGGCAAAGCACTCTATTTACCTGCAAACTAATGCTGATGAAAACTTGCAGCCCATAATTGTGGATCATCCAGGCTCTAAGTAATTACTTAATTGGTATTGTTCTCACACACACCCACTGACTCCGCTTCGGTGCTATCACACCTTCATTCACTCTATCTCTGTCTGTCTCCGCTTGTAACACGTTTTCTCTGCTACTTTGACTGGGAAGGGCATGTATTGTCATTTGTGATGCAGAAGCTGTATCTCTGTGCAGCTCTTCCCCTCAAACTGATTCTCAAGGATAAAATGTTTCCTACTTCTTCTTTGCATTGCCCCCAGCAAATGCGACAACAGTCCCTTGATTTGTTTCTCTGTATTTCAGTGGAGCAGTTATTGTAAAGCCATAAAAAGCATTATCTAATTTTTTGTGTGATTTTTTTTTTTTTCTTTTTTTGTGGGTGTGAGCTTAAGTCACCTGATGTGCTGGGTATTGTGCAAATACAGAACACCGATTTCCTATCAGATCAATGACTTTTTAATCCATACAGACCCAAATACCCACCATCTGCCAAACCCATCTACTAATCTAAACTGTTTAATACCTGTTGATCCACTAACCCTATCAATACATGTGAATAACTGGTGTAAAATACAGTTATTCATCTTTTCACGGTCATCAGATATGATCCATTTGGACTTTCAGAGTCTCTGTAGTTGCCATGGATACACCAACATCTTCTACAACATTGATTCACCAGTAAAACCCATGGAGTCGGATCAGTGGCAGTGGAGGAAACACTGGGTTTATGTTCAGTTAATATATTTTGTTGAAAAAGTCAAATTTTCTCTGTTTTTGACATAATAACCCTCAACTTTAATCTGATCTTTAGCAGACATCGGCACAGTTAGTAAATTAAATATAGGAAAATACCTAATTTTGACTAAAAAAACCCACACACAGATAGTATTTCAATAAATGGTGATAAATTCCTTAAGGACGGTCAAATATAGAGAAAAATTCATCTGGGAACTGAGCATACAATTAGACCATCAAAAGTCATCAAAAACAATGGGTACACAATCAAATACTAACTCCTGTGTGTATCATGTGACTAAAACAGACAAAAAAGAAAACATGGAATGCCTAAAAGCACTGTTTTTGTCAGTACAATGTCATACATATTCATAGAATAGCTTATGTAATTTTGGTTATTATCAAGAAAACCATGGAAAATGTCTAAATGTCTAGATATCAACAAATATGAGCTATTTTTGTTGTAATCATTATATTTATTCAAAAAAATTCTTTTTAGTTGTACCAAGCATTAAAATGAACAAGATACTGAAGAAAATATAAGGTAGTCTAATATTTTTTTCCATGGCTATATGTCACACTGGGTCCCTATGGGTTAAAACAAAACACATAGGACATAATTACAGACACATGATACTTGTAAAACACCAGTATTACCTATCCTGAACCATATCTTTACAGTGAAAAATGACAAATTCTCTCTTTGCAGATATTAAGAATCTCTGAGCTGCTTTCTATTTGCAGTCTCTGAATGCAGAGGCTGCACGATGCTTTGAAAGTAAATGTGGCTAATGAGGAGCTGGCTGTCAACAGCTTACAAAGGGAAAAATGTTTTTGTTGTGTAGCATTTAACGTAGGCAGATCATACAAATGCTTATAGACAGGGTTAATTGGCAGATGAGAGTAAACATCCTACGGTGATGGTGAGGGGAATACAGATGTAGTTTCTGTGGTCATACGTATATGTGTTCCCAGGAGCTAAGTCTTCAGAGGAATGTCATTTGTGCTGCACGGGCTTTTCTTTTGTGGTAACTGTTGTAGATAGAATATCCGTAGAGCTTTGTGATGTACGTGTTGTAGTTGAGTTTAGTGTGTTTGACATTGAGAGTATGAGAGAAGAAAATCACACGCAGGTACAAAAGAATAGCAAAGACGCTGGAGTACAAACAAAACACAGTAAGTCTGAAACCACTGTATCAATATAAAAACTTCAAGCTAAACAGAACAGCAAGCAAAGGTTGATACAGTGCAGTTGCTCTAGGCTGGTGGGCAGGACTTCCTCAGGGGGGCCTGGTGTTATAAATTTTATGTACTGCACAGTTGCACGCCTCCATCCTTCAAGGCTAGCTGCACAAACTCCCTGAATTGGTGTTTACCAACATGTGCCCTTGGAAACGAACTCACACAACCATGACTTGTATCAAGAAATAGCTGTGTATGTTTACTTTTGATTATTATTATTTTTTTTTTACAATCTTGAATGGAAAGAGAAAATCAGAATATATAATGTGAACAGAAGCTTTGACTAAGGTCAAGGGGGTTCATGTTCTTTAGCATTATCATTATTGGAATACACACAGGGTTCCTACACAAGTATGGAAAGTATGGAATTTGGTTTTGGAAATTTCCAGGTCTGGAAAAGTAGGAAAAATGGAAACAAATGTATGGTAAAATATTCATGTTTCCAAGACTGTTACTACTGTTTTATTTTCTAAAACCTAAAATTATGAATATCTAAAAAAAAAAAAAAAGATATGGATTGATTTGTTTTTATAAGGTGTTTACAAGGACAGCTAAAATGTTTGGGTGAGAGCACATACAGTAGACTACGCATCCCAGAAAACATTTGGGCAGATTGACAAGTTGATTGCCCCGCCCTCTGCTCTTACCCTTCTCCAACCCATTTTAAGCCCCACCCAGGTGTTGTCATATGTCACTGCTGCTTTGACGGACAGATGATGTCCACACACTGTTCATGACCGAGCTATTCAATATGGTAGATGGAAATTCACCGGCATCTGGCTCATGAATCCCAAATATAAAGACTGGTTGGATAAAGATCTGAATGGATAAAGAAAGATAAATGCAGACTTTGTGTAAAATTACAACTTAAAATGAAAAAGCCATGCACTTGAATTTATCTAGGTTTGGTCATTATTTATTTGTATACGTTACCTAGCTATAACCTTTTGGAAATCATTTGGTGACATAATGGCACACATGTTCAGAATAATGAAAAGAAACTATTAATTCCATAATTAATTTACATGATGCACATCTGTTTTCTCAAATATCTCAAATTATTTGAACATTTTTATGAAGACATTTGGAAATTAGGGTCTGGAAAAAGTATGGAATTTTGACGTTGCAAATGTGTAGGGTTTCCACACTTCACAGATTTCCCCCCATACCATGGAGGTCTGTGTGAAAATGATGTAACTAAAGTGTTTTGTGTTTGATCTTCCTGTCCAGGTGGGGCTGCAGCGATGGTGGGAGCAGGAGATCCCCGTGGATGGAACAATCAACAAGGGAGAGCTCATGACGCACAATCTGACCGAACTCATAAAACCTGAATCCTACGAGGTGCGCCTCACCCCCATCACGCGTTTCGGAGAAGGTGACTCCACCATACGGATCGTCACCTACAGCGGTGAGTGCTCACATTAAATCAGACTCCCTACTGCTGATTTTAAGGACAGCGATCGGTCATTCTTTTTTGACTATACATTTGGAAAATATAGAAAAATGAGGGAGACAAGGGAGCTCTGTTCACTTTAATCTAATGCTTACACATGTGGTTGCACAGGTGGAATAATTACAGCTGCAGCTGGTAATGTTATCCTTGAGCTAACGCAGAACATTTTAAATTAACTTAAGCCAGGGTGTGTGCTGCTGCATTATGATACATGTTCATCCACGCTGTTGCGTATCAGAAGTAGCAAAAGTGCATTCTGGTATCAGCAATTATTATGATGATCTTGATGATGATGCATTATGTATGATATGTATGAGGAAGGGCCAGTAAAAGTGAACTCATTAAAATAATTTGAATTGCACCTAACACATTCAGTCATCAGAAGACAGCTTGGAATCAGCCAGCATGGCATCTTTTTCAGTTTGAGTTAAATGAACACTGATCCACTGACTAATCACCTCTTCTTCTGACCTTTATTACGTGACTCAGGTCTGTCCTGGACCAGGGCAGAGGCTGACTTGTTTCTGTGCGTGACGGATCATGATGACTTCAAAGTATCAGATGACTCAAACATGTAGTTTTGGTCACAAACAGAACTGGTCATGGTTGAGTCATTTTTGCTTTACACATCCTGCCCAAAAACAGTGTTGTTGTTTATTTTCAACTGTGTGATTCTTTCTCGTCTTTTTGCCAGAGGATGTGGTTTGTCTGCTGAGATGTTCCTCCATGTAACAAATATTGTTTTCAATTTTACAGTGTAAATATTTTGAAAGGTCTTTGGCCTTGCCAAGTCCCACATGGCCCTTCTGTCAAAATAAAAAGGTAGTTCTATGGCTCATTGCCGAATAGGACAATGGCAGTGTTTACTACTGTCAGATTTTTTAAATTTAGTTGATGTGTTTTAGGTTTTGAATCGGGTCTTTTGTAGTAGACTGGCTGCCAGAAGAACATCCTGAAGAGGATTGGGTTGGTGTGCCAGCCTTTGAGAATGCATCAAAACACACTATATTCCTCCACTGAATTTAAAAAGCTGCTTGCAAATGGAGGAAGACTCTGTGGCCTGTGGGAAGACATTCTGGCTGAAACACAAAAACTACAGTAGTATCCACAGTAGACTCAACAGTGCCAGTGAACAGATGCACAGGTACTTGAGATGTGCATTTTCAGAAACAAACTGGCTGACTGTTTTTCTGTCGAACATCGACTGCTGGGCTCTTCCTGAGTTGTGCTGCTGCAGTTGTGAATAATTCAGTTTCACTGCAGCTCATCACAGCTGATAGAAAGAGAATGGGGAAACAGAGGGTGAGAAGGAGAGACACAGAAACTTTCTCTGCTGTTATTTTTATAGTATTCTATGATGATGTGTGGGCTTACGGTTCCTTGAATTGAATTCAGCTGAACTGGAAAACTGAATCCAATCAGAGTAAAGTAAAGAAAGTTGAGACTAATTAAGAAAAGGAGAGTCATAGGAAGGAGAGATGGAGGCAGCCAAGATGGGACTTAGGAGACAAGGAAGATACAAAGGAACAGAGTAATATTAAAACAAAAAAGGAAAAACAGGGAAGAAGAGAGCCAATGCTGATGTGCGAATCACTTGGCCAACAAGAGACCAGACTAATTATCACTCTAGGGCTGCTCTGTACTCCCACGCACAGCATAGCGTCACTGTAGCAGGCTAATGTAGGTCTGAGCCGGATCTACTCTGCTCAGAGAATGTGTCCCGTAAGACGTCCTGACTGACATGTGAAATACCATTCAGGATCATCTCTATTATCACCTCTTTCCCTCTCACTGGGGAGCAGAGAGCTGTGGGCCACTGGTATGTCAGTTCGAACACACTGGTTTTATAGGTTTATACTGAAGGGAAATATGTGTCTGTGAGTGTTTGCAAGTTATAGACAGGTCTCATGGATGAATATGTGCATTAATATGCTGCATCTATTATCATATAAACTTAAAAAACAAGTCTGCATCTAATGTCACACATAAGACCGCATATATTTAGGTGCTTCTATGAGACTAGTCTATAAAAACAGGACATCAGGGTTAAAAATTTCAAATCGGATGTACACTAATGTTATGAGGCAAGTTTGGAAGTACTTTGGGTCTATTTTAAAAATAAATATTTATTGAGACAAAAGAGAAACTATTTTTCAGAGACAACACTTTTTTATATTTGTGAATTTTTTAAAATACAAAAAATCTGCATGTAACACAATAAAAAGGACACAAAAATTGCGTGCTATTTTTTTTAAATATGTTTTTATTCTCTCAAAGGTACATTTTGGAAATCAAACTAATTATGCGGGTCAGAGTGTTTTAAAAAAAATGACCACCATTGCAAAATCACTTGTAATTTATATATGTTTTAATGGGCAGGTTCTGCATCTAACATGAATGATCATAATGTGTCGCATGAAACCTGGAATGAGACTGAGATTCATGAAAAATCCATGTGTGGATTAAAAAAACACAAGGATTGACACATTTAACACAGTGTCTTTATTTATAGTGGTATATAAGATCAAGATCAAATGCACTGACACCTATGCAGGTTTTTTTGGCCCCAATATTTTATTAGAATTCATTAATTTTGGGATGGCCCAGAGCACAATTAAATTATTTTTGTGTGTTTCCCTGAGGTCATCATTAGGTCCTGGCATGTCTAAAATTCTCTTATATTATTGGGTCTAAAAAAGTTGGAAAAGTGCCAAGTACCAAAATTAAGCCAGTTTTATAGAAGCACTCATTTGGTGAAAAACTAATATTATGATCATTGTATAATTTATGCGTGCACGTTGAGTGTACTTGATTGGTTATAGAATACAATACAATACAATACAATATATACAGTGGGAGCAAAATATAAATAGAAAAAAGGTAATTTCTCTGTACATAATAAATTATAAGCATATCAACAAGAATGTTATAAAGGCAGTGAGGTGCAACAGCAAAACTGTAATGTGCAAAGTAGGGTGAAAATATAATTGCTGGGTAATATGTACAGTAAAGTGTGCAGTGGAGATATTATTGTGATTATGACCAGGTTTGAGATAAGGTGAGTTTATTGTTCAGTGAGATGGCATATGAGAGGAAAGATTTCCTGTGTGTGTCCGTTCAAGAGTGGAGCTGTTATTGTCTTTTTGAGAATGTGTTCCTGTGTCCGTCCAGTATGTGGTGGAGGGGGTGCTCATCATAGTCCATGATGGAGATCAGTTTCTTTAGCTCCCTCCTCTCCACCACGGACTCAAAACTGTCCAGCCTCAGACCGATCACAGAGCCAGCCTTCTTGATGATTTTATCAAGTCTGTTGGTGTTGCTTGCTCTGATGCTGTTACCCCAATCAAGGAAATGTGTAAATTCAAGGATGTTAAAAAAAAAAAAAAATTATTGATTTTTTTCCCCCTCCATTTTAGCAATTGATCCCCCTAATTCTCACCCCATTAATCCTAAATGTGCAGCCTTTAACAGTTGTAGAATTACACAGGCTGATAGGATATGATACTAGAAATGCACTGTGTAATTTAGTTATCCCTAATCAGATACGTTCTGAGTTCTGTAAGCATTTAATTTTCTGTTTTTGTTTGTGTTCTCAGTTCCAAAAAGAACAGAAACTGCTCGTTAAAACTTTGGAACAAATAAGTTTTGACTTATACTTCACCTTTAGCCCTTTGCTTAGTTTTTCCTCAAATCAGTGAAAGCATCTGCCGGTAAGAAGACACAAATATTTCTGAGGATTAGATTTGAGTTTATCTTTCTGTGTTTAGTATCTGTGTCTTCTGGCCAATGCATACTATACCAAAAATACTAAAACGTAAATAAGTGAACGGATATTAAAGCACTGTGTTTACACAAAACCGATACCAGTTTATTTCAAAGTTTTACAGTAAAGCCTCAACATTCTGTGTATGAGTTTGCTTATCATTGCCCAGTAGGCTCAGCAATCACTGTGATGCACATAAAACCGATGGTAGCAGCTTTTCTGTGATTTGGCAAGAAAACACAAAAGCGGTTATAGTGTCCCCAGCTGTAGGATGAAGGATGGTGGTGTCACCAAGCTCCAAAGACACTCTTTTACATTTTGCTGCAGTGACAAACTCAGCATCTGTTTGGTGCTTCTCATAGCAGCCCTCTCTCTCTTCTGTCTGGTTTACTCTAAGATGGTGGATTTGCTGTTTAAGCTCTAAGACAAACCTCACAGGGTGGCACTAAAACTATTATTTTTTAATTTTTTATTCTTTATGCAGCTTACAGCACCTTATAGACTATGATGGCTGTCAAAATCCACTAAAATCTAAATTAAATACACCTTTCTGCTTACCACAGGCTCAATCCGCTGTGAAAGCCGAGATGTGAGAGTGTTTTATGTGCCATCATAAAACATATTCTCACTTTTCAGTATTCATATTATGCTTTTTGAGCCACTTCAGCCACAAATAGGCAGAATGTACATGTATAAAATATGCCTATATTATTTTTGTATCTTTACACCGCCCCTCAAAGGGGAGGCAATGGGTATTGTTTTTGGTTCGGTTTCTATGTTTCTTCATATGTTTGTTAAATTGATAACACTTTAGCAGAAAAACTATGGGTTGAATTTATGTTAAATTGGATTTATAGATTGCCAGTGACAGAATAGATATTACATTTTAAAAACAGTAGGTCAAAGTCAATTTTTTTAATGATTTTTTTTTCAATCTTTTTTTTCTTATTATGAGCAAAATTTCAAGTTGTTTTAAAAAACTCAATTTACCTCAAACATTCCAGAGATATAGAGATTAATTTTAGACATCACTCTGCAAAATATCTAAGTCAGGGGTCTTCAATGTTTTTCCCCCTGCGCTGATGGAGCGGGGACCCACTGCTATATATACTGTATTTAATGTTGTTTTATAATAAACTGGTCATAGGTCAATGTATAAATGTACTTCATTCAGTCCAGGTCTAGTCACATACTGAGTACACAGGTGCAGAGTTTGACAGAGCTCATGTGTTGATGTGATCTGACTTAAAGATAACTTTTGGTCTCCATTTATCCATTTGATACAATATATGGGATTCATATTTATGTATATTTAAAGACACTTAAATTTTATTTATCTTTTTTGGGGGGTTGGGGGTGGCAAAAGTATACAAAAAAAAAAAAAAAGCAACTATCTATTCAACCAAACATAACCCCCCTTCAGTACCTCCATTTCCCCCTTTTGAAGACCTCTGATCTAAGTGATAACTTGTATTTTAATTCTTTGGTTAATTTTTTAAATCTTTTGTCCTATTTACTTATAATGGTTGAAATTTCAAACATCTATAAAAACAACAGTTTTGTCTCAAATTACTTCAAATTTGGCACATATATTATTTTTATATTCAACAAATATAACAGAAAAAAGGTATCCTGCACGCTGTCCATTAAACTTGCAAAAAACTTTAATACAGACAAAAGCAACATTTCAGTCCAACTGACTTTTTTCAAGCAAAGATAAAACAGCTTTGACAATGCAGGCAATGTAATATATATAGTACACCTTGTCTGAGGTAACCAATCAGGAGATGGGGAAACAGGTAGCCACAGTCAAAATTACAGCTGTAAACGACTAGCAATGATTAAGGAATGATCAAGGAGCTTTTTTAGGTGTGCATTAGGCTCTTTATCCTATCTCATATTTAACAAATATTGAATATAAATGAAAGAGTGGATCGATGCCAAAGTACAATACAATACATGTGAGGGGCGGGGCTTGTGCCTGGCACCACTTGTTCTTCTTGCATCCATTTTATGGGGTCAGTCACTGGGACATAAGCATGAGCGTACACTCACATCTGGGAACATGAAGCTGGACCCCGCAATGCTAGCCATTAAATTTGAGGATTACTACTTGTCTTGCTTCAGGTTAGGATAAGATTTCACTTTAGGCATGGTGTGGTTTTGGCTAGTGTGTCAGCAAAATGAAAAAGTGTAAAGTCCCTTAAATGCATGAAAGCCTAATGTGTGTGGATTTTGACACTTTTGCCTTCATTCTTTGCTTTTAAGCTGCAACAAATCTCATCCAAGTGGAAATCCATCAAAGATTCACAGCCTGCATCGATGTGTCACACACATGCTGATGCAAGAACAGGATAACATACTGGGAATTTTTGTAGATGCAATGCGTGTGTGGGTCTGGCCACAAGTCTGCCTTCAACACCTTAAGTTGGAGAGTTTGAGAGTTACAGAAAGACCTTCAGACAGAATAATCTGAAGGTGCACGGTATGGGTTTTCTTTTTTTGTGAGGGGAATATTGCTGAATTAAATTTGCCCACACTGATATTGTTTCAACTGTGGGTTGGAGCTGTGAATCCGTCACACAGCTTTCTCAGAACGTCATGGCACCCGCCCAGCCCCACTAAACATGATGGATGGGTAACTTGGATTATACGAGGTCAGTAAAAAAGAAGCCGGGCTGCTGTCGTCTATGAGAACACTTGGCTGTGGCCGTGGAATTGTCTGCTGCTTTGTAATACAGCCGCAGGCCAGTGGGACGGGACTCCTGCCAAGATGAAGTCAGTGTTTGTATCCAGAACGGCCTCTACGGACCGCCGTCCTTTGGCAGTCAATGAGCTCACTTTGTGTTTCAATCAAAATTAGGCGATTTGGATTGGAGACAGTCATACATCAAGCAGCAGTTTGCTTTGTCCTCTTAGTTAGGAAAGTTGAAATGGGTCTGATAAACTAAAATCACACTTCACTTTACCTCCCTACTGGGAATGTTTATCTTGAGAACCATCAAAATTACATTTCATTCTCTGTCATTACTTTTGGCTGTTTTAGCTGTAGGGGAAGTAGAGTGCTGTGCCATGAAGAAAAAAAAAAAGATGTTTAAAGCCTTTGCAGCTCATTTGGGGGCTATTCACACCTATGATTTGACATGCATGTTGATGAGACTCGCTCTTGTTTCCTTTAGGCGCAGATGTATTTCCAGACATGGCTGCACATTAAGAAAAATGGTTTATTTGACATCGTTGAGTCACAAAAGACTGCATCTCAATCTATTTGTTTGTTTCTTATATCCTTTACAGTCATCTAAATTGGAAGTTAAATGATCTTTGAGTGAGTGTGTGTGTTGTAGACAGTGTGTGCACACACAGCAGTGGTAAAGTCGCCTCTGGGCCTTCTTTGTGCTCAGCTTGATTTCCTCACTGGGGGTAGAGACATTGCTTGAGCAGACACATTCATCTGGACTAAGGCACAGCGAGTCAGCCTGGGGAAGTTGCAGGTTTAAAAAAAAAAATGACAAGGAAACATATTTTCATAACCACAGTCTTGTAAGAAAAAAAGAGCAAAGATACAGCAGCAGGAAGGATTGTGTGTGTGTGTGTGTGTGTGTGTGTGTGTGCGTGTGCGTGTGCGTGTGCGTGTGCGTGTGCGTGTGTTTGTGTGTGTGTGTGGAGGGGGGGGTACAGGAAGTGTTAGTTAGATATAGAAAAAAACAGTGAGCAGAGGGGCTGGAGAAAAAAAAACAGAATTTAGTTTGAAAAACTCAGCATCCGTTTCATAGGCCCGAGGCTGTAAGTTGTCATTTAAAACACTTCTCTGCAACACAGCAGATGATTTCCTCCCTTTTCTTCAGAGTCTCCTATTGCAGCAGTTCCGCTCTTCGCAATAGAAAAGATTTATAAGAACCACAGAGTGTAAGATGCAGGTATTTTTATCGAATCGTCGTAAGATGAGCATGTATAGTTTGTTCGTACAGTGGTTGCGTCCTCTCAATGGCACTGCTTCAGCTGCAGCATTGCGTTTCACAGCATATTTTATTAGATTCAATTGGAAAAGCAATGCTTGGTTTTCTCTCTCCCTCACCCTCTCTGCACATTTCTATTTGTCTCCTCTCTTCCACTCTCCAAGTGGATGAGTGGACACACATTTCCAGGAGCCTCACAGCAGTATACAAAAATCACCACTTAAGTTTTGAGGCTCTTAAAAAGACCAGTCCTAGCAGCCCCTCACTACTGAATCTCCAGTCTTCAGTGCATGTTTTCCTTTGTAGGAATGATTTGTTATTACTCACTTTAATTGGTTGGATTAAATCAATTCGCTCCATGAACGGCAAGGTTTCATAAATCAAACAGTAACGTGGCTTTGTGGTAAAGCTGATGTATCGCATGTATTCAGCCGGTCAGCAATCGATCATGAAAATGCCCATGAATCTTCTTGACAGGTTAAATGGTATTTACTCTGCAAAAAGTGAAGTACGGACTAACTGGCTCGTTGCAACTCTGTGTGATACCCTTGACCTTTTTGTGTTTGCTGCGGCAGTAGCCTCTTAAATTATCAATGAGGGAAGCATTGAACCACGGTTAGGTGGACAGAATGCAAAACAAGCCTTGCGTGATTTTAATGGACTGTGCTCATCAGTGTTTGGTCTGAAAGTTAGAAAATTTTTAATTTCCAAAATGGTTATGTTGGAAACACAGAAAAAGCAAAGGATGGTACAGTAAAGTGATTAACAGACTCAGGCAGTGATTATTACATATTTTTATGATTTACGGGCTTGTAAATGGAAGTATAAAATAGGCTTGGCACGCTAAATGGAAGTCACCTTGGACAAGAACATCAGCAATGCCGGTAAATGGCGATAATGATAAGCAGTTGCGCTATAAGCTTATTAATGTGGTCAGGCTGGTCTTCCTAATCCCTCTGTCTGTCTTTTACATTTGTTAAGAGCCAATCGTTTCCTGCCTGTCAAATTTTCCACTTCAATCCCCAGAGATCTTCCCTGCTGTCCTTTTAATAATCATTGTATTTATGAGTGTCAATGGATCTCCACCTGGTGGCAACAGTATGTGTTTACTATTTGTTTGCACATTGTAAAAGCAGTAGAGCATGACAAAGATGGAGCAGGAGCACTCTAATATGCTTCCACAGTGTTTTAATATCAGAAGAAAATATTTGCAGCCTTCCCTTGGGCCTCTTTCATTTTGTTTTATGAGACTAGAGCACAGCTGCAAAGTCTGCAAGCACTAACTTTATACATGGGAACTTTTATTAGCTCTGAAACTAAAAACTAGATGACAGCACAACTAAAGGTTAATAGCGACACTGACTGCGTACATGTGTAAGCAGTAATAGACACACACAAAACATTTTCTCTGTGATTTTATTGTATGACAGAGTGCCGTGTCGATTTTTTTGAAGTGTCATGTTTAATGACAGACAGCTATGATGTTGCATAACACTGACTGTCCCTGACTTTCTCTTTTACAGCTCCCATCAACCCTCACCTGAGTAAGTAATATGCATTTCACTTTGCATGTCTCATCAGAGTGAGCTCCCCCTGTTGTAACACAATCTGCAAGAACAGTGGGGACGCTCAAAGTAACCACATATCCCGTAGAGATCTGACTCTCAACATGTCACACTGCACTGGAAGACCCTTCTAAATATTCCTAAGCAGTACTAAATGAAGTATGATAAATGAGGCTTCCCTTTAGAAACTCACTGTAAACCTGGATCAGGTTCTTTGAGACGCTGAGAGCTGTAACTCTCTACAGGACATTGTGGAGTTTGTGTGTGTGTTTGCATGCAGTTGTTGGTTTTGTGTATGGAGGCTGCCAGATTAACCCATAAAGTCCCAGTACTACTTTTGGGTTAGTTCCCAAATAAATGTTCTCTATATTTAATCTGTTTTTAACCCATAAAAACCATTTACCAAAAGCATCTACTGATATAAACTGTGTAATACCTGTTGATCCACTAATCAATACATATAAATAATTGGTGTAAAATACAGTTATTCATCTTTTCATGGTCATCAAATATGACCCGTTTGGGTGTTCAGAGGCTCCATAGTTACTGTGAAAACACAGTCATCTTCTACAACATTGATTTACCAGTAAAACCCATGGAGTTGGATCAGTGACAGTGAATGGACACACTGGGTTTAAGCTCAGTTAATGATTTTGCTGAAAAAGTGACTTTTTCTTCAGTTTTTTCTATTATTGCTATAATAATCCTTAACTTAACTTAACTCTAAACTTTAATGCATATCCACATAATTAGTAAATTAAATGTTAAAAAATGTCTGATTTTTACTAAAAAAAAAAAAAACACAAAATACAGAAGGTAATATTAGAATAAATGGTGTTAAACCACTTAAGGACGATTTAAATATAGAGAAAAATTAATTTGGGAAGTGCCATAAATGTTACACTGGGTCTTTATGGGTTTATCTGTACACCACACATAAACTCAGAGACCTGAAGCTACATTTTGTAATTGCTTCTTATGCATAGAGACTCCATACACAAAGTCAAGGTAATGTCATTGTGTACCCTAGATAATTTCTATTTCAATGAAAGTTCACTTTGTATAAGTCAGCTTTATTGGTAGTATTATGAGCGTGATAAGGTTGTAGGTTGTAGTGTTACATTATTAATGCATTAGACTGAAAGTAACTATGCTCGGCCCAATGCATCCTATCTCACTTCAGCTAACAAGCATGGCAAGCCGTCTATTTTTTATTTTTTTTTTTTTATTAGTTTCACTTATATTTTCAATTCAATAGATATCCACTTACTAATAAAACTGTCATTGTGTCACCCTATGAATATATATTATCAGTCTATAAGTTTTTTTATTTTCATTTTGTGTGTGTCTGTGTGTCTCCGTGTGCTTGAATACACTATGTGCTTTGTGAGCATTATGTATGCATGTATTTACCCAACAGGGGTGTATATGCTTTAATGTTTAGTCCCATTTATGGTGCGTTTCATTGTTGAAACTTTACAAATTCCCATTATTCATGCCTTGAGAATCCACACTTAATCATTGTTTGCTGTGCTGCAGTGGGCTGTTGTGTATTGAGGCTTATTTATTTATATAGGTATATATTTTGGTGGGTGTTCACACAGACATTGCTAACATAATAACAAACATCCTAATCACCAACATCATTATCCAAATCCCTGACGGAAACTATCTTACCTGCACGCCTTCGATTCCTCCCTCCTTCTTCCGCCTATCCTCCAAATCCTCCTATCTCTCCCAGGCACAGAAGGGAAAAAACATTTAGTTTAGCTCACAGTGCATGGGGGCGTTAGTGTCTAGCGCTCAGAGCTAGACCTCCATTTAAATCTGCCTATGCATATAAGGAGAAGAGTCAAGAGTGCCTGCAACCCAGCCCCTTCCTCCACTCTCCCACTCCTGCCCTTTCTTCCTCTCCGGCTCTCATTTTCCATCTCTTTCTCTGTCTCTCCCTGCCTCGCAGCATCACTCCCCTCTCTGTTCCCTCTGTCCATCCACCCACACTCCAGCTCTGTCTATGTTACCTCCATTACCTGAGTAAAAGCTGCAGATTCTGCTCCTCCCTCTCAAGGTCACCACTCCAAACTGCTCCCAGCTACATTTTAATAAATCAATGAATATTTATCAGAACACATGCCTGCATGCTGAATCTGAATGCTCCTTTTTACTATTTCTTTGAGGACATTGTTTAACAGCTCCATGTCCTCTGGTTAGATGTTTTGCTTTGTTTGTAACATGGATTAAATGGAGGTTTTGACACTGTTGATCCTGCTGCTACCCCTTCATTAGACAGAGTAGGTTATTTCCCTATGCATGAATTTCTATCTAATTCTGAGTGTATTCAACAATCCCCTACATGTGACCCATTAAACCTCTCGCTAGAGTAACAATTACTTTTTTTTTTTTTCTCTGAAGGGTGATGAAACCCACAGTTTCGTTCCCTCTCTGCACACTCTACTAGTTGAAAAATTGCAGTCAAAGGGGTGTGGAGGGCAACAGAGGAAAAGATAGAGGGATAGCGGGAGGGGGACGGGGATGAGCTCAGTATCTCCACCTGCGCACCCACTATGGAGAAGATGGAGTGTGATAGAAAGGGAGGGAGGCGGCGTCAATTTTAAAAACTGATTACAAACACTCCTACTAGTGAGACACTACATAACATCCAAGGACAATCACCTCCTTTTTCTTCAGTGCAAAAAAAAGTTCATTTTTCAAACTTACTAGCAGACTGAAAGTTTGATACCCCATTTATAACTTTTTAAAATGCATTAACTCTTTCCCTCATAAAGATGACATTTAACGACCCCCCCTCCGCCACACACACACACACCCGGACCCTTAATGCCAAGTTAATGACAAGTTCTGACACCTGTTACATCACTAAAGACGTGATTTGACAATCATTAGAACAGGTTCCTTTTTTGTTTTTTCAAATGTAACAGATGCTGTGATAAGTGGAGGTGACCACAACCCATACTAGGCCAATCAGGAGGAAATAACACATTTTTTTTTTTTTATTTTTTTTTTTT
>JAPTGZ010000017.1:14253911-14268273 GCA_029814645.1 Fowleria isostigma | reverse complement strand
ATCAGGTGTGTTGGAAGAGGGAAACATCCAAAACATGCAGGATAGTAGCCCTCGAGGACCAGGGTTGGTGACCCCTGGATTAGACAGTATTCCAGATAAGACAAACTATTCTTCATCGCCTGCTTCCTCTCTCAGTATGTGCAGGAAATTTCCAAAGAATTGGAAAAAATCATTAAATAAGGCTTTAAATAAGCCAACAAGGGACTGTTCTCTACTTAAGGTGTGCCCACTTGTTTTTACCTTCAATTAAAGTAGATATGCCAGTTAAAACGATTTTTTATAACCTTAATCATCGTTTGACCGCTTGCACTTTTTGCATCATTATACTTAGTTTTATTGATGTACAAATGTCCTTGCTTAATTTTAATTGTAATAGCAGGCATGTTCATATGTGTTTTTATGTTTCCCTGTGCTTCCAGGTTTCTACATGTACATTGAGACCTCGAGACCACGAAAGGAAGGGGACCAGGCACGGCTCGTTAGTCCATTATTCAATGTAGCACCTAAAAACCCTTATGGTATCACCAACCCACCTGCCTACTGCTTTGGTTTCTTCTTCCACATGTATGGTAAACACATAGGTAAGACCCAGTCCTTAGACGCTTGTTTTTATGCTCAGATTGTTTAGTGACTGTCCATGTAAAATCTTCAGCATTTCCACCACAGAAAGGATCATTTTAATTTATATTCATGGATCAATAGTTCAGGGGACTAAATGAAAAACAGGATAATTATAGTAATTCTTGTAAAAAATCTGCCACTGTTATGTGCTTTTGGTTGCTTAAGTACCCAGAGCTGCTTAAAGTGAAACTCAGATTGCTTTGGTAATTCGCTGCTAAATGAAGGGGATGGATTGTTATTTGTGCAGGACTAAGCACAGTCAGTGAGGAAACACCAGAAGATTATTTATCAGAAAAGTCCATCATCATACATCTGTGGGACAACGCAGATGCTTTGAAACAATAATGGAGAGACGACAGAGCTTTCTTTGCATGAAGAGTATATGTTTGTGAGAGAGCTTGGAAACACAATAATCACACTGTGGAAAAAAGGAAGGAACGGTTCTGCCTTTTCCTGTAAGCTCTGGAAATTCTGTCATTTCCAGAGAGCTTGTCCCTATGGTGGGTGCAGTGGGGAGTAGTAGTGAGTTTAGTGCTTTCATGCTGAAATTTTGTAAGTGCAGCTGTCAGATGTTCCAAGCAAAAGATATCTCATTTTTTCAACAAACCCCTTCAAAGGTGTGTACACAAATCCCGAGTGTTAGCTTTTACATTCATCTTTGAATGCAGATAACAACCTTGTATGGACCATTTGAAGATGGCAGAGTCATTGAAGGAGCTCTCTGTGACTTACATGTCAGACTCCAGCTTCCTTCACCAGGGAACCAATCAGCCTACGAAGAGCACTCCTGCTCTGAGTGCAGTTTGTGTGCGTGTGTATGTGTGTGTGTGTGCGTGTGTGTATGTGTGTAAGATTGGATCTGTTGCACAAAAACAGCAGCCGTATAGACTGTTGAAGGCCCCTAGTGGTGATTTGTCTGTCTCAGTTTCACCCCTTATCATTAGCGACTGCACTGGTTTATAAGACAGGTGAGGAGTCTGTTGGATCAGGTTGCAGGGTCATTGTGGTATTTTGGGGACTGGTTTTAGTTCCGGCAGTTTATAAGGCTTTTTTCTCAGAGTGCAGTAAGACCTGGCAATATATCAAAAAATATGGACACAATATTTTTTCCATATTGATCAAAATCATTATTTATCAGCACACTGTGTCCATAAACACTCTTTACAATTTAACACATTTATTACAAAAGCAAATGAAAAGCAAGGGTATATTGCTGAAATCCCCCAATTCTCTGCTATATATAAATCTATCCACAATAATTGTTAAACAATCAATATGAACTCAATTTGAGCTACATCAACCTGATAGTGGCAGAATAATTGTCAGAGAACCAATATTTCCCAACAAAACTCCACCTAGTGAATGAAAATGGCACCATATGAACTCTGGATGGCAGCCAGACAATGGACATTTGTAAGATGATCAATATGAACCAAATTTACTGTCAATCTGCCTATTATTGCTTGATTTATGTCCAAAAAACAGGTTTTTAAATAAGCTGCCCCCATTTGGATGACATATAATGCTCATAGAGACACTGAAATTGAGAGGGTTCTTCTACTAGGGGTCCTCTGTTGGTAAAGGGATCAAGGGATAAGAAATCCAACCAAATCTGTCCTAGTTATCATGTTTATACAAATTATATCCAGTGGCAATTGGGGAGCAAAATATTACATCCCTGAAACTCAATTTTGGATATAATTATCAAGTAGATATTGAAGTTCTTTTGCCTCATTAATACACCTTTATGTGGGCACCATTAATTGCATGAAGCACATCAGGACAGTACTGAATTTGTTGCCAAGTTGGCTGTAGCATAACCTCAATGGTGTCAATGGCATTAGTGACCTTTAGCCAGGTTGTTGATGTCCTGTATCTTTGTTTGATGCAGGATATCTTTAATACAACCCCAATGTGGTGGTGCACCATCTATCTGGAAAATGAAGGTCATCCAGTTGGGGTGACACAAATTCAGTCAAAAGGTTAAGGTCAACATTTGCAGTAATTGAGGTCTTGTTGAAGAAAAATGGACCAATGATTTGATTGCACTTGATCCCACAATGAAATAAAAACTTTGACGATCACTGAGGATATATAACAAATCTGATTAACATGTCTCAACAACTGCTTTTGTAATATTCTTTTTTATCATAAGAGACTTTGTGTACACCCTGAAACCTAGTTGTGTGATTCTTAAAAGGGAAAATGAATGTAAAGACAGATGTAGCTCAGTACCAAGTAAAATAAGAAAAAAAAGTATATAAACTGTCCTGAATATAGACTTTCAGATTTATGGAGTATACTTTTTTAAATAATATTTTTTAACATGTTACAATTATGTAAAAATATAATATAATCTATGTGATGTACTTGAATGCAACGTTACATCTGTAACTGTCAGCTCCTAGTTTTTGTACAAAACAATGAACGTTTCGGATTTTTACAAGATATACTGAATACATCAGGTCTGATTTTGTCAAACTTTAACATTGGCAGCAACAGGAACAGAAGTAGCTTGTCTGTAAATGACACCAGAAGTAGTGCAGACAGAACTACTGTAGTGTGCTGGATAGACAAAAGGACAATCGACCCACATGTGGTACATTCCAGGTGTGGGGTTTATTTCTTATGTGTGATAGGCTGTTATATCTATCCATATGGAACAGAAAATTGTCAAAGCTTATAATCATTGAGAACATTAAATTTACTACCATCCTGTTCTGAGATTTTTTATCACCCTTAGATTTCATGCTGTTATTGTACTCTACATTGAGAGTCACAGAAAAGACAGTGTGAGATCCATTTGGAGCTGAGACATTTGTCGAGCTTTGAGGTACTTCAGAGACACATAGTCAGAGCTGATCATGAGGCCATTTTGTGCAGTTGTTCTCAGCCTCAGTCCATTCCATCCAAATTAGAGCACTTTATAACTCAATCTGAGGGTGCATTCACACCTGGAAAGTCCTTTGATCCACTTATTTGATTTGGATCAAATGCAGACTTTATTTTTTCCTTTAGGTCGGATTGCATTCTTATTGCACTTTGCGAATGCACCAAAATGTGTAAACAGAAGCATGTGATGAACTGCACTGGCATTAGACAGAAAAGTTGGGGGGTAGGGGTGAATCAAAGACGGCTGGCGTTGATGAACACAAATGTGGAAATCCTATGCTCAGTTATTGTTTTCAGAATATGTATTCTGTTTTTACAGACACAAATTTATGAAAATAATGTTAACTGTCATGAACAGCTCATTCGGAGCCAGTTTCATAATGTGGGCATCTGACCAAATATCAATGAGACATTCAATCTCCTCATTGGTTCACATCTGTCCGTGGCTCAGGGCTGCTGATATTAGCTTGGTTTCTTCCAGCAGCTGCGGTGGCTCGTCAAGCGCAGAAAGGCCCATGGTTCTTCGGTTTGTTTCGACTCAAGGCCATTTATATTCACACAGAAGTGAACTGGCCCAGAGTCCATTTGGAAGCAGGAGCACTTGTTTCATTCGAATCAGAGTTCACACGTTTGTATTCATACCTAAAAAAAAGTCTGGACTTTTCTTGGAAACTAACTTTGATCCATTTTAAACAGACCAAACAAAGTAGGTGTGAATACACCTACACCTGGATATACACCTGGAATTTGTTCCTCCAGTTTGTTCCTTGTCCGTGCACCGCCACATCCCCCACTCACCGACCTACATATCAGTGAAAATATCACCTTCTGAATTTACACAGAGGGACAAATATTATGCATATCTGTATCAGTGGTCAAATACAGTTTGTTTATTTAGTTATATTACAAATCTCACACTCTGCTGGAAGGGGTTTGTGATCCCAGAGACTGTCTGCGTCATGGTTGTGGTATTCAAAGCCCAGCCAACACCAACTCTATGTATGTCAATCCAAATAATTGGATAAGTCTGACCTAAGTGCCCTGCATGAACTGCAGAGGTCCAAATGGAAATGCGTTTCAAACCTCTGAATGTGGTTTGCATTCAAATTTGTGCCAGTCACATTTCATATAATTTTTTTTGGTCTCCAAGCTTTAGAGGATAATTTTAGACACAGTCTGGACATTCCAAAAAAAATGGATTTGTGCTGGTAGCCTGAGCAGAGTCTATGATGATGAGGAAAGTTGTGAATTCAAGCACTTTTTATGTATATGTGTGCCATAAATTTGATGTAAGGAGTCACTTCATATGTCTGTGTAAATGTTTGTGAACTCCAGTGGGTTGTGACACTGATTCATTGCTCTGCTTTTACTAATCTATCCAGTTAAAGCCGGTTGAATCTTTCCCAAACTGCTGCAGCTCCCACCGTGGTCTGTGGTTAATCAGCAGTCCATCTCCACTGAGTCAGGTCACTGCAAACACATTTAGCAGTTTATCGTCGGCAGAACTCAAGCTGTGCAGTCATCTGCTCTCACACATCACACACACTAACACAAGATGCAGTGTGTCTTGTATCATATTTTGGACCGGATCTTACACATTATGGCCCAAGCCAGCAGATATCTCTCATGTTTACCTACTAGTGACTCTCACACTGCTGGTGTCCTGTGCCATTAAGTGCACAGCTTTGACACTTCAACCTTTAAAAGCCCAGTCATTCTACAGTCTTGGCGATATTAAAGCTGTCTGGCAACACATGGTTTGAAAAATCTGCAGACACTTCAGCCCATTCTCAGTGATCCGTTTATATGCAAAACAAGTGGGAAGATGGAAATGTGGGTATGTAGTTGCAACAGCCATGAAGTACAATTTGTGCCCATGACTTGGCCTTTTTTTAGCCAGACCACTTGGTGTTGTTTGGCATTGTTACATTTGCTCTGGTTCAAATCAGATAATAACTTGAAAATTTTCCCCCTTGTTTTGGTTTCTTTACGCCCAATGAGCCAAAATGTTCCACTGTGAAACATGAAATCCACTCACCTCACTGGTCATGTGTGTTTGGAGCAGGAGCAAGAAAGTAAAAAAGGGAAGGTGGAACAGTGTTATGAATTATTTATATTATTTCTGTGAGGCAAAAACATTGTAGAGCAACAGGAGCCATTTTGCATCACACTCATGCGGTTGAGTTGGCTTAGAATCATATCGTATCTCCCATCAAGGTCGGATCACAACCATACCAAGAGCATCTCAGTATTCAAGTATTCTCCGTTAGGCTGTTTTGATCCACAGCAAAGTGTTATTATATTGTTCACACCTGACCAAATACACTGCACGGAGGGGGAAAAGACAGAACAGTTTGATTCCAACAGACCAAAAGCTGCAGATATAACAACACTCTCAATCCACCAGCAGATGTAAAAACATCTAGAGAACTAAAATAAGATTCCATTAAAATACTTTATGAAGATATGTGGAAATGAATCAAATGTAGCAAACGGAGTTAAAGAAAAAAGATGATAATGAGTCACATAAGGAAAAGAACAGGGAGTTGCAGTTTTGTACTCATTAAACCTGAACCTGAAGTTCAATAAACTGTGAAATCGCTACAGGCGGGCTGTTGATAAGGTTCACTGTTGATAAGACTTTTACAGCGAACATTTGGCTGCCTTTACCTCAGTATTCTAGTGAGACATCAGTTGTATCAAGGCATTCTCCACCCTCCACCTGCTCTGCTCTGAGCTGCCGTTGGACCTGTCTTTCTGTCTTCTGTTACCGCTCTGTGCGCAGGCTTAGTCGTTTATGTATGTTTGTCTTTTTTCCTCCTGTTTCTGGTTAATGCCATGGCTTTTATTGCATGGGTATTATAAAAAAGGCCAAAACATTAGTATTAACAGTGGCAGTAGTGTTTTTCTCAGGTGGAGAGGAAGTGTTTTGATTACACTTTAACTGTGTTTTTGTTCCGTATCACTTTTTAAATTTTCATTTTGCATTTGGGGAATTCTCATACTGAGCTCTCTCATTTTTCAGGGCACTCTTCAGTGAGTTGTGAGCACGCAGCAAAAACTACAAATGATGTTTTATTCAATCAAGAAAACCAAAAGTATCTACACAGATCTAAGATTAACTGAGAAAGGGCTTTTGATAACTAATTTGTGCAAAGTGAAGCTTCACACTGAAATCAGAGCAATGGGCCATAACGGCTAGTTTTGGCCAGGGAACTATCCTGCTGTCCTCGATGGAAAGGCCGAGTGGAAGAGTCCAGGTGGGGGGGCTGGACCAAACATCTGGAGAGGCGGAGGCGAGGGAGGCGTAGAGAATATAAGGACAGAGGTGTTGGAGGGCGACTCAGCGGGGAGATGAGAGCTCCTCCGGCTCCCTGCCGAGGTTGAGTAGGCCGTGACATTTCCAATTTGCTCAAATTGATCGCCAGCCAGACCTTCTCTTCCCTGCCCTCCCCGTCTGTGGTGAAGCCCATGCCCAGACTGTGGCGTGTTATGATGAATGGGCTAAATGTCAAGGACTTGAAACCCAGCTCAGATCCTCCATAGCTACGCTCCATTTAGTATTCTGCCTCTCCAGCCATGAGAGAAATGCACCCTGACTTCAGGAATGTTGGTTTGTGATATTGGGGACTTTTTCTTCTCAAGAAGTGAATGCATATGACAAATGGTCCAAATAATATATTTTCATATATACATTGAGGTGGCTGGAGGTGCAATGTTTAGCACTGTCACTGCAGAGGTAACAAGGTGTGAGGGTCAAACAACAGGTTTGTCTGTTATCTCTGGGTCTGCTCTCCAGGACTGAGAAGGATGCTAGAAATGTAGGAGGTTATGGATTACTTATTTAGCTGATGAAAATGTAATAAGTTGGATATCTAGTTTGAATACATCATCAAAGTACTGGACACTTTAAAAAATGTTTACAACTGGGCAATAAAGCTAAAAAGTCCTTAAAATCACACACTCAGCAGTACTCAATATTGCATCAGCATTGTTGCAGAGTTTCCACGGGTCCTTAAACAGCATTGAAAGTCATTAAATAGATGTTGCAAAAATTAAGGCCTTAAATGGCATTAAATAGCATTAAATATGATGTCCAGAGGCATAGAAAAATTAAATACACTTGATGGAAAAAAAATCATTGTTGTTCATGATTTATATTGATTATATAAACATTTAATAATTTTGATCAGAAGTATTGTGTGATGATTGACAGGCATAACCCTTTAATTGGTTTTTGTTTATGGCCAGTGCACTAAGTGACAACACTGAATGCTTGGAATGCAATGTGCTGTGAGTGTACTCATACTGTGGCAAAAGAACGGAGGAAATATTAGCAAATGTTGGAAAAATGCAAGTTTTAGCAGAAGTGGTTGGAGGAGGAGCTATTCAGAACCTGATTAAACACTGTTGATGGTACACTGTACATATATCACATAGATATACATACAGTGATCAGCATAAATGAGTACACCCCCTTTTGAGAAGTAAGATTTTAATCAATATCTCCATGAACATAAGCACAGGTTTTAAAAACAAATGGACAACATTAAGTTTTATAGAACATTTCCTTAAGTAAGAACATGGTAAGTTAAATAGTGTCCCATAGAAAATGTTGATTCTCAAAGAAAACTAAAGGTTTTATGACAATTTTTTTGGGGTGTACTCATTTATGCTGAGTACTGTACATATATATATATACATATATATATATATATATATATATGTGTGTATAAAACTGTATCTGCAGTTGGACATGGGCAGTAAATTTGTATGAAGTGGCATTAAAAAGGGCATTAAAAAGCATTAAATTAATTAATTTGCTGATACCTGCAGAAACCCTGTGTTGGCTGTAATGTGTTAATTTCATTAGCCATATGCAAGGCAGTGTAATTAGGAGAAACAGTCCAAAACATGCTGAGGATTTTCCAACCTGTCTCCACCTGAATGGACAATCCTGTTAGCCAAATTTGTCAACGGCTCATCTGACCCTTGTTGTTCAAAAATATGTTAAATGAGAGCATCCGTATATGGTGAAAGGACCCAAAGAAACAGAATGAATGAATCCTGTTCCGTTTAATTAGTCACTCTCTAACACCGTTGCCCCGTGTCTTCGCTCCAGGTGTTCCAGCTTCCTCCCACAGTCCCCAGAGATGCAGGTTAACAGGTTAATTGGTGTCTCTAAATTGCCCGTAGCTACGAATCTTTCTGAATCTATGTAAGTGGTTGTCTGTGTCTTTGTGTCAGTGTTGCCATGAACCGACAACCTGTTCAGGATGTTACTCTGCCCAGTGTCAGCTGGGAACAGCTCCAGCTGCTTATAGGATTCCAAGGCTGGTGTCCTATAAAGCAGTTAGAGCTAATGGATAGACATACTATATAGTTTTTTCCTCTCGTTTTGTCCTTTTAAATAGTTAAAGGATTTCAGTATGTTGTTTGTTTGATGCTCTTTGGGACTGTGCTGCTGAGGTGAGTCACAGTCAAGTTGTGGCACAGCAGCGCTGAAGGCCAGAATCAGTCGATAAGGAGTCTCGCCTACACACTGATGAGAACAGTGGCACAGGCTCAAAGAAACTCCTCTGTAGTTAGCTAGCGGGGGATACCTGAGACAAGGTCACACTTAATTACTGAAGCGCACATCAAAGTTTGCCTTTGGAGTCCGTGTCGCATTTGTTTATAGGATTAAGTCTCCGGCACAGCACACCAAGCAAGTCTGTTTTAAGCCTGACCTTCTGAGAAGCAATGGAGTCATCCTTTTATTAGCAAGGAGGGTGGTATGGCACCCCAATCTCTCCTTCTCTCCCTTTTCCCAGTACATAATTGAAAATTTCCAGGAGCTATTTCTCACTTTGTACCAGACTCACATCTTCCTCTTCTCAGATTCTTTTCAAATTTCACGTGTCTGCCACAGGTACTCTTTTCGCAAGAGGTACTCCAAAAGATATATGGCATATGCTGTTGCTCAGGATATGATGACACTGACATAACCACCTACATCGCAATGAGTTCAAAGAAAACGTAAGCCAGCGAACTCAGCAAGAATCCTCCTACATCCTAAACACTTCAACGGGAGATGAAACCGCAGGTCATGTTCTGTACAAGAGCTCATCTCTCACCGGAGATTGTGCTGTCGTCGGGGAAAGTGTATACAGTGCTGATGAGAGAATATGAACCAGGACATACTGTACAGGCTTATTTTGCTCTCAGAGATGTGTTTTGAGGGGGGCTGTACAGTAATGAGGCACCTTGCTGAGGCAAAATGCATCAAAAGCACAGCTGTAATCACAGTCGCTGCTCTGAAAAGTAGCTCCTTTCCATACTTGTGAAATGCACTTGGCTTCAGAGCTGTGGTGCTACTGAGCCAGGGAAACGCTCTGCTTCAGTGTCAATGTTAACCTGATTTGGGTCTGCGAATGATGATTCTGCTGGCCAATAGCTAAAGGATACACTCACCCCCCCTCTCTCCCTCTAACTGCAAATAAAAAAAAACTAAAAAAAACTAATACAATCGGTGTGTTTGGAGAGGAGAATAAAGCGGTTGCACTCAATGTCATCATCTGGCAGTTTTATATCAAAGCCCAAGGCCAGACAAGAGGTCTCACCGAGGGGAGTCTTCAGTCCAGACCTGCTATACACACTATTCGGTTTCAATAAGCAACACCATCTCTTTGAGATGGTCAGGATTGTATATGATTTTAGTTCAAATGTATCTGTCATATTGCATTTTCAAATGTAGTAAATGTAATAGTGATGTGCAGCTTTACAAAAATGCAGGTGAACAGTGTTGCCAGATCTCGCGAGAGAAACAAGTGACCAGCTCTATGGAAACGAGCCCAAAAAAAAGCCAACAGCTAAACTGCCACACTGTATAAATGAGACGTCTCTCGATAATACTGTAAATATATACATTTATTTTGCAGTAAATGGACAGTCAGCGTAAAATTTTTAACCCATAAAGACCCAAACATCCACCATCGACCAAAACATCTTTGATCTAAAATGTTTAATATCTGTTCATCCATTAATTCTGTCAATACATGTCAATACTTGGTATAAAATACAGTTATTCATCTTTTCATGGTCATCAGACATGATCCATTTGGATGTTCAGAGGCTTAGTAGTTACCATGGAAACACCATCATCTTCTACAACATTGATTAAAACCCATGGAGTTGAATCAATGACAGTGGGTGGAGATACTTGTTTTTACATTCATTTAATGATATATTTTACTGAAAAAGTCACTTTTCTTAAGTTTTCTCTGTTTTTGATATAACACTCAAACATAATGCCTTCGAGTCATCTCCCACCTGAGGTCGGATCCAGTCTTTCACTCTTGTTCTCACTCTTTCAGATATTTTTTCATGTATTTACCCCATTTTTTCCACTCGTGTCTGTCTCTCCCTCTGACGAACTTGTTCTGAGGAGACAGGCATTGCTATGTATGAGTGAAAGCAGGCGGGGGTGGTAATCATGAAACGGGGGGAGTGAGCGGGTCTTGGAAAAGGAAAAAAAAACGTGTTTTGCTTTATTGTGGAGAGATTCAGAAGCGGTTCATACAGGCCACAAAGCAAGGCCGAATAAGCTACTACCCTTAAGAAAACAAACCCAAAAACCAGCAACTGATGACATTCATTCATTTTCTTATATTTCAAGCAAGTGAGTAAGCAACACAAAATCCCTGCATACAGTAGTATCTGATATTGCAAAGACATACAACAGAATACATGTAAGTTCAATAAATCAAATGAATTAATTTATACTGGAAAAGGAGTTGGAGGAAGAAAACTTATTTAATCCCACCCTATTATTGCAAGTGATTCTACAGAAAAAAAAAAGCTCCAAGTTGCTTATAATAAGCAGACTTGGCATCTATGCAGGGGAAATAAAAGTCAGCTGGAAATTTAACGTACAGTATATGAAAAACCGCAGCACAAGTGTTTATACTCATCAAAGATTCCCATCACACATTGTCCACTAGACATCATTAATCTGGATCATTATACACCAGAGAATAATTTATCTTCAGCTGCAAAACCTTAACTTAATAAATGTATCAATTCACAAGACCTGGTTTTAACCTTTGCCACTGCTGAGCTCTGCCTTGAAGAATACATCCATCTAAAATGCAGGAGTCAGAATATTAAAAAGCCTAAATCCACTTTTACTTGCAATTTTAAGCTGAAGTTCACATGAAGTCATGCTGTAACGGTGGAATTTTATATCACTTGATAAGTTCTCCTGTAGTAAAAGTACATAGATGGATAAGCAGCAAAGCAAACTGTTTTTGGCTGGTTTGTACTGTGTATTTTAAAAATAATGAGTGTTGTTTTGGGTTTTTTTTTTTTTGTTCCCTTCCCAAAATCCTACTGCCTTAATTTGAATTTCACTGAAAATGACTAAGAGAGGGGGAGAGGAAAAGAAAAACAGCACACAAGAGAGAGGTTTGGAGACATAAAAACAAACTGAAAGTGGTGAATTCTTACAAAAAACAGATTGTATTGTTCAGGCAGCGAGCTCACATAGATATCGTGCACAACTGGATCCTGAATGGTGGTGATGACTGCGGACCACTGTAATTAAGGCTGTGTGACAGGACCACAGCAAGGTAATTATAAATATCATGATGTAGAACAATGTTTCTCAATGGGGGCGTTTGGAATGAGAAAGCTGAGAGGGAGGGCGCTGAGACTGAAACTGGGGGTGTTAGTCTCTGTAAGTATCAATATCAAGCAGTATGTTATGTCAGTGGGGAATTTCTGCCCCCTTCCCCCTCCCCACACACACTTTCTCCTCCCACACCCATGTATTATGAAACAAGAACCCATACAAACACATCAATGACACGGGACGTAACCCCACCCCTTGTGCAAAATGCCCCAAAAAATAGAGGTCCCATGTAATCTATATAAGCTCCATCAGACCTACCCCTCCCCCTACACTCGACAACTTGTTACAGAGCGCTATTAAACCCCATCACAACTTTTTTTTTTCTTTTTTTTTGGCGTTTCTTAAAAAAAGACTGAGAAACACCGATGTAAAAGCATTTCTGAATGACCAATGAATAAAAACCCTGTTTCCTAGTATATTTTTAATTAAGTACATAACACATAAAAAGAACATACTATCAAGTGTGTTAAAATAGTCTATTAATGAATAAATATAAAACAACATCAATAAAAAAATCACATCTCACAATATACAAGAGATGCAAAAAAAAACAAAAACAGGATCGGTCAAAAATATCAACATCAAGCATCATACTCTAGGAGACATAATAGAGCCATAATTTGTCTCCTCATACTCATAACACGTCTCTGTGACTAAATGTGACGCGTTCTGTGTCACGTTCATGCTGCTCCGTGTTAGTTTCCCATCCCACAAATTTCCCGCTTGCATCTGTGATGTGTGGGAAAATGAATCATCCACATACGCAAAAATATTTCTGTGAAGAGTGTGATTTGTGGCTAAATGAAATAAGTGATAGATTAGAGCGTGACATGAAACTACAGATGTTATTCTTTTGTCACAGTATATATGTCATCACACAGCAGGGACTTTGAAGGTTGAGCTAAGTTTGTGTTGGGGTGTGGGGGGGTGTTACTCTGGTAAGTAAACATAGAGAGGAAAGTCAAAAAAATCAATACAAAAAGCATTACATATTAGTTGTTTAATACTTTTTTATTATTTTTGATTGATGTTATACTTTACATGAACAATATGTATCTATATAAAAGATAATTTTCCAAGTCGACAAGTTTTTGAGGAAAAAAAACTACTGAAGTATCAGAAACACACAGTCAGAAAAAAATTATTAGATCACCCCATGTTTTCTTCAATTTCTTGTTCGTTTTAATGCCTGGTACAAATAAAGATACATTTTTTGGGACAAATATAATGATAACTAAAATACCTCGTGAGAGTTGAATTTAAGAGCTGATATCTATCCATTTTTCATGGTTTTCTTGATAATAACCAAAACCACATCAGTTCTTACATCAATAGCTATGGCATTGTACTGACAAAAACAGTGCTTTTAGGCATTTCATGTTTTCTTTTCTGTCCGTTTTAGTCACATGATACACACAGGAGTTGGTACTTGATTGCATAATCATTGGTTTTGATGACTTTTGATGGTCTAATTTTTTTTTTCTGTGAATGTATGTAAATACAGAAAATACACACCCAAAAGTTATGAAGGTGACATCATCATAATTGTATTTGTCCATGATATCCTCAGAGTCTCTGTAGATGTCTCTACAGCTTCAACGTGATCAGACTAGGAGTGATTTTTCTCTCCTTTAATACATTTCCACGTCCTTTAATGCATTTCCACCCAAGTAACCTCTATTTTGGTGTTGGTGATATGTATGATTCATGAGAAATGCTGTCCATTAAGGTGTTCATCACAACACTAGATGTCTTTGTGCTATATTTGCTGCACATCATGACTTTATTGGCTTGTAAAATGATTTTTTAACACCACAAAACATTATGTGTGTAAATGGTATCAAAGTTCAAACAAATTATTTGTTTGTAGCAATTGACCACCATTCATATTTTTTCAGTTAGATCCCATGGGAAAGGGCTGTTTCTATTATCTCCTCAGCATTTCCATTAGTGGACTCTACTGTATGTGCAAGCTGAAGTGGCTAGAATAGTGCACACTTACTGAAAATGAGCTAAAAAGAGCTAGTATAAGGATTTATACAGAAAAATTGTCTACATAGACATCAACATACAAACTGTTATTGTAGATGTCAGTAACTGTAACAATTGAGTCGGTGAATTCCAAAAGGGCCCAAGTCCAGAGACTTCAGTTTGCAAATCCCATGAAATTAAAAAAGT
>JAPTGZ010000017.1:14217546-14228452 GCA_029814645.1 Fowleria isostigma | reverse complement strand
AAAAAAAAGGTCCAAAACATTTTGTTATTATCCTTGAGAGAGAACATTAATTTAAAAAAAAAATTAATACATTTTTAAGTCAGAATTCTGAAATTAAAGTCAGAATTGTAAGATTAAAGTCAGACTTCTGGCATTTTTCTCAGAATAATAATAATAATAAACATTTATTGGACCTTAATTTTTGTAGTTTTTTTTTTCAGTCTAGTTTAGTCTTCTTCTGTACAAATCCTTCTAAGTAAATTTTGTACAAAATATGAAAAGAAAAGTGTTCTCTTTCTTTGATTTTAATAATATAAAATATTAGTGTTCTTCAAATGTTACCAAAGATTAAACAAGAATGTTATATGAATGTATTTTATTGTGTTTTATATTTCAGCATGAATTCTCATACTTATTTTTTATTGGGTATGTGGTGACTTTTAAAAAAAAAAAAAAAAAAAAAAAATTCAAGTACCCCCTGGGCTTCTACCAAGTACCCCTGGGGGTACATGTACCCCCATTTGAGAAAAACGGTGATAGAGTATAAATACTAGACTGTGTTTCAAAGGATAAAGGTAATGTGGTCTGATGAGTCCAGATTCACCCTGTTCCAGAGTGACAAAACAGGTGGAGGAAGCAATTACCCAAAATGCCTTGTTACCAAGGTGATGTTTTTTACATCGCTACTTCTGCTGAATGAATTTCATCTTGGGGGGAGTGTAGCAACCAACCCCGTCAATGATTAACCCATAAAGACCAAGCACTACTTTTGTGTCAGTTCCCAAAATGAAATTTTCCCTATATTTAACCTTTTTTAACCATAAAGACCCAAACATCCACCATCTACCAAAATCATGTACTAATGTAAACTGTTTAATCCCTGTTTAGCTATTAGTGCATGTAAATAACTGGTGTAAAATACAGTTATTCATCTTTTCATGGTCATGAGAAATGTGACAGTGATTCATCAGTAAAACTCATGGAGTTGGATAAATGACAGTGGATGGACACACTGGGTTTATGTTTAACTGATGAGAGATTTAACTGGAAAAGTCACTTTGTCTTCAGTTTTCTATGTTTTTGATATAATAACCCTCAACTTTACGCTAAACTTTTATGAACATTTACATGATTAGTAAATTAAATGTTGGAAAACATCAGATTCTCACTGAAAAAAACCCACAAAATACAGAAGATAATAGAACAACAAACCACCTAATGAGGGTTAAATATAGAGAAAAATTCATTTAGGAACTGACGCAAATGTCACACTGGGTCCTTATGGGTTAAAAACCAACTGAAATAACAGGCAAGTTGGAGCGGAGTTTTCTCCCACCTATAGCCTACATTGCTGGCACTAAATTTTGCCTGAACCAAACTGTCGGCAGTCTCGGAATTCACAAACATTCCCATGCACACGTTCACATTGAACAGTCTTTCCTTCATCCCTATTAATAGGCCAGATGTGTGTTCATTACCTGCTCAGAAGTTTGCAGTAATGTGGATAAAAAAGGGGTGAAATACTATAGATGACCCAACAGGAAAGTGAAAAAGGCCACATTGAGTCCGACATTTTACTTTATGTTTTACAGTCTGATTGAGTTTCCTTTTTGTCATAAATCCTCTACCATGTTCATGTAATCGGCCCCTATCCATGGTCCTGAAACCTGCTCTCCCACATCTCCCATAGCGCTGTGTGGCTGTTGCAGAAAATTTAATGTTTCATTTTATTTTTAGTTGAAAAAATGAATGTTCAACTGTACAACATGTAATAGGGCCTAACATTAACTTAAAAAAGAATTAGGTTTGTTGATTCCTTGTTTTTTTCATAATTTAAAAAATAATACATAAAAAACCCACATCTCTCAATGTTGTGATATTGCATGAGCTAATTAAAAAAGTTAAAGCTAATCGCAGTACATCACATTAAACTGCAGGACTTCTTAAGTGTAGTATTAGTTTGGGGAAAATAATGACCCAATGAAACAGGCTGTTAAATTGAATAGAATTGTACTGTTGGAAATGCTGATGTCATGTAAGTGCACAAATCAGCATAACTTCAGATTCTTTAATGGATAAATGTTACATTTTTTTCCAACAATGTCTTTATTATTTCCAAACATAATAACACCTGTACACGACAAAGACAGAATAAGACAGGTAACAAAAAAGGGATAAAATTTAATGATAATACAAAAAAATACAGTACCAAAGGGGGAATAAGTATACACAAATTCGCTGTACACTGCTTACACTCCCAAGTATGCACTACACATAAATTAAATAGTTTTTCCCAAATGAACTGCAGAGGGCTTACATTACTTATGTTATTATAACTTTAAATGACAGAACGCTAATAGCCACACTGCCGGTGATGTTATGTAATGTCTTAGCTGGCATACTTTGCATCTTGAGTTTATCTCTCTCTCTTTTTTTTTTTTTTACATAAATCTGAGTTATTGTTTTAAAATATGATTCTGGATTTGTTTTTAAAGGGAAAAACAATACATCCAGTTGATGATAAGCATTAGTGCTTTTGTTGTTCACTTCATCTCCAACACAAAGATGTCACAGTCTACAGAAAGTCAGCAATTAGCCGTTGGTCCATTACGAGCAGTGATTCGCCTCTCGACACACACATGAGCTCCACTCACTCAGCTCATGGCTTTAAGACATCCTCCTTGTCCTCTCATGGATGTTGCATAAATTAATCCCTCTCATGTGCTGCCATCTGAGGCATGTTGATGCAAAACTTGAGGGTGAATAATTTATCTGTCTGCCCTTCGGAAGACGACGTGCATACACCGGGTGCCACCGTGCATAACTAGGTGTTGTCATCACAGACCTGGGCCCTCTGGCATCAGCTCCGACATCTGTGTTGTGTGATAAGAGTGCACGTCATGGGAGGAAGACATCACATCTTGTTTGAATTGTGGTCACTGGATAGACGCACAAAAGGAAGCCAAACACCGCCTCGCCGGCACAGTTGTCACCTTTTCCACATGCGAGCTGCGCTGTTGCTGAGCTTTTACTTAAGGCCTTGGGGGATTATTTCTGCTGTACTGCAGTATTGAGTTCTGCATCGCTAATGCAGGACAGATTCAGAACTCTGCTTCATTGTTTCAACCCTCGCCGGTTATTAAACAATATAAGTCTTCTATATTGAATTACGGTGATAATATGCACCACTGTGTATGATAACTCCTACATCCTGCAGTGTACAGTAATAATGTCTCAAATATAAGATGGATTAGCTCCTGGGGTGGTTTTACCTATAGTCTCCTCATGCATCATGCCCTCCTTCCTGAGAACACAAAGTTCCTTTGACTTGTGAACACTCTTTAGGTGAGATAAGGAATAATCTGTTAAGTCAAACTTCATTTTTCTGTTGTTGATTCTAGCCGATCAATTTTAATGAGATGTCTAATTTTGCACGTCCAAGTAAATATCCCCCTTCAGCATTTGTTAGCAAAGTGTTCTCTTTATCATTTCCCTCAGCTATCATTGTATAGTTCTCTTGCTGAGTGATTGAGCAGTGAAATAGAAAGGCATAAGAATAAAGACAATGCCACGCTTCATTCCACCATGTCACGTCCATCACACTCACAATATTTTTTCTGGATCATTTCTCAAAGAGCTAATTGACAAAAAGTGATTTCATAAGCTTTGTTTACTGGTAGGCTATGAGTATAATGCTTATGAGCTAGCTAGATAATGATTACTGCTGCTGCGCATATCAAGTAGGTGATTCATTTGCTCAGTGTGACTTGTGTGTTTAAATAAACAGTCTCTCGGGGTGTGAGGACACCGGCTTTTCATTTCTGTTAAAGTTGCTGATACCAATCAAAAACACATAAATCTGTTCCTGTATGTCTCCCACGTCAGCCAGGAAATATCTGCGCCTTAAATTTACTTGATTCCCACTCGTCTGCTGTGCTGAAGTCTGCCATCTCAGTCAATGACATTATGAATAAGGTTGCAGGCAAGGTTGTTCATCATGTGAGTGTGTGAGCCCCACCCCGGCCCTTATCCGCCCACCAGATGAGCTGTTCGCTCTTGTTCTCTGATGGAGTGCAGAGAGTGGAGGGCAGTCATCAGATCTGTTTTGCATCACCCTACAGGACGGAATGGGCGTGATGACACCGCTGACCTTTGGATCATCTATCAGCACTGACGTCTTTCTCATGGAATAAAAAATGTTACATTAGCACAAATGACCTTTTCTCATCACCACGTCCTGATTACACATTGCCATGAGGATCCACCCCCACTGCTCCCTTATCTCACCGCTCTTATGAGCAGTCACGCCATTAAATAAGAGCTCAAGAAATTAAATTTGGAGGGACTTCAGATGCCTGGCTTGGAGCATTGCATCAAGAGGTCTCATATAGATGCTGATTATTTTCCTTCAATTCAACTCGATGCACATCCGACGTTAGAAAAAGATCCATCACAGTTAAGATGGTGAAGGATGATTCATTTCACACTAGGGTGAAGTTTCATGCCCTTTAAAACTAGGTCATACATGAAACCCAGGCTGGGGAAAAAAAAACAAAAACAATTTACACCTCTTGAGTCAGCATGAAAACAACAGATGTTATAAGATAAAACCAGCTCATTTGTCTTGTTATAATGTAAAGCGTTTCTGGTGGGAGTGGTATCATCTTACAAAAGGTCACTTCTTACAGCGTAAACACATAAAGCACTGTAGTATCCTTCACTAGAGGAGCTCAAAGCCAAGGCTTCTGCATCTGAAATGAAACAGAATCCAGAATTTTACCATCAACACCACAGAAACTGTTAAAATGTCATGTCCATGCATAAATGCAAGAAATTCTTCAAATACATTGTTTTTATTCTTTTGTTTTTCTGATTTCAGCTGTTTCTGTGGTAACGTACCTGTGGTTTTACCATCGCAAAATGTCACACAGTTGGCCTCAATTTATCGATTGTAAGTAGGAATGAATTATTGAAAAATATTCATGGATTAAAGGAGTTGACAGATAGATTGAATCAACTTTATACTAAAATACATTATCTAATTTTAAAAATGACTTTTTAAAATGTGGTGTCTTTATTTAAAGAACTGCACTCATTTTGTTTTGTTTCATTAGTCTTTATTACAATTATTATTATTATTACTATTACCCCACCGCCTGAAGAGGAGGCAAAGGGGTATTGTCTCTGGTTTGGTTGGTTTGTTTCTTTGTTTGTCAACACTTTATTGGCAATTGGCTGAATTCATACCAAATTGGGTTTATACATTGCCAGTGACCCAGAATAGATGTCATTACATTTTGGGAAAATTAAGTCAAAGTTCAAATTTTTAATGTATTTTTTAAATCTTTTTTTTCCCATTTATGTATAATGGGTGAAATTTCAAATGACTATAAAACCATCAATTTTGTTTCAATTTACATCAAACTTGGAGCATATATAGGCAGTTGATATGCTGACATCAACACACATATAGACATGATGACACCAGCTGAATCAATGCTGAAATGAGCTACAATACATGCGAGGGGTGGGGTTTGTAGTGCCTGGCAGCTTAGAAATGGAGATCGCCAGTGTCAACAAATGACTGGCCCCAACTCAAATAGTAGTGAATCTGACATATTGAGCATTTAATACAACAAGGATTAATCACAATGCAAGTACATCCCAGTATGAGGTATGGGGTGTATCTATATATCATTTTCTTGCTAAATCATGGTTTTCTCATGTCCCTCTGGGTATTGTTCCACAGCCCGTTGTTGCATCTGCTTTGTGTGATCTATCAGTGTTACCATCAGCTGGATCAATGCCAAAATAAGCTATAATATATGTGTGAGGGGCGGGGCTTGTTGTGCCTGGCACCACTTGTTATGATTAGTTGTAGAAGTTTCTCTAACTTAAAATCCATATCCCTTTTTTTTTTTTAAATGTACACAAATTTATATGGTTTGCATCTGACATGTCTCAGTCTTCAAAATATAGTTCTGATCATGATGTAGACAAGGATTCTTAGAGTAGTTCTAGTATTGAAAACTGTGGTATAACATATAAGTATAGACGATAAATAAATGTGTGTATATATATTATTTATTTTTAACGTTATTTCCATAATGTCTGGCTGGGCCGACTTTATGTCTTCTATGCATAGATAGATGGCAGGAGCTGGATATTTTTTCAGTGCTCCCTCTTACTGGGTGGATGAAGACCCCATCTGTACGTGACTTGGCTGGAAACCAATTGAAAAATGTACCGCTGCCAAGTCTTGACAAGTTCTGCTGATCCCTGGTTCCACTTAACAGGTTGTGGTTCTTCGATTCCTCTGCAAAATCCACCTCACAGCATGGAAAACCATTTCTTTTTTCCCTTTTTTTGGTTTCCAGTATTTTTTTTACATGAGCAAAAAAACAAAAGTCAGGAAGTTCAATTGGTTTTATTGTGTTTGTTTTGGTTGCGGTTCCTGTCAAGCTGTGTTGCCATGTGTTTATGTCATATGATATTTATCAAGCTGGTCAGAAGCATTTGAAATCTGCTTTCAGAAGCGCTCACCCTGTCACATGGTGTGACATGGTATTTGTTTTGTTTTGTTTTATTCTATCCATAAAGGCTCAACTTAGTTCACTGCAGCTCCACTGGGTTCATTTTGTCATGTTTTCTGGAGAACAAAGCAGCCACCCTGTGCCAGTTTTTGCTCCCAGAGGACTAAACCTCTCTGCTGGGTGAAGAAAAACAGCAAGGATTAGAGTATCCCAGAATTCAAGGCTGCAGCCATACCTCTGCCATTCTTTGGTGGACAGAATTTGACAATGAAACATGTCATATTGTCTGGATTACTTTATCTTTTTAGTCCCGTTGCTCCATTTTCTACCTGCTCCTTCATCAATTATTCTCATAAATATCCCCCTTTAACTTTAACTTTACTGCAAACTCAACTGTTATTTATTTTCCTAATATTGACAGCATGTGGAATGCAGTCAAGTGTAAAATTTTAATTGTGTGCTGAGATCCAGCTCCAGGTCCCTGGGGTAAGAGGTGGAGATGTAGATGTGGTTCAGTGAAGTTTTCACGGCCTGGAGCGCCTATTGATCAGGGCAGAACTGTAAATAGTGGGCCATGTGGACAGATGCAGCAAACCCTCTCAGCACACACACTGCCTCAGTTCCTCAAAGATAAAGTCTTTCTCTTTTCCTGTTTCACTGACAGCGCTCAGATAAATGTGGATTATCGAAAAATCACGGTTCACTACCAAAACCGAGAATAGAAAAGGGAGGACTAGGGGTGGAAAAGAACAAGGAGGCGGCACAAAGCAGTGTACCATAGCTGGCTCGCTCGCTTAAGAACAAACTCTTCCTCCTCTAAGGGAATTAATCCTTGTATTGTACTGAAAATTCCTCCTGAAAGAGCTGCACTAAAGCAAATTCAGGGCAAGTAGTCTGGTGTGAGAGATTTGTGTCGACATTAGCGCACACTTGAGAATTTAAAAGACACGGAAATGCACTTGGAATTCCATTTTCCTTTCAGGAACTTTGGATGGATTTGTGTTTCACGGCTGCGGAGGGGGCCGGGCGATCAGACGAGAGCAATGAAACAGCCTGAGCCTAACAAAGGGTAATGATGATACTCTGGCTGCACAGCTCTCCCTCCTCCGAGCTGTGGCGTAAACGCACAGAGCTATTTTGGGTACTCCTTGGGTGCAGGTGTCCAATTATATTTCACACTCTTGTGAAGGTGCACTCAGAGACTGCTGGGGGTGGAGTGGCTTGAGTTCACTTTCCTGGCCCTCAGGAGAGCCTGGGGCTGAACATAAATAGGAAAAAAGAAAAAAAAACACTTATGAGGAAGATGGAAAAATCTTTGGCCAAATTCATCTTTCTGCTCCAACATCTCTTTAAGAATGAGCTCATTCTTCTGTATGGTGTTATATTGGATTCTTTAATAAAGAGAGTGCAGATACAGGAGTTGAGAGCGCAAATGCCGAAACAGAAAAGTGAAAATGACCTCGTAGTGGGCAAATAGTTACGATGACTGCCAAAAACTATAATAGTGCACAAATACCATGTTGTCGTTGTGAGTCTGACCACTCACTTCAGTAACTGCTGCTCAGCTGCTGCTGTTCAACCCTTCCTCACGCTCAATGTAATATTTACAGGTAGACTTACGTCACCAATTTAAGGCTTAACAAGACAATCGCCAATACCTGCTGGAAGCCTTGATATCCTCTCCTGCAAGAGCCAAACACATTAGCTGGGTTTCCATTACCCTCAAAAATGCACAAAATGTAAATTGTGCAATAGAAAACTGGTAAAGGAAACACAAGAATTTTGCAAAAACTGTCAAAAATTGCAAAAAGTTTTTATGCTTTCATGAGGTGGTTTTTGAGATGCTTTGATATAGAAGTTTAGCAAAAAAGTGTCATGGAAACACATTTTGCACATCTTCACTAGTCAAGGATGTGACAAGTCCAGTGCCACAAGACGTTCAATAACATAACAGTTCATTAAACGTTATCCGGGTCATTTGGAAATTCTGGATCCAAAACTTGTTGGTGAATTCTGTACAATTCTCTCCCAGAAATCCATTCTGTGAGGCCACCATCAAGGACTTTGCCTTTGGACTCGCCTGCAGAGTGCTGTGAGTTATGCACGGACACAACTCTGTCTCTGCAAAAACTACGACATATCATGAGATGGGTAGACAAGACTTCACTAGACTCATGCATCAGAACCAAACACTCTTCAATGGAAACATCTACAAGTACCAATTATAATTTGCTGAAATTGTAGAAATATGGCTTTTATTTCATTGAAAACTGTAATGGAAATTGAGCTACTAACATTTTGTATATGTTTATGGGAATATTTGGTGGTGAAATCCACTTTTCTTTAGTTGTAAATTCAAACCTGGTCAAAAATCTGTTCTTATGCTTTGCTATTTCATTCACATGGGTTAGGCATCTGTAACTAATATGTTTTAGTGTTTAGATGTTTCCAAGAATGAAGGACTAGACTAAACAACCTATATTCTGTAGAAAATAAGCCAAAATAACATATACTTACAGAAATAGTAAGTGTACTAATGAAAAAGTATGTATATATGTGAATACCTACATTATTATTAAAAAAAGATAATGGATTTAAGATATAATTCCATTATTTACAGGTTATAATTAATATAATATGGATATGGGTGTTGGTTGTGGAGTTTGCATGTTCTCCCTGTGTCTGCATGGGTTCTCTCCGGGTACTCTGGGTTCCTCCCACTATCCAAAGACATGCTGATTGATTAATTGGTCAATCTAAATTTAACCATAAGTGCGAATGTGAGAGTGATTGTTTGTCTCTGTGTCAGCCCTGTGATGAACTGGTCACTTGTCTAAGGTGTACCTCGCCTTTGCCCATTAGTAGCAGAAATAGGCTTCAACGACACCCATGACGGTCGTCAAATGTCGTCTTTATGAGGGAAAGAGTTAAAGAATCCAATATACCACCATACGTCTGTCTTCATGCTTCACATCTGATACTATTTCTGACATTAAACAGCAGCTTTCTATTCTTTGTGTCATAACTTTTGACCCTCGACACAGTGTGTTTGGATGGTGAAACACCTGGATGTCTCCCAACGATCAAAGGCCATTGCTTAGACACTTTGCTGTCTCCTAAAGTGTATCGGAGTATATACAGGTTACATAAGGTGAGGGCCAGGTCAGCTCTGCAGTGTGAGGTGAATTTTAAACGTTTTATGAGAGCTCATCCAGTTTTAGAAGTTTGTTCTATGACTATTTGTTTACAGTTTGTACTTATTTTCCAGCCCAGATGGTCTTGGGTCCTTTGGGCTGTGTTGTGGCGGTTCTTGCTTAGTTGTGTCTTATTTTTCTTGGTGTGAGGGAAGATGCTGGTGGGTAGAGAGAGGATTTCAGAGGTTTTGTTCCTGTAGGTGCATGGACGTGCTCTACATTCTGCAGGAGGAATTTTCTTAAAATCAATACGCACATCTGCCAGAGTCCATTCCTGAGATATTTTTTATTTCTCTTTAGTCTTTATTAACACATTAGCGTGAGGAGGAAAGTGGAGGCCGTGCTTAGTTTTGTTTTCTTCTCATAGTTCAGGTTTGGGATGTCCTGAGGAGCCCAGTATAATCCAGAGGCGCCACTCCTTGAGATAAATTGGCACATATAGAGCAGGGCTGGGAGTATATCACCAAAATAAATGCTTCTCCAGCACCGGCGCAGTGACAGACTCAATCCTGACAATGCTCAAAGGCTTCAGCAGAGGTGACAGGACTGGCAATCAAACCCAGCACATCACCTCCACTAAATTCTAGCAAGACTGGCATTTTCTGCACAGCTAGTGACTGCTTTTGGTCAAAGTGGACAAAATTAAAGTGGGAAAGTGGAAAAAATGGTAGAGTAAAAAAAGTCACCCACTGGATTTACCAAAGCAAATTCTATTGGATGAGTACTGCAGCCATTTATGTTTCAGCTGCAACAAGTTCTTTAACTGACTGATGCAATGAGCTATGGAAGATCAGCCTTGCCATATTTAATAATATATACAAAAAATATAAAATGAAAAATTAATTCATTTGCAAATTATACATGGTACAAAAAAATAAAAGGGCATTTTCTATGAAGTTATGTATAAAATGCAACATAAATGGTTATTTGTATTGTCATTCCTTACATTTTAATTTGTGTTAAAATCCCTAGTTATTTACTTTGACAGATCAGTTTCCCCAACCATTTTTGTTATTTATTTTGTCCGATTTACATTTATTTTCATTTATTTTTGCATTGTTTTCTATTTTATTTATTTTATTTAACCTTTATTTAACCAGGAAAACCTCATTGAGATTAAAAGTCTCTTTTACAAGAGTGTCCTGGCCAAGATGAGCAGCAGTACAGTAAAAATAGTTTCCGACAGACATGAAACAATCA
>JAPTGZ010000017.1:14178031-14191124 GCA_029814645.1 Fowleria isostigma | reverse complement strand
TCCACTATAAGCAATTATTTAATTAAAAAAAACACACATTTCAAAACCCTGTGATTTCCTGGGTCTTAGGAGGTTAAGGTAATCATCTCAAAGTTTGGACATACTGTATTTTCAGTATGGACTACAACCGCTGCTGCTGACAATTATGGCGTACTTATGCACTTATGCGTGGAAGCATTTACCTCGGTCGGCCATCATTTACGACTCAATGTGGCACCCTCGCTAGGACAAAGGACTCGCTATTTTGCTGCAATTGCCATCCACTGCTTTAGTTCTCAGCCTAACATTAGCGGCATAGAATTAGTGGCTGCTAACTGAGCCTCAGGCCACTGGTTAGCTCTTAAGCTGTGCAACTAATGTTAGCAACGCAGTGCTAGCAGCGCCCGTAATTGGTGTGTCAATGTGACCTGTCTGCACATCTCAGCTGTTAAAGAAACTGAAAGTAGGGATATAAATTGACTCTCGAAAGTACTTCTGATCACTAGAAAGATACTCCTTAAAAACAGAGCCAAATCTCTGTACTTTTACACAGTTTGACTCAAACAACAGTGATTTGTTCGAGCGAGGTGCCGTAGCGAGTTGTAAAAAAATAGCTGACAGAGATAAATGCTTCTATGCATGCGCGACCCACATCATCTGGAAACTTACATCATCCCAAGACAACCTCCTCTGTCATCTTCTCAAAAAACTTTACTCTTCTCTTTGGCAAGTATGGTTAATTAAGAGCGGTGCCCTCTGGTGGATTGATTGAGAAATGTTTATTTCAATGCATTAAATGTCAGTATCAGCACTTTGTTACAGTCAGACTGATGACAATAGCAATAAAGCACATTTTCAAAAGTAACTAAGAACTGTAATGGTATTGTTAGGTACTCCTACTGGTACGCCGTATCAGCAAATAATCAAATAAAAGTACTTGCACTTTACCTTGGTCTTGGAAAACACTGGTATTGGTGCTTCCCCAACCTAAACTAATGTATTTCTCAACTAATTCTTTAGTTGGCTGAAGTGAATCGAGGACATGCCAGATTAGAGTCAGGAGTTGACATCCTGACTCCTGTAGGTAGAAAAACATCATGGTTTGGTGTAAAAATCAATAAATATGCGGAACATTGATATTGCATCTTTGCAGTCTTTTTCAGTGTATCTCTTGCCCTAAGCAAGTAGTTAGCATACATAAAAAGTATCGTAAGAAAATTCAGGATTGCAGAGTCTTGTGTGATTAGATCATGTCCACCGCGCTGAATATTATAATATTAAATATATATGCAGTATTTTCTAAATCAGTTCCTTGACCCAGAAAACATACTCACAGGCTTTGGAGTTGGATTCATGTTTCTATAATCATTTGTTGCAAAAGGTGAAGGAGGATGTGATGTCAGTGTCAATACAGTCAGTTCTATTTTCAGACTGAGATGAGCAGGTGAGAAAAGATAAGATATTCCTTTATTAGTCCCACAAGGGGAAAATCCAGGTGGAATGTGGAAAAGAAATGATTGTTAATACCAAATCAGGAACAACTGTAACATTAGGTGGAATTAAAATGTGCTGTTATACTCAGATCATCTTTTGTAGCAGCAAGAAATTGATGTGGTTGATAAATTGTCGTGCACCGTGTGTGCTGTTTTCAGGGCAACAGCTGCCTTTGTTTAGAAGAAAATCACAGAAATTCAAACGGTGCTTCCAATGGTGAAGAATTATTGTAAAAATATTAGAATTCTTACAGTGTAGAGACCTACACTGTGTACAATTTTCAAGTCAAAGTGGAACACAGATTTTGAGTTACAGGTGCAGAAAGAGCCAATTATAAGACCCTCACGGATAATGCTCTAATTTCTTGCACAGTTGTCATTATGCACTCATTCGGTTCCCTCCGAAGAACCATAAGCAGTAAAACACTTCATATAACATTGTAGTAGGATGTAATGACAACACTTGTCGCTTTTAGATTGACCCTCAAATTGCATAAATATAACTTCCACATGAAAATTTGCCCGATGTTGACGAAAGTTACAAAAAGCGAAGAAGTTTGAAAAGAAACGATATATGTGTACACACCAGAAAACCATTTATTTAGTATAGGCTAAATAAGTATAAAATAAGTATATAGTATAAAATAAATAAATAAAATAAATATAAATATGTATATAGACTGGTAATATATAATAATTAGAGCCTGACCAATTAATCAGTGGGCCGATTATAGCATATGTTTGGAACCAAGCAGTAAGGCGACCAGGAGACACAATTAAAAGGTTGAAAAAGTGGGTTTTTATTTACCCAAAATATGACATTCATAAAAATGGTCACAAGTCAAAGTTTTAACAAATATGCAAAAGAGGTCAATGTAACAAAACTGTGCTCAAAAATAACAGCAACTAAGACTACGAACACAAACTGATGAACAAAACTGACCTAACAAACTGAAAACAGGAGAAACATATACATAATGGCTGGGACAAACCATGAAACTCAAAGGGGGGAAACAAAATGGACACCAACTATAAGTAAACACAATCAAACCATTAGTGAACCCAAATCCCCCCCATGACATTATAGTTCATGGTTAAGTCCAATGATATGGTTTCAGGACAAAGGTCAGCTCCACCCCTGACCACGCCTTTTGCCACCTCAGCGAGGAAGTCGGCCCTCTACCACACCCGGTAAGTCTTGTGTGGTTCTGTCCATCACAGCATATCACCGATTAATCAACATCAGTCAATATGTAACTGATATATCAACTTTTTTGGGGCACAGACATTCCTGTGGCCCTGTTCCCCAGTGCCTGGAGTGCAGACAGCATCTCCCACCCTCATTCCACCGCAGCCAAGGAGAGAGCAAAGAAACGGCAAAGAAACTGCTTTCTTTTTTTATTCCATGGTAAGCTGTGACTTTGTAAAACAATATAACACTACATTTTAGTGTCCCATGGCAATACGTAAAAATGGTGTTGGGGCACGTCAAGGAAAGTATTCTAGTTTTTTCAAACAAGTTTTAGAGAGCATATTTCAGCATTTTAACATTGTGTAAGTTGCATTTCCGTGAAATAAACAAAGATATATATACAGTGCTCAGCATAAAGGAGCACATCCCAACAGATTTGTCACAAAACCTTTAGTTTTCTTTGAGAATCAACATTTTCTGTGGGACACTATACAACATATCGTGATCTCAGTTTAGGAAATGTTCTATAAAACTCAGTTTTGTCCGAATTGTTTTGAAACTGTGCTTATGTTCATTGAGATATTGGTTAAAATCTAACTTTTCAAAGGGGGTGTACTCAGCACTGTAACTCTTAATTCACATGTCTATCATTATATAAAATGAGACTATTTATACAGCATTTTAACATTGTATAAGTTGAAAGAAAGTTATATGCAACTGTCAATTGACATGTTCACTATTATCTGATGTAAGACTATTATACAGCATGTACAGTATATATCCTGTGTATATCAATGTTCTTATTTCATATATTGGCTAATATATCGGTTATCAGCCAATATATCAGACTTTGGCCCCCAATATCGGTATTGACATCAGCCCCAAACATTTCATATCGTTCGGGCTCCAATAATAATAATGAATATATCTGTAAATCAACGTGATATTTATGTTCATCACTGTGTTTATGAGATGATGTCTCGAGTCACCTTGACATAAATAAACAAATCATCACATTTTTGATTTAATGGAAAAACCGACAGTACGCCCTACTTTTTTTTTTTTTTTTTTTTTACATTTAATAAATATTAAGAAGGTTTTTCACAGATGTCCAATGGAAAATCCACTACTAGAGATTTGGTTGGACATAAAAGAAAAATGTTGAAAGGTGAGAATAAAGGTAGGACAGGTGAACAGGCTTTGTGGGGAAAAAAAATCAATAGATCAGTTTTAAATGATTGATGTGAAATAATACTGACTGTAAAACCGTATAGCCCTAGAGGTTGAAAGAACAAACGCTGGATAAGCGTGGCCTGTAAGTGGTCATCAGTAATGAAAAGCATACAGTCAAGGAGTTAATACACAGAAACGCCTGAATGGTCCTTTAAATAGCAGAGCACATCACTTCCACTTGAGGGTCCTTATGAATCATCTCTGTGTCCACACAATACATGCTACAGAGCGTTTCTACACACACATGGTCCAGCGCACTACACTCACCCATACATGTCATCAGAGCTAATTCATTTCTCAGGGCTGGTATTGTTCCACACCACAATTAGCTACGCTTTGTTTGTGCTAAATGCATTTTCCTGACGTTTTCAATTATGAAAAATTGCACCACAAAAATAACTAATTAGGGGACAAGGATGAAGAGCACCTAGTTCTATCACAGCAACCTAATTGGTGTAATTTTGTCTGGTTTGTATCAGGCGCTTCAGGGTGATACAGGTAACAAATAGATTCATTGTATGATTACCCCATCTGTTTCTGTTCATCTGAGTTATCATTTCTCTTCAGATTGAGTTTATGATTTATGTTTGTGAATTCAGGATGTGTCTCTTTTTCTGAAAGTGTTTTACTGCTTCTTTTGAAGAATCTGTTTTTATTTTTATTTTTTTATTTTTTATTGCACGGCTTCCGCAAGTCGTGCCTCTCAGCCATCTGTGTACTCTGATATTGCTATCACTGCACTTGTTTGGTAGATGGATGACATAAATATTCACGCAAGACATATGTACATTTGAATATTCACGACTAGCTCGATTATACAGTCCTCCTCCTCAGCCTGCGAGCGGTAAAGTTACACCAAACACTTAATGAGTGATTGGCATCATGCATTGTTGAGGCTTCACCTCTTCTTGCTTGTTACCACGGGCCATTCTCTGAAGTTCAGGATTCAGGACTGGCCAATTTAGATCCAAGCGCCAGAGATGTCTTCTGACCACGATTTCACCCAGAGCAGATGCACTGAGAGACGGTGGAGGAACGCGTGGGAGGGAGCGTGTATATGTAATCTCTGGGTATTTCACAGACATGTGGAGGAAGAGAGGTAATGAAGTGCATGAAGCTGTGGAAAGAGACAAACAGAATGCCAGGAGTAAGAATAGTGACAGCAAAAATTAAAACATGTCAGCATGAAAAGTGTGTGCCGCGCTTATGTTTGTGTGCATGCAAATTAGACAGAAAGCACAAAATGACTGAATGCGGAAAAGGGAGAAAAATCCAGATTCATGCTGTGTGAGATAGTGGGATTACTAATGGATTTTACTCATTGAGAATCAGGCACTAATGAGGAGGCAAGTAGAGAGAGGGCAAACGGCGGGTCACCAGAGCGGGTCAGAGGAAGGGATGATTGCTATGCAGGTTGCAGGTATGAGGGCCAGGATCACTGCACTGGATTTGATGCTGCAAAAGCAATTTAATGAGCTATGCTCCGTACATAATTTTGCTTAAATCCATCATGGTAGTGCACCTCTGCTAATGGTCATTTACTTTGGTAGAGATCATTTTACAGGCATCAGGACCAAGACAGAGCAAGGAGGACACTGAAAGGACACCTCAGGTTTGTAGTTCACATTGGGACAACCTTCCAGAAGTAAGTACTAGTGAACATGAACTCTATTATTCAAGTACTGTTATAACTAGGGCTGGGAATCTCAGTGTACCTCACGATATGATACGATACAATATGTGATACATCGCTCACAATAACAATAATATCTTGATATGGCAATACTGCGATTATTGATATATTGATCTTAATAACTTACGGTATATCTGTGTGTTTATAGGGGTGAAAACAAAACCAAGCAAACCAAAAAAAAAAAAGAAAAATTCATAGTTTCCATTTTTTTTTATCATAATTTAACAGTACAAAAAGCAATGACACTGTTTTCACACAACATAACTGTCAACGGGTTTTTTTTTTTCAATGTCATACAAACAGTGACGCTATTTTAAACAATGTGACATCATGACTTGAGCAAATATACACACCACTAAATTGGCGTGTTATCTGTATGAATTATAAGCTTTCCACACGTAGCTTTCCATGCCGTTATTAACCCCCTGTCCAGGCTGAATGAATGCGTCCAATACCGCACTTTGAGGGTCAGGGTTAGGGTCATGTGATCCAGAGATCTTGGCATACATTGACACCATCAAATGGCATTAAAAAACACACAAAAGGTCAAAATTGCGCACATATATCCCACCAAATGCCATAAGAACTGGTGTGACTTACAACACCGTTTCATGAAATCAGGCTCATTTTAAACTCATTCAGAAAACATGACATTTCATTTCTCTCAGGGTGTGCATGTTTGTTGTAGCGTATTTTCGTGAGACAGTTTTTACTTCTTACAAACTACAAAGTCCTTATCCAGCTTCATCCCATCCACACTGTAAAAGCCAAAGTGAGTCAACACTTTTGGTTTAACTTCACTGCTCCAATCCACCATAAGAACACTGTTGTTTGTTTTTTTCTTCTGTGATTTTGGACCAATTTCTAGCCATTCACACAAGGAGCGCCCCCTAGAGGACATGTAAAACAGTGACTCTTCTTACTTAGGAGGAAGTGAAGTCAAAGACATTTATTGCAGCTATATTTTCATAATAATAAAAGAAAACCCGATACATGGTGGGAGTACATCAATAATCCATCATAAGATTAAATATGGCAAGAGTTTGCCATATCAATATTTTGTAACACTCCTAATCATAACTATGGTAATATTCTGAATTTGACAGCATATTCTATTTGGATTTTTCAACTAATATATTTTTCTAAATGGAGCATTTTCTGATAAAGACGTGGGATGCGTGGATGTTATTCTGATTTTATGAGTATTCTTCAAATATACACAAGGCTTATTTGGAAAATTAGTCAGACGGGCCTCTAAATATGGGAAATGAGGATGTTTCATCTCAGTATTAGATGCCACCCACTATAAACTGGAGAGAAGATGAGTCAGTTTTGATGATGGTGCAACATATAAGACTTGATAGAGGTGACCTCTTCCCCCTGTAGGTGGAAGCAGTTTATTCAAGCTAACAAAGACAGTAATTCTCATTTTCACAATGTAAACACAAACATGAATGTTCTATTAAATTTCTGCTATTATACCATATACAAAATCCCACTAAATCATCACATACGCCTCAGTAATGTATGTAAGATTTTGTGGTGTTTCTCATGCCACATGGAGGTGCAATCATTCATCAAAGACTCTTCTTGTTTTTGTCAGAAACACAAATGACCTACTTGACCATTCAGGTTGAAAGACTGTGATTTCAGTTTCACTCAGGTTATTTCTGGTTCTCATATAATTTATATCCCCTGGTTTGAATTTACAACATATCAGAACTGTTTGAAAAAATTTAATGTAAAAAGCCTGATTTGTTTTTGGATGCCTGATGGGGATATGTTGCGTTGACTATTTGAAAATGATATACATAGTTTGGCAAGTTTTTTGGGGAAGGCATGGAAACTCAGACAAATACTTCTGTATCTGAACTAAAAGGACCTTGTTTGATGTACTTGTTCCTGGGATAAGTATATGTTTTATATGTTGGTCATCTTCCTGTTTTGAATAATAGTTAGTAATGTCAAATAAGCCTATATGGGCTAGGCATGTAAGTTTTTGACACTTACAGTTGCAGAAAAAATAATGAGACCACCCTATGTTTTCTTCAATTTCTTGTTCATTTTAATACCTGGTAAAACTAGAGGTACATTTGTTTGGATAAATATAATGATAACAACAAAAACAACTCATAATAGTTTAATTTCAGAGCTGATATCTATTTATTTTCCATGGTTTTCTTGATAATAACCAAAATCACATCAGTTCTTACATCAATATCTATGGCATTGTACTGACAAAAACAGTGCTTTTAAACATTTCATGTTTTCTGTCTGTTTTAGTCACATGATACACACAGGAGTTAGTACATTATTGTATAACCATTGTTTTTCATGACCTGATGGTCTAATAATTTTCTCTGCAACTGTAAATAGAATATTCATTAATTGATTCATATACTGCATGTTTATATTATTTCATTCAGAGGAAAAAAGAGCAAAAAGAAAATACTTACATGAAGTAGTCTCCCACATCCAGACAATGTCTTCTCACTTCTTTTCTGAACTGTGCTGTCGTCTGGTTGAACCATTATTATTCAGGAATAGGGGAGAAGGTCTCAGACTTGTTTGCAGAAGTGCATCATCTTAAGCAATACTAAAGGTAAGGATGCCCTTGCAAACAGTGTTTGTCTTTTTGGTGAACATGAATGGGTGTGAAGGTGAGCCTTGGAATTAAAAAGGCTTAAAAGAAGAAAACAAGGCTTCTTTAATGCATGATTCACATTTGACCTCATACTTGGACCTTCCAGGGTAACAGTACATCTTCACTTAGAGGTTGTTTTTTTCATCGAGTCAGGGATAATGTAGAAAATGCCGACTGAAATAGTAAGTTATGGACAGGCTTATGCCATTTGACCGAAGCTGAAACGATTAATTGATTGATAAAAATGCTTGATTACTTCTTTCTGAATCAAAGCTTTTTTTTTTTCAATTTCGCTGAATATCAGATCTGTTCAGTTTTACACAGATGCTTATTGTAATGCACATGACACTGAGGTCAACACAAACAACATGGAGCATAGCTCAGAGAAGACGAGGGCAAAAAGGTAGAAAATATCTATATGCTCACTTTAATCACTGGAATCATCACCTACTCTGTTAAGCTTTTTTCATATCTTTTTATTGGGATTTTATAATATACAGTCGCAGAAAAAATTATTAGACCATCAAAAGTCATTAAAAACAATGATTATGCAATCAAGTACCACATCTTGCGTGCTAAAACAGACAGAAAAAAAAACATGGAATACCTTAAAGCATTGTTTTTGCAAAGCTATTGATGTGATTGAACTTGTGATTTGGTTATTATCAGGAAAACCATGGAAAATGGACATCAGCTCTTAAATTTTTATGTGCCATGTTTGTTGTTATCATTATATTTATCCAAACAAATGTACTTTTAGTTGTAACAGGCATTAAAATGAACAAGAAATTAAATAAATCATAGGGTGGTCTAATATTTTTTTCCATAACTGTGTATACATACATTCATTCATTTGATGGAGTACAGAATGCATAGAGTTGAATGTAACAGTGAAAATGGAACAACTAATAATAACGTAGGGGCAGGCAACTCTGGTCCTCCAGGGCTGGTATCCTGAATGTTTTAGATGCAGTATTTCTGGTCTCATCACACCTGGTTCAATTAATGACCAGCTCATCATCCAGCTCTGCAGAAGCCTGATAATGATGTAATGGCCTCCGGGTGTGTGGAAGCGGGAAATATCTAAAACATGCAGGACACCGGTCCTCAAGGGCCAGATTTGCCCACCCCTATAATTAGGTAAGCTAACACGATAACAAATAAAAGGACATGAGAGGTTGACTAATAAAACCTCTTAGCCCCACCCATTCATGAAGACCCAACCAGCAATCCAAAAACTATACTGTGCACCCTAGGAGCCTGTATTCGTAAGGTACAGCACAAGGGGTTGCCGTATTTTATTAAAATAATTGGAGTCTGTCTCTTAAGATGTACCCAATTCTTTCCAAATGGAGAGTATTAGTTATACCCTCTAGCCACATATTAAATGTCAGCACATTTGTACTCTTCCATAATGTGAGAATTTTTTTTTTTTTTGTTTGTTTGTTTTTTTGTTTGTTTTTTTGTTTGTTTTTTTTTGCAATTATGAGATTATATGAGATAAAATATTGTGTTTTGTTTAAGCTATAAAGACTCAAACATCCACTAACGACTCAAATCATATACCAGTATGAAATGTTTATTTACTTATGAGGTACGGATCCTATCAATACATGGAAATAATTGGTGTAAAATGTAGTTTGTCATCTTTTCACAGTCAGATGTGACCCATTTGAACGTTCAGAGGTTCTGTAGTTAACATAGAAACACTGTCATCTTTTACATCATTGGTTCACCAGTAAAACCCATGGATGATAAACTTTGTTGAAAAACTAAAATTTTCTTAATTTTTCTCTGTTTCTGATATTATGACAATTAACTTTAATTTGAGCTTTTATGGACATCTATATAATTAGTCAATTAAAAATGGAAGAAAAGATGATTTTCATTAAAGAAACACATAATACAAAGAATAATATTATAATTAATGGTGATAAACCACTTAAGAATGGTTAAATAGAGAGAAAAAATTATTTGAGCTACCACAAATGTAGCACTGGGTCCTTATGAGTTAATGTCTTGAAGGTTTCAGATAGCCCAAGAATAATGAGTAGAAGGTTTGGCTTGATCACAATCCCATGACCTCAGACATTTTGTTAAAAATATCAGTAAATCTTTGGACACCGTGCATAACTCTGAAGATGGGTTGCAACAGTGGTTTTGCATTTGTCACACATTGGTTTTATTTCTGGATATATACTGTGTAATTCTCTTTTGAGAAGTGCTACTCCTTTTAAACATTTAAGCTTACACATAAACATTAAAAATATTTGCATGTTGTATGTTAGTTCTGTCTTAATATGTTAATAAGTTGCATATAAAATTGTTGAACATAGCAGTGAAGATATTAATAGAGTCGTAGTCATTTCACTTTGTTGTTGTTAACATATGTAAGTATTTAATATATACTTTTATACTGTTATTATTGTCATTTCCATACAGGTATTTATATATACATATCCTTTAACTTTTCCATTTTTTGTGGTTACAGCTGGTTCTGGAGTTGTTGTTTTTTTCACATTTTTACTACTTTTTTGCTTATTCAAATAACCATTTAATTTAATTGAATCAAATACAAAAAAAAAAAAAAAATCTGCAGATTAATCATTTACAAATATAATCAATAGCTGCAACTCTACATTTGATTGAGTCATACCAGCATGTTAGATGTTTGTTTTCATGAGACACATGTTCTATTGCATTTGTTCCGGTCCAGTCTCTGTAGGTTCTGTAACCTCTACAGAATCTTGATTTTCTGAGACTGAGCTGTTAGGCATAGACTCGGTTTGTTGCATCGCTGTTGTTTCTGAGCGCCTCCCTGCTGCTTCTGATCCTGGTGCCTTTGTTTTTAATACTATTGTCCACACATCTCATCTATCATGTAATCTGTAGGAGTTCTGAGTTCTTTATTGTAGTAATAGCTTTAAATAAGAATCGTCCTTTAGGTAAATCTCAGTGTGGAATAAGATGGACTGGTGTCTCAAGTAAGACAGCATCACAGCCCATCCCAGATTGAGCAGTAAGAGCAGGTTTCTAACAGCAGGGAGAGAGCAGCATGTAGCCTGGAGACCTTGTTAGCCTCTCCCCTCTGATCAATGAAGAATGACAATGCCACGGGCTAGGCACAGTCCCATGGGTGCTGCAGTCAGCCAATGCATGCCAGAAGCACTACCCACCCAAAACGGATACTGTGTCAAAGACCAACAGAAACACTGAGTGCCGCTCAGACCTTCATGTTAAATCTTTAAGATGTCATGTTTTATGTCTGGATGATTCTCGCTGGGGCTTCGTGTGCTAGTGCGTTTTTGTGAATCTAAGCCTTAGAGAAAAGACGTCAGGATTAGGTGTCAAATAATCTGAAGGGTGCACCTTTCATCACTTAAAAAAAAAGAGAGATATGGTTCAGAGCTCTATCTGTATTGATGTCATATAAAAAGTGTGATATCCTGTGCATTACTGTTCTGTAGCCACACACAACCTATTGCATTTGTGTTACACAAAGATGGTATTTTAACACACGAGCTTTCAACACCCCAAGTTTGTAACCTTCATCTCTGACAGATGCGGTTTGATGGTTTTCTATGCTAGCTTGCCCTCTAGCTGCAAAGTAAGGAATGTGGACAGGTACAATAATTAAATGGATGGATAATATCATTTTATGTTTTACCAAAGTCACATAAGAGGAGAAAAAATATCTAATGACTTTAAAGTATTTTTGTGTTTGATAGGATGAAGATGAGGGTTCATGAAGGTGATGAGCCAGGAAATGTTATTTCTGCAGCTGAGCGTTGCTTTCATTTTGAGCAGAGATTTATTTTTATACTCTCATCTTTATGACTCCGATCTGCTTTGGGCATGGTTGAGGGTCAAGTGTGAGAAACAGATTCAGAAGAATAACGGCTGCTTGATCCAAAGGCAACTTCAATAAATAAAAGACGATATCATGCTTCTATTCCGCTCCGAGGAGCAAAGTACTTTTTGTGAAAGTGATGCTGAGGTGCGCACTGCTGAAATTAATGGCATAAACATCACTTCAAACGCCTGTTTATTTGCATCATGCAAAAATATCAGATATATTTTAGGCTTCAGTTATAACTACAGGCCTTTTTCTCACACTTAAATATTTTACATTTTGCTCCCATTAAAACAGTCAGTGAGGGGGTAGACGTAAGAGCATGTTACAGTCTATGTATGTTTATCCTAATGGGCTTTGCCGGTTTTGCATCTAGATGAGAATTTAAGTGCTTTGGACAAGGTCGGGACATTTGGGTCACTGCAGCATCAAGCCTTCGTCATTATGACAAGCTGGGCTGTAACAGTCTAAGAGACACAGGTTAATTAGTGGGATTCCTTGCTACTGTTGCCCTGCACCAGTGACTAATTTAATGGCTTTATTACGGAGACTTTCTGCCTAATTAAATTGCTCTAATCTTATTTGGAAAGTATTATGAGGTGTAAGTTCAAGGTGCTCTTTGGGGTTCGTCACAGCTGTATGACATGCAAACTCATACACAGCTACACATGTGTTACATGTCTAGACAAATAGAATCAAACCGTTAACGGAGACCAGATATTAATTTATGTGAAAGACAAACACTCAAACAACTATGGCATTCACTAGACTTTTCCTCAGAGTCCGAGGCTTGATATGTGTACTTATTTATGTATTTGTTTATTTATTTGGTTTAATTTTATGTATTCATATATTCTTATTTTTCAATATATAGTCGTAGAAAAAAAATTTGACCACCCTATGTTTGCTTCAATTTTGTGTTTTTAATACCTGGTACAACTAAAGGCACATTTGTTTGGACAAATATAATAATAACAACAAAAATAGCTCATAAGAGTTTAATTTC
>JAPTGZ010000017.1:14152870-14169825 GCA_029814645.1 Fowleria isostigma | reverse complement strand
AAAAGAAACAACACACCAGAAAAACAAAATGTTCCATGGGTAGAACTAGTAACAAATACTGTATAAGGGTTGTTCCTAGTAGACATCCAAGGGGGAAAGAGTTAAGATCTTATTGTTATTTTAATATTTCATAAATTCAACCCAAGGGCCTGACTGGACTCTTAGGTGGGCCGGATTTGACCCCCGGGCCACATGTTTGACACCTGTGTCCTAAGGAGAAAAGAAAAAAAGGAAAAAAAAAACCTGATAGAAACGGTTTTTAAAGACGTAAAGACAAATCAACTTCAGAACTAAGTCTTACCGTCCACATAATTGAAGCTGTTTTCAACAGTTTTGTGTTTTAACTCTTAAACGAACACATGGAGGTGTCGGTGACGTCACTCATAAGTAGAAGGTACGGGGGGAGGGATGATGGGATTTGGGTTTAATGTCGAGAAACTTTGCAGGTTTCAGGAGAAAATCCAGATTTGTGGAGGGAGGAAAGGACTGTGGGCGGAGCCAAGGAAGTGATTTAACGTAAAAGACGGATTGTGGAAAGAAGGTCCTGAGGCTGGAGCTGTGGGGTGGATGAAACTACTGGACCTGAGGACCAGGACCAGGACCACCAACGAAATAAAACCACCAGGAAAGATACTGCATTGGACCACATATTGACATCAGGATTATTCTCCATTGTTGCTTAACCCCTTAAAATACTTTTGTGTCAGTTTCATAGTGAAATTTTCCTTTAATTTTTTTTTTAAAATTTATATCCACACCGAGTGTGTCAATAGCAAAGCGAAGGTGAATAACCCTCACCCTCATAGTTGAATATAAAGTTCTCGACAAACATCTTGTATCCTTTCTCCAGTTTTGAACAGCTGGTTAGGGACAGCTCAGATGCTAATCGTGTCACATCCCCGAGGGTAATTTTTGGTAAATTTACCAGTGACTTGGTAAAAATTGGGGAATCCATCCTCCTGTCGCTGTGTCTGCTGCGTACGGCGGAAGTCGTTTATCCTGGTTTTCTGTTTACTTCCGTGTTTGTGACGTCACCGTGAAAAGGGTCTATAGCTATCGTGGAGGTTACATGGATATATGCTATCATGACTTTCTTTTGTCTCCAGAGTTCATGGCTGACAGGTTTCACTACACAAATGTCCAGTGATGACGTGAATCGCAGCACATGGATCCCAGATGGCTAATAGGTAAGCACACTTTAATTTATCACATTTCACAGCTGGCAGTGTTTTTGTGGCCCATAGAAAATTCCAAAAGGGCTGTATCTGGCCTGCAGAGAAGCATTTAACCCTTGGGTCCTCCTTGGCATTTTTGTACATTTTTCTCTTTCTTTTTCATTTGGTGATCATTTTGGCTGTGTTACAGCTTTGAAATTTGAAAATAAAGGCAGCCAGAGGGTGAAAAATACATCATGGGAATATAAAACACATATAAGAGTAAAAAACAGTGGATTTCAAAAATACCATCGTGGAAAAAAATATTAGACCACCCTATGTTTTCTTCAGTTTCTTGTTCATTTTAATGCCTGGTACAACTAAATGTACATTTGTTTGGACAAATATAATAATAACGAAAATAGCTCATAGGAGTTTAATTTAAGAGCTGATTCTACTTCTGGTTTTTACATGATACACACAGGAGTTAGTACTTGATTGTAAAACCATTGTTTTTGATTATTTTTGTTAGTCTAATAATTTTTTCCACAACTGTCTAAGTTCTTGCCAAATTTGATGTTACAGTTTACATAATAAATGTTCATACTGATGAATTAGATGTTGATATAACACACACACACACACACACACACACACAAACCAATCATATTTTGTGGACATGGTGTTCCCCAAATATCACTGGCAAATGTATGGTTATATAGTTTATTGGCAGAGGAGGTATCTGACACTACAGAAAAAATGTTCATGCCGTCAAATCTTTTTTGTTGCTAATCTTTAACATATCCAAGGGTCTAACCACAACCAATGTTCCATCCCCCTAATATTTACTATATGGAAGATATCTAATTTTCTGTTCGATTTTTTTTGTGAAAATCTCTCAGGATTCAAATAAATAAAGTGGCATTTAAAGGGTTAAAATCCTGAAAACTGTTAAATATTTGGTAGTTTTGAACAAGTTCTTTAAGAGTTTTTTTATTATTATTAATTCAAAAAATGTTGATGTATGATGATTTTATAAATTTTTTTTGTGCATGTACATTTTTGCCACGGTCACAGAGGATAGTAAATTAAAATAAAAAGTAAAGTAAAATACCCCGTTTTTTCTACATAGGAATCGGTGTCCGTGCTGTTATCACGGAAGCAGCAATTGAGAGAGTCCTAAGATTAGAAATGGAGTTTGTAAATTACAACCGCACAAAACAGACTCTGACACAAAGTTCGCGAAAGCACATGTTGACGTACAAATCTTATCCATTGAACCTTTAATTTTCACTTTATTGTATTTCTATCCATGGCCTTTTGTTTCTTCTACAATAACCAATTGTCCCCGTGTTGGATCAATAGTTAATCTTATTTTAACACTTCATCCCCTCCTCCCCTTCGCTGCCACCACCGTATAAGTCTGCCACACTCACGTACCAACTATTTATTGATGCTTGGCTCACTACTCTATAGACAGAAGGACATGAGCTCCCATACACAAAAACACAAACACATCCCACAGCCGAGCATATGTCTTACCCTGCTAAACAAACATACACACAGACATCCAGAGACGCACACTCCAGCCTTTAAAAAGAAGAGAAGCCTCTTAAGTTCCAGCACATTGCATTTGCGATGAGACCAGCGGGCAATCATCAGCCATCTCCACCAGTGAAATGAGCCCAAAATTGTGAAGAAAAGAAGGCCGTTTTGACAGGCGGGGTACAAATACAAGGCGATAGAATCTCAATGAGGCCTGAAAGAGGGAATGCATAAATAGATTAGATTGAAGGGACTGGCGCCACACAGAAAGCAAATCTAATTATGAGGCGGCAGTGTCTCCTGATTTTCGAATAGGGGAAGCTCATCTCTACCCAGCGGAACCTGCTGGATCCACTCGGACAACAGGAGTCATCGATGGAGAAAAAAAGACAGGGAGAGGAGGAGAGATTGGGACGCGTATATTTCATCTTCTAACATGGAACATTTTATTGTGGGCAGCACAGACCCAGGTGCCAGTGTCATTTTAAAACAGAAACAGGCAGCCGGCTGTAATAAATATGGCAGATGCTCAGGCTACTGTGACACCCTCTGACAAATTCTGGATGGAGAGACAACATGGCTAATTAGTATTTGTCATAAAGGGCTGTCTGATACCCATGTAAAACTAAAAGCTTCGCCTGCCACTTCTCCGTGATATCCAGTTAGTGTTTAGCGGGGCTTCCCCCCTCACTGATGAGATTTCCACTGGGTTACACTCTGCAGCAAAGTGGGCTAAAAGAGCACTTACTGCTTTCATGGATTTGCTTCAACAAAGTTATCAAGATAGACTCCCTTTTCTTAATTTAGCCGAGTATGATTGGAATGTTTCAAACCCAAATGAAAAGTCACCTCACTGCAGGGAGCAGAGAATATATGCCAATTTATTTTAGAATTGGATATAACAATTAAAATTCATTTTACAGTAATTATACCGAATCAAATTAAACACAGAGCTCCAAGGAAAGTTATAATGCATGTATGTAATTGAAATATTCCAAGATCATAATGGCTCACACAATTAAATATGCATTAGTGGAGTACTGTCCCTATCAGTCAAAAGCAGTGGTTTTTCTTACAGTCGAAAGCATGAGCAGTTCCAACACAGCTTCAGAGCCAAAAATGTTTAGGTTGGAAAAAAAATAAAAATAAAAAATCTAATTAACCAATAAAGATCCAAATATCCACTGGCAACCAAAATGATCCTCTGGCATAAATACCTCTTGATCCACTAAGCCTATCAACACATGTAAATAATTAGAGTAAAATTTAGTTTATCATCTTTTCATGGTCATCAGATATGACCCATTTGGACATTCAGGGGCGCTGTAGTTACCGTGGAAACACAGTCATCTGCTATAACATTGATTCACCAGTTAAACCCATGGAGTTGAACCAATAAAAGTGAAAAGAAATGCTTGGTTAATGTTCACTTAATAATATATTTCACTTAAAAAGTCACATTTTCAGTTGTTTTCTGTTTTGGATATAATAACCTTCAACTTCAGTCTGAGCTTTCATGAACATGTTCATAATCAGTTAAAAGAAATAACTGATTTATACCGATAAAATGCAAAATACAGAAGATAATATTAAAACAGCTGGTGCCAGGCACATCAAACCCCGCCCCTCACATGTATTATAGCTTATTTTGGCATCAGTCCAACTGATGTCATCATGTCTATGCATGTGGTGATGTCAGCATATCAACTGACAGAAAATTGATGTTTTAATAGACATTTGAAATTTCACCCAATATTATTATATTCACCCAATATTCACCAAATAAATGAGGAAAAAAAGATTAAGAAATTAATAAAAAAAAATGTAACCTTTGATGTACCTTTCACAAAATGTAACAACATCTATGCTGGGTAAGTGGAAATCTATAGACCCAATTTGGTATGAATTCAACCAATAGTTTTGCTGCTACAGACATTTAAAAATTTTGGCCATTTTAAGTAAAAAAAAATAAAAAAATCTTTTAAAAATTCATAAAAAATTTTAACTTTGACCAACTTTTCCCAAAATGTAAGTAGATCTATTCTGGGTCACTGACAATCTATAAAATCCAATTTGGTATGAATTCAACCAAAAATTTTGCTGCTAGAGTATTAACAATCAAACAAACTAACTAACCGAACCGAAAACAATACCCTACTACTGAATACTAAATGCTGATAAATGACTTAAGAAAGGTTAGATATAGAGAAAACTTCATTTAGAGACTGACATAAAAGTAGCACTGGGTCTTTATTGGTTAAAATAAAAGGCAGCTGCTTCTAGATACTGTTTGTCATAGCACTTAATTAGAAAAGCTGATGCAACGAGTCGATACAAAACACTCAGATGTGACTGTAAGTGCCCTGAGCAGCTCTAGTGGTCATTACTATTAAATGTATTAATTGATATTCATGTTGCATCCATCAGTGAATCCACTCACATTGCAGCAGAAGGACCAAAATACAAAAGGTGTTTTTCAGGCTTTAACTCACAGATGTGTACATGTAGCTTGATAAGAAAAAAAAACAAAAAAAAAACGGCTCTAACAGCTCAATCAATGACCAAATTGAATTAAGATGCAGGTTAGCCTCATTTGTTTAGAAGATGCTCATTAACTGGTGCGTGTCTTTGCAGTCTCCTGGTGTGGTTGTTCCATGACCTCCCCATAGCGACAAACTTCCCGTCAGCGCTTTGGACTGAATATTGAAAAAGAAACACACACAACAAAAGAAATAGTCGCAGCAGAACCAGTACACTTATATTAACTCCTGCCTGCTACTTCAAGGATATTATTTATAATTCACTCAGAAGCAGAAGAGGGGAAAATGAAAAATTGATTTGTGGAATGTGTAGTAGAAAGCCTTTTTTTTTTTTTTTTTTTTCATTTTATGCTCCCGAACTCGCATCTGCCTTTTTGTTTCACTGATGGCTGATGTGAATAAGGAACACCGAGATGAGATTTTAATTAGACAGCATGCAGCCGCAACTGCAGTCTGTACAGTTTAATGCTATTAATTACATAAACATAAACATATGTGTCGGTGCCTGTTTTCTCTCAGTCAGCTGCAGACATCCATCGCTGGAATTCTAATTATTTCAGCAACAGTTTATGAAAAGGGAACAGAAATGCCCCGTGTGTCAGGGGTTCTCTGCTGTGTTGCATCTTTATTATTTCTGCAGAGTCCCGTCTTGTGTTCAGTCAGTCATTCAGAATGTCCGCGCGACCTCTGACCTCGTTCCTCCGTCCACACCAAACCCCAGATGAAACAGTTAGGCCGTGCACTTGACTTCGACCTCCAACATGCCCTCTGTTCACAGTCCCTCAAGCGCTGTCAGCAGTGATAGAGTGGCTAGCTGGGAGGTGTGGTCCCGTCACCCTGGGTGGAGCCGTCTGTATGGTCGGTGAGTGATAGGTAGCCCAGAGGTCTGAGAAGCAGCAGGTGGAGTCAGTGACTCTGTTGCTCGGTCAGCTCCGCAGTTCCGACCTTCAAACCGGCGATATCATTCAATCTCACTCCCAAATCGCCTTTGTTGCTCATGATTTCAATGTGATTCTGCTGTTACTCATCAGTCCTTTCATAAGCTACAAAATCTAAATTCACATCAGGTGTCAATATTTTACCGGTGCCACTACATTCACTTGCTCACTATTGAAACTCCATCAGCTATCCCACTGTTATTGACAAGCATTTTGGCAGTCTAAGCCTATTTTCATCATAGATTCCCTCAGAACGAACCCCATGATTTTGTTTTTGTTTACAGTAATAGTCTGCATGTTTATGTCTCTGGTAATAACTTTGATAAATGGCAATAAGTCGGCCCATACTGTGTGTGTTGCTTCACTTATTACTCTTCACCACAACGATATTTTACCTCAGAATTGACTGCTATAGTCATTTATTTTACGCATGTTCTTTCAGAGTGCACCCAAACTTCTTAATCAAAGTTTTTTGTCTGTAACAACTCTACATGATTTTAAAGGAGAGATAATTGACTTTTGTGTGACGTGACTGTGACGTACATAAACTGTAAATGCTACGCTTGGGTCTGAATTCTTCATTAGTTTAACTCCACAGGTCCATCTTGTTTGATTGATTGGTTTATTTCAAGCTTGTGCACTCTATGTACAGTGTTATTTCAGTTCACAATGACAGAAATGACATAACATCCACATATTCTATACGTATCATTATGTGTATAATTCACTATTAATATACATCCCTAGTAACCTGGAAGAGAGTGAAAAGAAGTAAAACTTATTTACTCCCTCCCAGTTTCACTACTTAAACTTATATGGTTACAATTATTAAATCTAATCATAATTTGACCCTCTTACCTGTCTGAAAACACATGCAGACATTACATATTCACTTCAGTTACAATATGCTAAAAAGGTGATGCTGGAATTTTTGCCCAAATTATGCTAAAATCAGGTGTTGCACTTATAAGGTTATGTGTGTTAGGTGTTTCTTTTAATCTCGGAGAAGTCAAATATATAACAGGCTCAGGTCAAGGGAGCACACTCATCACACATTTCTCTCTACTTAGAGAAATGATCATCAGAATTTTTTTACCTTATATGTGCAAAGGTTGTGACAAAACTAGTTGCAGAAGCAACAATTTAAGAAGGAACTAAAACTGGTTGCAGAAATCAACTCAATTTCTGCCAAAATGAAAATAAAAATAGCTCTGCAGCACCTAGAGGGTTCACATTCAAACTTAATGAACTATTAGGGCCCAAATACACAAATAAATGAACCAAAGACTAATAAAAATGGGCTTAGCAAAATATGACCCCCCCTTTAAACCACACTTTTCTGGCCCAAATATAAATATAGATGAACCTATCAGTTTTATGTTGTTATGAAAAAGTTAAGCTAATTTTTCAAGTAAGTAGGGCAGTAGAGTCACATCCAGGTCATATCTGACTAAATCTAATCATAATTTGACCCTCCTATCTTTCTGAAAACACATGCAGACGTATCATAATCACTTCAGTTAGAACGGTGATGCTGGAATTTTTGCCCAAATTATGCTAAAATTAGGTGGTGCAGTTTTAAGTAGAGATGTAAGGATACACTCACCCCATGATTCAATTTGAATTCCAATTTTGGGTCCATAATATGATTCAAATTGATTTATTTTTTCCTTTTTTTTGTTCCAATGAGTGGCTACATTACTTAGCTTGTGCGAGGGCAGCTCCAGTAGCTTCTGTCACAGCGACGTCCATGTTCCATGCGTTATCCGTCACAACAGCTATCTCGTGATTAGTCTTTTAAAGCTCCTATTCTGCTTTAACAGACTTCAAAACCTATGTGATGTGTTCTCCAGTATGTGTTTTGAGGAGAGGACGAGTTTGTAAAACAAAAATCGCCATGCCCCACTCACTTGTTATCACATGAGCCGTGATCGTCAGGCCCTGGCTAGCGCGGCTAGTCCAGCCGTCTGTTGTTATTGCAATGCTATTGGCTTCATTCAGAGTTTGGATCACCCTTTGTTTTGTTTACGTGTAGAGTGCAGGCATAACAGACTGGCTGAAAGACTTAAAACTTTTGAAGCGATGGACCCATCAATTTGGACACGTCATGTACCCATAATGCTTTGCGGAAGCCTCTTCACATGTTAAGAAGCATCCCATAGAAATGAATAGGGGCGGTGTGGAGCAGAGTCTGTGACACTTGCTAGTGGATCATCGACATGTGCAGGGCTGAACTAAGGTCAGCGTAAAGACCGGGCATCAAAACAAGCAGCAGTAATAACAGACAGCGCCTCCTATTGTAGAAGTAGGGCACTGACGGACATATTGTGCTGTATCGGTTTTAATCCCCCTTATTTGAATCGATTTTTAACCAATTAAGGATATATCCTTACATCCCTAGTTTTAAGGTTAACTCTATGAACAATTAGGGTCCCCAAATACACAAATAAATGAACCAAAGACTAATAAAAGTGGGTTTAGTCAAAATATGACCCCTTTAAAGCAGATGCAAGTGAAAAGGCTCCACTTTAAGTCCAGCAACTGGAAGAGAAAGTCAGGGTGGGGAAAGTGATTAAGCAGCGCTCTCTCCTCGCTCATCTCAACAATTAATTATGATAAGCCTTCAAGCAAGGCACTTAAACCTGTTTATGTTTAGGTTTAAGACTGGTTATCCTATTATCCCGGCAGATGGAAATATGCGCGCTACAGTTATATAAATTCAAAGCCACGCACTGCAGGAAAAGAGCATGCATGGTCAGCAAACCATCTCTGGACAAATAAAAAAAAAAAGAGAAAGAACGTTATCCAGGATCAAGAATAAGTCAAGCCGCCTGTCCCCTCCTCCACAGCCTGATGCTTAAATCCAACAGCAGCTCGCCAAATAAGCCTTGAGCCCGTGTGCTATTTCCCTGAGCCGTAGACCTTGACCCTGCACGCCACGGGCCCAAACACACTCGCTCTGCCCTGATATCATGACTGGTGCCGTGGAGGCCTAGGCAGATAAGACATGATGAATGCAGATTGTTTGCGGTGTGACAGACTCATTCCTTTACAGTGGGATGGTACCTTCACAAGGGGTAACACCATGCAACCTTTAGTCTGACGGAGACTAAAGACGGGGAGGAGGAAGGACAAAGGCAGAAGAATAGAAAGGAAAGGAGAGGGAGGGAGGAAAGTACAGAAAAAAAGAGAGGTTGAGGACTTAAAAAGGTGCTTAAAGATAACGGTAGGGTTACAGGCTGCAAAAGACAAGTGTATGGAAACGATGCTAACGCTGGAGGACACTATGACACAGAAAAACCAGAGCTACAGTCCGAATAGTAGTGAGAAACAGTCCATTTTTCCCCTTAGGCGGATAGTGAAGAGAAAGAAATTGGAATGAGAGGAGTGAGAGAGGACATAACAAAGTGAGGAGAGAACAAAGGAGAGATAGAGATAGAGAGATGCATCCAGCACATTCCCGTGTTTCTAATCTAGTGGCTTTTATCGCAGGCTGTGGGATTTATGCTTCTCCCTGACACACAGACAAAGCCCTGTCTGATACTCTCCATGGCAACTGAATGTGGTGACTAATTTTAGGGCTGTGGTTGGGATAACACTTGAGTTATTAAATACCCATCCGATAGCTTTCATGCTGTGCTTCCTCTGAACAGCAGAGGGGTTGTTGAACGCACTCAGGCTGCAGTTAATATGACATAATTCATCTTGTATATACATATAGATACAGTACATACAGGAGTTTTAATCATTTTTTTTAGAAATCTTCCTGGGATTCACATATAATACATGAGGCATTAATACTTCTACATGAGTCCTGCACTTAAAGGTAGGGTAGGAGATCCTGGATAAATGGTTCACGAAAGCTACATTTTGAAAATACACAATTCAAAAGTCCAAACTCTTTTCCTCAGATTTGCCCCCGAAGCCACGCCTCCAGAGTAGTGGAGCATGCAGCGCTTGTTCCTGAGGGTTCCTGAGTGCTGCGCAGCATTAACTACACTTGTTAATTTGATATGTATTTTAAGTAATCTCAGCCTACTAAGAACAGCTGATTTTAAAATGAATGAAATCAGGCTAGCAGCCCACTAAAGTTTGCTTTGAATGCCGTAATCTGCATTTTATTATTATGTCAGCGGAATGGCCCTAATTCATACCTCGCTAGCTAATGTCACAGTCCCTATCTATTTCTACCAAACTGTATTTAATTTTACTAAAATTTTACTGCTTTTAATAGTGCTGATGCGGCCTGTGTGATGCCGAATGAAATTTTGTTGTATACTATGTACAATGACAAATAAAGCTTCTTATCTTTATGTTAGTGACAAAACAGTTTACCGGCAAACTTTACATCATAATTAATGTTAGCCCATCTTGACAATTTATTCAAGTTTGTTAATCTGTAGCTAATCAACAAAAGTGTGATTTGTTAGACTTTTAGTTGTATTATATACATTGTTTATTTATTTAGCGCTTCTATGATGTTGACGTTGAGTTGATGCCACAACTCATATGTCCGATGCTCACTTGCTTCCCTCTTTTTCAGCCTTTTTCTTTTCGTAGTAGCCTTCTCAAATACAGTTTTTCATTTTCAACTCATTATAGGCGCCTTTTCTGCCATAATATTCTTAACATACAAGTGTCTATCGTATTTCAGTTTAGTATGCTAGCTAATATTGCTAGCCAAGCTCTGGCTCTGACTTCATTTCCTGTTCATGTGCTCCAAGACTCAGGGTTTTCACACTGTTTCGTATCCAAATACGCTACAAACTCGGGTCCACTTAATTTTATCAATGTGAATGCAAGTGTTCCATGTGCGACTAAGGTACCTGAGTCCAGCTGAGAAGGTAGTCCTGAGTACAGACTGAGTGGACTTCAGTACAGTATGTTACACAGTTACACAGTATGAAAGCGATTCATACCCGAGTCCAGACGTGACCTAATCACCACTCAGTCAATGTTGCTGTCTCCTGAAAAAGCCTCGGATCCATGCGGCACAGATTGGCCTTATCAACCAGACTACTTGGTCGGTTTTCTTCACTTTGCCTCAAACAGGATAACAGATAGAACACTATTTCCTGGGTTTGTCTTCCTCTGACTTCCAGGTTTAATGGAGAGCGACAGAATTCCCTGCACATCGCCACCTATTGTTTCGGCTCTGTAACAACCACTCATACTGGGGTATGGGCCGCGGTATGCGCTTGTGAATACAACATCTGCAGGAATGGTGTGAGTGTATCCAAGTACAGCATGGATCCGGATACCCAGTGTGAAAACACCCTGAGAATGTGGGATTCATGCTCAAAGAGGAGTATGCGGGGGGGGCAAATGGCAGTTGAGTTTAACAAATATTTCACCATTTAATCATTTTGGTGGGCTGGTTAAAATGATTGGATGGTGTTTTTTCAGTCCTGCCCATCCCACAGGTGACTAAAAAATGTTATTTTTGTGTTAGAGCATTTAATTAATTGACTGCAATCATGGAGTGAAGGAGATTTTAAGCATTATAGTAAAAAAAAATACTCCTGGAAAACATCTCCAACCCTACCTTTAAGTACCATTTTGAGGTACTTTAAAGGTGTGATAAAGATGTAGACAGCCATTCTTCTCACTTTTATTTGGGATAGAGTGGCTGAATTGCAATGTGAGTTTCTTACTCTGTTATTTATGAGAAATAGGCTTTGGCTTTGTGTTGTGTCTTGGGTTATGTGTTGAGTCATACTGTGTATGTGTGTATATTAAAAACACGAATAATGACCTCGGGAAGAAAAGCTACTATTTTAAAACAATAACCAAAAGGGATCCAAACAAAATAACAAACTGAGTATTTTCATTTCATGCTGCTCTATTGTTTTATTCCACTACATTTTGCTGCTAAATAATGTACCATATTCATTTGTGAGTTTTAGTTACTACATAGTAACTTGTGAGGTTAAGATGGCTTAATGAGAAGCTTCTGTTGCTAAAATGGAACAGGTTCATTATAACAAATATAACCATTTCAGAAGTCATGGAAGCCACTATTTAATGAGACTGTGTTATTGCAATTTAGGCATTGTGTTGGTTTGTTGTATTTACTCAATTGTTTGTTTTTTCTTTAAGACATGAACCCCATTTTTTTTTGTGTGTGTACCAATAATTTTTATTCTGGCAGTCATCCATCCATGTTTGGTATGTTGTGTTCTGTATGTGTTTGTGTTATGTTATATATCATGTTCTTTATACCAAGTACCTTATCACCACCAATCAAAATGGTCCTGGGTTCATTTCAGATAATACAACAAGGTTTTACAAATACATTTAGTTTCTCATATATTACAAAAAGCAATGTGTAGTCATGGTCACATATCAGATTTGCAGTTCCACCATTGTTTCACATGTTTTCATCACAAAAAATAAGATTTTTTTATTATTATTATTTATTTTTTTTAACCGTAAAGTCCCAGAAATCTCTTTTGCACTGTTGGACCTAAGGCCCTGCACCCCGCCCTCACCCATAAGTAGCTAGGATAGGCTCCAGTGACCCCCGTGATCTTAGTGATGATAAAGCAGGTTCAGAAAATGAATGAATGAACCTTTGGACCCGGCCAACATAGCAACCATGCAAATGAACATCTCCAAGATTCACAAAATAAACAGAAATACAGCAAATGATGGAATCTTAAACTCATCCAATATATCTCCAAAAATGAAAAGATGGAAGAAAAAGTAAAAAACTGGAAATAGGTTTCTCCACCACAGATAAAGTTTTAACCCACAAATCAGTACAAGACTGTGCCCAGGGCCATTTCTAGCTTTGTAGGGGCCCTAAGAAAGATACTGTTTGGGAGCCCCTAGTTTGTCAGACTACAGTGAACAGACTCCTAACCCTGTAGATGGTTGACTAAGATGTCACAATCTATTACACTTCATGAGCAAAACAGGCTACAGTTAAAATTACACATCTTAAGTTGAGCCACTCAGGCTTAAGTTAAACTGATAAAAAAAAAAAAAACTATAATACAAGAAAAACGACAATCCTTTGTATGTCATTAAATAAAACAGATTTTGAGTGTTTATAAAAGAAATTAAAACATCTAATAAGAAAATACAACAACTGCTAAGATAACTTCTTTTTGATGCCATTATGGTGTTTGTCTTGTTTAATACTCTTGCTTATGGGAATCGTAGGTGGTTACCTGTCAATCATTCCCATCATATTTCTTAGCGGTCCGCTACATCACTAACTGTGTGTAAGTGCAGTCCAATAAATATGATCTAATAATGACACAAACACACCAGCCACAGCTTATCACTGCAGTTTATTTAATTTTTATTCTACATTTAGTATATAGAGGATGTAATAAACACATGAGATAGCTACAGATAAAGGCAGGACATTTGAATTCCCCTCAGATGAGGCTGAACATGCAGCTTTGGGGTCCCCTGGTGGCTTGGGGGCTTTTAAGCATTTGCCTAGTTCACCTATAGCAGCAAACGGCCCTGACTGTGCCCCTCTGAGTTATCAGTACAGTGGCGGAAAAAAAATTATTAGACCATCAAAAGTTGGCAAAAACAATGGTTATGCAATCAGGTCCTAACTCTTGTGTGTATTAAGTGACTAAAACAGACGGAAAAGAAAACACAGAATGTCTAAAAGCACTGGGTTTTTTTTTTCAGTACAATGCCATAACTATTGATGTAAAAACTTATGAGATTTTGGTTATTATCAAGAAAACCATGGAAAATGGATAGATATCAGCTCTCACAACAAATTCCTATGAGCTATTTTTGTGTTTTCATTAAATTTGTCCAAACAAATGTACCTTTATTGTAGCAGGCATTAAAACGAACAAGAAATTGAAGAAATCATAGGGTGGTCGAATCATTTTCTCCATGCTGTATATAATACATTCATTTTTAAAGTATATAAGGGCTGTAAAAAACACATGAGATAGCTACAGATATGAACACACTGCTTTGGGGCCCCCTGCTGGCTTGGGGTCCCTACGTATTCATCTAATTCAAGAAACGGCCCTGACTGTGCCCCTCTAATTTATCTGGTGTATAGATATATGCAGGTCTAAATGTCATATATAATGGTCTATCATTTCAAGGGAACAAACCCTAGAGTTTATATTTTGCAGCGTCTACCTGAAATGGAATAATTTTAGACTGTATTTAAGTAAAGGCTCTGACTTCTTCCACCACTGGAGAGAACAGCAGACAGCAGATGCAGCAAGTCTTATCTTTATATAACCTTTCAGTCTTTTGTGGATTTGTGCTTTTTTCCCACCTGCCACTGACCAAACATCAGACAATGTTAGCAACAACCCACTAGTCTGACATCTCTGACTCCTTTTCAGTCATGTGAAAGCTCTGGGTTGTTCTGCAGAGTCTGGTGTGAGATTGCCAACAGCTTCATGTCCAGTAACAAAAATAAGACACAACACACCAGGCAGTGACAGAACAATGTTTTCACTTAAGGTCAGCAGCAGAATACGTGTTGATGTTGAGACTGGTGATGGTGCCAGATCCAGTCCTGACTTCTTTCACACACTGGGGTCAACACCAATTTCCACATGCTAACACACAGAATAGAGAGCTCTCTTCACTCACATCAGATATGTGACTGGAGCTAAAGTAATGCAGTGCAGAGCTATATCGTCTTGTTATGAGAATGAGGTTGATCTATAGCTGCGGTGATAGAAATTCTTTCCCAACAGCGATGCTCATGGTTTTTTGTTGTTGTTTTTTTCTCAGGCAATCAGATAGAGAAAAGGGGATTGACTGTAAATTTTGACTCTATTATTGCAAAGGAATGTGGGTAATTTCTTACAGTCATAGTCTTTTTTTTTTCTTTATATGTCACAGCCTTGGAAAAAAAAGGAACATGAAAGAGGAGAAAAAAGGCTAATTCAGGAAAGAGATCCAGAGCATGTAAGATAATTCAGCTGGGAATCAGCGTTGTTATTTTTTTTTTCCCTTGTCTTGTTAATACCACATTTTTATCTCATCTGTGTGATTGTAGCTTTACCTTTGTCTTAAATGTCATCATTAAGCTCATTAAGGTGACTCCCACTACGGTGACTTTCTAATTTACATCTAAAAATACCACTATTCTTAGAAGTTTCTCCTTTGAATCTTAAGAATTATGGCTGCCAGCAGCATAATTAGCCTAAGAATTCTTGTCGTGTGCATCTACCTTTAAATTATTTCTCCTGCCAAAGCCCTATGAATTAGTAGATAAACACTAGACGTGTTATGCTTCCTGTAAATTACCTTTTAATAGCAAATCACCACATTTTCTGACTGAAAAATGATTGAAGGCTTAATTGATACTCTTCTTTGCCCGTGTGTGGGCCGTTATCCCAGCAGCCCACAATTATTGATGAATTACCATATCATCAATATTTAAGTAACCACTCACTGTGTAACCAAAAAGAAAGATGATAAAGGGCCTAATTTGTAATATATTCAGAGCAGAGATCTCATGGACCAGCTCCATATTCGATGAGGGAGCAAGCGTTCCAGAGCAGCAGCGTCTTTTCTACCATTACCAGGAGGAAAGTCATCTCCACCGGCTCCGGATCGACAGGGGAGTCAGACGTTGTGAAGGACAATTGGCAACTTGTGAAAATTTAATCATGCCCATGAATTAATCAATAAAAAGGGGAGGATAAATGAAGCAGGTGCATGCACCTAAATGATGGTAGGGGAGGCCCCGTGGCCCACTACCGCGCATACTTCCTTTAATAAATCATTTCCTGTGAAGGCCTGGAGTATCCTGCCGAGTAACTGTTCCCACACTCAAATACTTTTTCCCTCCTGAATTTCCGCTGTGAGGATCTCAAGGCCACAACAGAGAGCAGGGAGCTGAGTCTGTGTATTCACCTCACCAAAACAGACTCACTTCGAATATTTATCACTCACAGCATGGTTAATTTCTTAAGGGAGCCAATTTGGGGAAAGCTATGCATGTCAATGTCATGCAATTAAGCCTTATAACACAGAGAATCTGATTACTATGTATGCATGTAGGGACTTAATTGTTAAGGTCTCATCTCACGGTTTCAATTCACAGAGGACCTAGCTTAATATTTTCTTTTGTCCATAGGCATTTTACTTTATACTGCATGTGTCTTGACTATAATTACAGGCTATACCTCTGTTTAATACGTCAGCTGGAACCGCAGGAGGCTGATGGTGTAATTATGCAGTTTGGGGGGGACTTGATTACTGGATTGCACCACTGAGATGGTTACAGTTTTGAGGTCATACACTGTAGTAAAAACAAAATACAGTCACATGTGTTGATGGCAAAGCTCTACGCTCACGTTCCATGAAGAAGCTCCACAGCTGGTCATTCAAAATCATGTCTTTTTTTTTTTTTTTTTTTTTTTTTGAGTGAGTGCTGAACTGGTTGCTGTGTTCGAGGTCGACGGGCTCCCTGATGGACGCGCCGCTAAAGCTCCATGTGGTGAAACTCAGAAAAAGAATCATCCCACCATTCGCCTGTAATATGCATTCACACATATTTGGGTTTACTTTTCTAGCCAAGTGAATGTGAAATCGAAAATGTGAAAGCACCTGGCGTGGTAATTGGTAACTCGAGCCCGAGCAAGGATAAATCTGCAGGAACTAAGTCCACATCGAATTGGAAATGCATGCTTGTGGAGAGAGTGTGGAGGAGAAAGATACAGACAGAAACATTGTCTTTTTGTGCAAACATGATAGATAGATAGATAGATAGATAGATAGATAGATAGATAGATAGATAGATAGATAGATAGATAGATAGA
>JAPTGZ010000017.1:14086244-14112171 GCA_029814645.1 Fowleria isostigma | reverse complement strand
TAAATATGCACATTTTGAAATATCTGAAGTGCAAGTTTACCAATATTCTGCCTGTTATTAAATGTATATTTGTAGATGCACTGTAATCTGTAAAAGATAAACTGAGCCATAATTTTGTTAAAACTGAACTTAGTTTTCTTAAGAAATTACAGGTTGTTCATGTTATTCACATTGTTTTAAATAGTTTATAGATGTAAATATTTTCATCATACATATGACTTTTTTTTGCTCTAAAACAGAGGAAAGTGTGGATTTGTCATTATTTATAAAATTATTTTTTTCTTGGTGTGGCCTACTTCAGATCAAATTTGGCTGAATGTGGCCCCTGAGCTGAAATGAGTTTGAGACCCCTGCTTTAAATAAAGTAACAGCACTGGTGGGGGGGTGGGGCATCTTTTCTGTGTAGTTCTCAGTTCAACTGGACTGGTTTGATAAACTTTTTTCAATTCACATTGCCATCGTTTGATAACCTTGTGCGTTTTGTGCTGTCATGATTTGATAAACTTATGTTTCATGTTGCCATTCTACATTGTGCATGCCATGAACACTGATTGGCTGTAACATGAGACAAGTCTAACTGGTGCTATGCAGGCTGTTTGCAAATAGCATGTATGGATGGGATCAAATTATCATATCTTCTATCTTTCCTTACCATCTTAACTTCATTGTAAAGGGCAAATACGATACATTCTGTATGGGAACTTTTGCACATTTTTAACCTCGGCCCCTCGCCACAGGATATTGTCATCCGTCTTTGGCGTGGACTGACGGCCGAGGGTTTTAAATGCGGGTACGTTATGCTTTAATATGTAGTAATAGCAAAATATCTGACCTTATTTTAAGAATTATGGGTAAAATCTCAGTATTTTATATTCAGAAATATCATTTTAAGTAGGCAACACCAAAATGAATCTAAAATTGAAATCACACATAGCACAAACAGGATATTCATCTCTTTATTATGAAATCAAGTCAAAATAAAAAAACAAAACTCTTCATTGCTTTCTGAAACCACCATGAAATATTAAAAATCTTTCAAATTTGGAAGGAAAATCAGAGGTTTAGCACTAAATCCCTCTTTAACAGATTTAAATCTTTAACACGAAGAAAGAGACCAAATTAAGTCATCCTATCTAAAATGGAAAAAAAAAAAAAAAAACATTTTTTCACCCAAGGAAATAAAATCCTGCCTTCACAAATAACATGCATTAAAGAACTCAAAAAGCAGCCACTGTTGGGAGATGAATCAAGCTATTAAAGGTTTGCAAATATCAGAACTTCCATGGTGCGGTAAAGTGTGCCAAAGTAGCGCTTCAACGTGTGATTAAACTGATCAGGACACCTACTGCCAAACAACTCTAATCAGCTCATCTGGCCTTTAGTACAGACAAGGGGAAAAAATACACTGGACTTTCCATGATGGGTTAAGTAGCCCTGTCCAGAAACGAAGGCAGGTCAGAAAGGATGCTTTCTTCTGAGTCTCCTCCTTCATATCAGGATTTTGTCCATCATGTAGGAGGAGGGGGGTAGTACTGGTTATACTGGGCATACTGGTTGTATTGTCCCCAGGAGTTCTGTCCCCAGCCGCCGTACTGCTGCTAGGAAGAAATAAAAGGAGTTTAGCAAATGGTTTTACTGCAAGATAACTATAACAACAATTATTGCTCTCTTAAAAAAATAAATAAATAAATAAAAAAATCCACCCTGTCGGGTTCCACCCCGTTAGGTCTAATCTAGCTGTAGCTCTTTAACTGATCTACATTTAGCTAGCTAACCTTCAATAAATTAATACACCTTTAATAAGCAAATCAATTTTTTTTTAATTAACATTTCCCATAATATATCATAACAGGATGAAACTTAGAGTTACCCATTCAGGTGGAACATGTTTAAAATAAAAGAAAAAAACTAAGGTGAGAGTGATAGTTGAAGCTGAGCTCAAATTCCCACCAAAAACAAATGATGTCACTTCCTGTGAACGGCTTTAATGGAATTGCACATTTTTTTCAAGGCAATTAAGCACATTCTAACAGGGTGGAAAATCACTACTGGGACATGTACAACATGAAGACAATTCTAAATGAACAGTTTCACCAGATTCAAATGCATCATAAAGTTTAATTTATCAAATTATTTAAAAAAAAGATCTATAATTCAATGACTTCCACTTGTGGAGGAAGTAGATGACATGGCACTGTAGAACAATGAAACTGAGCATGTGTGTCACCAAAAAGGTGTGTAGAATACAAAATAATATTTGAAAAGCATTTCATTTATGTTTAAATAATGACAAACAACCACATAATTACTTCGTTGTAAATATTTGGGACATTTTAGAAAAAATCAGGGTAAGTGAGGACATTAATGTTACCACAAAAAAGAATCGCCCACATATTACATGCTCTTAACATGCAATATGTAACAAAACAAAATAGCAGTGAAACTGAAGGCGAGTAATATTTTCTCCTGTATTCGAGTATGTACCCACCTGGTACCAGTTGTAGTTGTATGCAGAGTTGTTTGCCTGCATGTCTGTCATTGCATTTGCAGCAGCAGAGCCATCATCCACACGCTGTTTCTTAGCATCTGGTTCCTGAGAGCTGCAGACAAACACTCGGTTTATAAACTGTCCACATACTAGTGTCCAAAGATGATTCATATTCACTGTGATTACTGTACAACTAAAACTGGTCAAACTGGAAAAAAAAATTCCAGAGTAGGCAAGTTACAAGGAAATATTTATTAGAAAAGACTGTGTACCTGTCATATCCGTTCTCAGCTTTCCTTTTTGCAGGCTCGCTTTCTTTCTGTAGTTTCTGGTGTTCCTCATATGCTGCTACAAGCCTAGAAGATGTGAAATGATGGACGTTAAATATCATACTTATGACACTTTAAACAGGGGGCGAGACAGTTCAGTGGTAAAGTTCTCGCGTGCCACACAGAAGGTCTGGGTTTGATTTCCGGCCGATTCCAAGCGTGTTGTCAACAAGGGCTTCCTGATGTAAAAACATACGCCAAATCCTCATGCAAATGATTTGCTGTGGCAACCCCGAAAGGGAGCAGTTGAAATGGAAAACAGCAGCAACTTATGATACATTAAACCAACTACTCTCTTTCATTAGTATTTAACTTACACGTTGATGTCGGTGCCAAAGTCCTCGAGGAACTCAACCTTGCGTTGTGAGAAGAGGAGTCGAGATTCGATGGGCATCGGGCTCGTCAGCGCTCGGTCAAAACAAGCCAAGACCTCCGCCTCGTTCTGCGTCACGTCTCCGCTGTACTCCAGCTCCAGCAGGTTTAGATACAGTTTTGGACAGGTCTGAAACGTAAAAATAAAATAGTGTTGATGCTTTAAGTAGTAAAATGCAGCTATACGGCTACAATTCTTTTTGACCAGGGTCCAGAGACTCCCCGTCAAGTTGTTTCACAAGCAAAAAAGCCATTCTAACCCATCAACACCACAATCCGATTCAATGATTGGCTATCCCGGCTGCCACGTCGCAGCGCAGAAATTGACAATCATTGTAATTTAATTGAGCAAATTCTTATCAACAATTAATGGATAGTTGGTTAATTGTTTACATCCCCGATATATTTCTCAATTTATCCATCAGCTCTCACCTGGTCTTTTTCGATGGCCTCCAGGAGGACCTTTCTGGCCTTGCTCAGACTTTTCTGCACCTTCATAAACATCCTCGACAACTTCACAGCGTAAAACGATGATTCAGTAGGATTCTTCGCAGACTCTATGGCCTCCCTCAACAGTGTCTCCGCTTCTTCCATGTTTCCATGACGACGCTCCAAGCTGACCCTCCGAAGGCGTACCATGGCCAGCCCTGGTACCGTTGCTTCTAAGGACTTCAAGATTCCACGTGCCTCATCTACGCTGCCTGTGCAGAGGAAGGGGAATACAGAGAGCAAAACTTTATTAAAATAAAAAATGTTTTGTTTTCAAGTCTGCATCCTCGATGGGTACGTTCCAATTCACTTGATCTCAATGATTAATTTATCCAATTTTTGCCTTAATAGTGTAACTCACCTTGCTGTTCTTCAAAGGCCGCCCACAGCAAGTGGATGGTTGGTTTCTTGGGAAGGTGAATGGTACACGCCTTCTTGTAGACATGTCTCACACCATCAGTACTGTAGCCCTCTAGATATTTTGCATACTTCAGAGTGAAAAAGAGAAAGGAAATTGGAAAAAGTGCAGGACAGAAGAGAAAAAGAACAGAGAAAGAGACAGAGAGAAAGAGAAAGGCAAAAGAGACAAGACATTTTAAACCTACATTTTCTGTTAGCAAGGAACAGTGAATTTCTTCATTGACAAGATCGTTTTTAGAAATTTTCTGTGTAAACCCATCAGCACCTTCATGGAACCAATTAGATAAGTTTCTGTAAGGTAGTGGGAGACGAAGAAGATGCAACGTAGTAGTTGGCAAATGCTGCAGTCAAATCTTGTGTGGCAAGCTGGCCATCTCCTAATACAACAGATACAGTCACATATCAACGTTACACGCAAAGAGAGTGCAGGACGATTTACTGTGTCGTTGTGATTATCATCGTTGATGGGGAAGTGCAGGGAGTAAGCTGGAATGAGAGAAGAGGTTAGCGGTGACGTTACCTTGGTCCAGAACTCCTCGTAGAGTGCACAGGCGATGAGGCATCTTTCAAAGAGCACAACCACTCGCTCCGGAGTCCCGTTTTCAATCTCAAAGTCCAAGTACTCCTTCCAGTTGTTCAGCTGCGTCTTCTCCAAGGCTTTGACATGAAAGTATGGCCTCTTGATCTGAAAAAAAGACGTAGGATTGTTAGCATTTGACATATGCAACTCAAAATACAAAACTCATTTCCTACGATCAGGGTTCCTACACATTTGAAAGTTCAAAATTCTATATTGCTTCCAGCTCCTAATTTCCAGATGTCTTGATAAAAAAATATATAAATAACTTGTGACATCTAAGTCAATAGATGTGACGTGTATCATGTGAATAAATTATGGAATTAATAGTTTGTTTTCATTATTGTGAACATGTATGCCATGATATCACCAAATAATTTCCATGAGATTATAGCTAGGTAATGTAGCTCATACAAATAAAAGCCAAACCCAGATAAAATAAAAGTTATGCACTGAATTTAAGTTGTAATTTCACACAAAGTCTGCATTTAGGGTTCTTTATCCATTTGTGATCTTAAACTGGCCTCACCAATTAATCGGTCGATTATAGCATATCACAGATTAATCAACATCGGCCAATATGTAGCTGATGTTGCCAATTAAACTTTTTTTCTACGCGCTCTGCTTTGCTGGGCTCCTGTGTGCGTGTGTGCTTACAGTGTCTTGAGTGTCTGGCCCCGCCCCCTCACACACAGACCAGAGAGGTGTCTTGGACTTTGGAGAAGTGCAGACCCACCTGGCCCTAAATCAGGTTCATTATTGTTTCATTTCAGAACCCCCTCCTCAAATGCAGTGATTTATTTTAGTGTGGTAGTGAACAACACACATCCCACTCAGAGACAGCTAGAGCAGCGGCATGCATGCACTTTTCAGTTTGACTGGAGGAGTCGTCTCATCTGCTCCGATGGACTCCAATTTCGGGTCATTTTGTGTTTAGTGCAGGCGCAGTGTCATAATCTGGTTAACCCCTAACCCTAAGATGTAGAACGTAACCTCAGCCTGGCAAAATAAAATAAGAGTACCCTGGCTGGACAGCAGCGGGAGGATCTGTGAGTCTTTACCGCTTGTGTTTTGGGAGGGGGCAGAGCTGACGGCAGCCCCCACAGCGCTGAGAACACTTTCCTTTAAACTGTGTGGGAAAAAATGAGGGTGACGAAATCATGCGAGTCCTATTTGTTTGATTATTGAATTATGTGATCACATAATTGCATTTTCTGGAGGGACTGGTCTTACAGGGTTTTAACGTCATGTAAGTTGCATCTCTGTGACGTAATCACAGATACTGCATCAAACTGCCGTCTGCATTAGAAGGACAGTTTGTGTCGAGTCATGTGACTCGTGTCATTTCCTGTTTTACTGAGTCAGTTGACCGTGCACTACCTTACAAGTAGCAAACAGGTGTTAAATGCAGGTTACTGTTGCGTGTTTTGTGTGCATGTCTCATGCTGTGCCCGGTGGGGAGATTAGCTAACTGAACTGTGTGGAGGGAGTATTTCGGTGTTTTTCCAATTTGACGCTATGACTGAAGGGTTTATGTTGCTACAACTGTCTTCTAATTGCTGTCCAAAATAATCAGGCCTGACGAGTGCAGCTAAATTTCTCTACCACCTGTGACTTTACCTAACCAGAACGCCATAATGTTGTTTAAGCTAGTGTTAATTCACACATTCATTATTATTAAATGTAAGACTATGCAGCTTTTTAAAGTTCTGTAAATTACCTTTGTGAGATAAACTATGACAACTGTTAATCCTCATGTCCTCTATCATCTAATATTAGACCATTACAGTATATATATGTTCTCATTTCATATCTTGACAGATATATCGGATATCTGCTTTTTGTAGCCCCCCCCAAAATATCGGTATCGCCCCCCAAAATCCCTTATCAGTCGGGCTCTCCTTTAGTCACTCAGTCTTTATGTTTGGGATTTATGAGCCAGTTGGCAGAGGATTTTCATCTACCCATCATGAGTTCTGCCAAAAATCATACACTCATGTTGAACTGCTCACTCACGAACAGTGTGTGGACATCACCTGTCCATCGAAGCAGCAGTGAAACAACAACACCTGGGCGGGGCTTAAAATGGGTTGGAGAAGGATAAGAGCAAAGGGCTGGGCATTCCACTTGTCAATCTGCCCAAATGTTTTCTGGGAGGCGTAGCCTACTGTATGTGCACTCTCATAAACATTTTAGCTGCACTAACAAACACCTTAAAAAACAGATTGATCTTTTTTTTTTTTTTTTTAGATATTCATAATTCTATGTTTCAGACCGTCTTGGAAACATGAATATTTTACCATACATTTGTTTCCATTTTCCATACTTTTCCAGACCTGGAAATTTATAAAATCAAATTTCATACTTGCATTGGAACCCTGTATAATTAATACCGCTATAGACAAAATCAAACACATACCCCATCTTCAAATGCCCAGCGCTTGCTAACTTCATGTTCGTTGTGGTTGAAGACTTCTTGTCGAACCTCTATCACCTTGTGGCGCATATTCTCAATCTCCGTAACTCTCTACACATAAACACACACACAAAAGAAATATGGTCAACACACACATAAATGATTCACCACATCACATTCTCCACTTGATGTCAAAACTGCTAGTCCTGCAGGCAAAGGGTTTACATCACCATAAGGTTGCCAGAGACAAGAAGCTTGTAGAGGTAGGAGGTATGTATGAAACCTCCACATCTGCTTCTGAATGCAGGCTCTGGGGTCAGTGAGCCTCGGCTGATCCTGTTAGACTTAGGCCAAGTCTTTGACAGGATGCCAACTTGAATCCCCCCCTGGCATTCATTGGCTTGGCTGCTGACATAGAGACACCTCTTCAAACCTAAGCAAATCCAGAACAGGCATGCTCCTGCTAACTACTTTAAAAAGCCATCTTCCCTGCAGGAATAGTGATGAGATTTATACCTTAGCGGGGTCAACAAGGTCTTCTGTGCCAGGCGGTAGCTCCTCTTGAACAACAGGCGCGTCTCCATCTTCGCCAACCATGGCTGACAAGTTCGATTTGGAGAGCTCAAGTCGCAGCTGAACAAACTCTTCTTCTGAAAGGAAGTGTTTGGGATTGTTGCTTTGTACATGCTCCTTGAACCTGCAATCATGAGCCAAATGTCACTCCATAAGTACAGAAAATCTGTGTCGACAGCACATTACAAAGCGCAATTCAAACAAATGTGCCTCACTGCTCTGTTCCTACCTCTGGAAGTGTTGGGAATACAGCTGGGTTGGGATGCCCAAGATACGGTCGTAGATGGCTGTGACATTAGCCAGCTTCTGTTGCTCCGTTTCCCAGTTGATATAAGACTCCCACAGACGGTCTGAGCGAAAGTCAGTGCCTGCTGCCAGCACCGCATGTTCATAGGCACTGATGAAAATAAAAAGGAAAGACATGAGTAAATGAAGTTGCCACAAACACCCAATCACAGTGAATGCTGAGGTTTAGAGTAAATGAGTTTTACTTCCCCCTCACTCCCTTTCGGGACTAGGGTTATACATTTATCAAGAATTACTGTATATATATTTAAGTATATTGTGCACCCATAATGATATGTATATTATTTCATCTTGGTGTCTATAATCTGTTGTGTTTCATGGTATTTTTCTCTATTAGGTACATTTGTGTTCTGTATGTTGTGTTAAAGTTAGCTTGGTGTACTAATGAGTGTCTACAACCAATTTCTCTATGTATATTATGTTTACAACAGCTTCTCTATGCATATCTGTGTGCACATAATGTATATAATCAGTACTGTACATGGAGTGCACAAGCTCAAAATAATCTAATAATGCTTTTTTTTTTCTTTTTCCAAAGTTAGACAATTTTAGTAGTTCAATCATCCACCCACAAAATACAATTTTGTCAACTTCAAACCATTTATCCTCTGTGATGAGACAACACAGAAAAAAGCAGCAGAATAATGAACAAAATACGGTTGTACATACGCTCGAATGCGTCCTTCCGTCTCTGGATCATCAGGGTCTGAGTTCTCTTTAATGAAGGTCATGTAGTGGACCCACAGATCAACACTTAGAGGGATCACCTGCAGTCCTCGTCTGTAAACCTTAAGAAAAAGGGAAGACGATCAAAAGCTGGAACTACACCGCCTTATTCAAAACAACTTTCTCTTTGCCCTTCCTGACAGTATAATCAAATTTACCTCTTCAGCAACTTGGATGTTGCCATGCTTTTTCTCTATATCAGCATACTTCTTCCAGTAGCCATAGCAGTAGGGATATCGCAGGAAGAATACATCGAATGCCTTTCTCACCGCTTCAAGAAAATTCTGCAAAAACAGGCAATCAGCACTTAAGCAATATTTCAGAATAACTTAGTTATTATTTTGCTTTAAAATAAATTGATTAGGTTAGCTTAATATTCAATATAACATCATGGAAAAATGAAGTGTGACTTTCTGCTACTGAATACATCTTAATTTACCCTGTGTATCGTCTCTTACCTCTTGCTCTACATACTGCAGCAGATAGACCCAACTATTGAAGTCTTCTGGGTTCTCCTCACAGCCTTTATAGAGTTTATCAAACTCACTGGGCAGTTGGGGCTCAGCAGGTGCAGCTGGTTCTTCTGCAGTCTCTTTTGACTGTTCTTCTAGCTCCATACCATCTTCTGTCACCGGCACTACCTCAGACCCATCTGGAAAAATTAACAAGGTTCAACATTTGGTCCTGAGGGAGGAGACTAAAATGTCAAACACCGACTTATTTTTCTATGGATAGAGACTGTATCCAAATTTGGAATTGTTTTTGTTTTCAAATAGCATGCATGGTCATGAAATTAAATATATGTTAAGAAATTTATATCAACTACCATATGATTAGACTGACCTTGACTGCCATCCTTTAAGGTACCCTCTGTCTCTAGAGTCATGTCCTGGCTCTGTTGTGGGGATTCCAAAGACTCTGACTGCTGCTCTGTCTCTCCTGTGGGTTCTTGCAGAGGGGTTGTCTGGTCCTCTTGGAAGAGCTGAGCACTAGCAAGCTGGAACTGCTCCACAGCCTTCTCAACTGAGGCACTGACCTCCTGGTCTGGTTGTTGCTGTGCATCCTGGGATGCATCTGAGTCCTCTGTCACCATGCTGCTAAGTGTCTCTGGAGCAACCTGGTCCAGGGACCACTCGGCACCTTGGCTTAGAACAGGAATGTCAGGAAGAAAGCCATCCCCATTGCTCTCCATGGCAGGGGACTCAGAGTCCAGCATTCCAGAAATGGGATCTTCTGGTAGGTGTAATCCTGTTAAAATCAATTTATAATACATGTTATTTCATGTGTTTCAGACTTGTTTAATATTTCAGCCATTTATATTTTTTTGAACATTTCAAAGGATAGTGCGACAGCCATAGGGCCCTTTCTTCTCTCAAGTGGCTCCGAGGAAACCGGAGTGTGCATGGTCTCAGTGAATACATACAAATGTAACGAACAGAACTGTCTAAACAGATATGACACTAAATGTTTTGAAAAAAATATTAAATTATGCCAAATATTATATGTATTCGGTGTACATAAATTACTGCACTGAAATGTAATGTACTAAATAACAGTTAAGTGCAGAAGAATTTTCCAGAACATTCTAAAGGAGACAAAGAAATGTCACACCTTCATGATTTATTAGGGAGCCAAGCCGGGGGATGCGTATGCAAGCAGACACGTTTCACAGACACACAGGGTCTGGGAACCATATTGTTTTTGTTCGGATTTCTATTTTGATTTTCTGTTGATAAAAGTGGTGCTGCAGGCTAAACCACCCAAGGCCAAGCGATGAAATCTGGAGGGTTGGTCCAGAACCCTGCTCGTACCTTAGATGCAAAAAATTGCATATGTCCACCAGCAGGGTGCACTATATTTAAGGCAAATGCATTTTGGCCTACAACTCTCACACCGGATGTTGCTCATTAAAAACCACATGTCCTCACATTTGCTGAATAGCGCTAAATCACCTGGGATACGCTACAACCATTTCTGCCTCAAGTTCTTTCTTGTTTTGCAAAATCGCAAAAACTGGAAAACTACGTTTTTGAACTCCTCTTTGGGATTTTGTCGGATCTGCATGAATTTTCTACGGACACTCTTTACCTGGACCTGAACCAAATTTTAAAGAATTTTGTTGGGTCAAAAAAAATGCACAAATTATTTACATCATCAAAGTCTCATTTTATTTTAGCGTGTGGTGTCATCAACTGTTACCATGGCAATGAGCTGTCCAGTAAACATTCAGAGTGAGTGGTTCTGTTCACATTGTTATGGGATGTTAGTGATTCACATTCAACATAGACATACAGATACAGCACAGAGCCCATCGTCCTTCAGGACCGACTTCAATGGGCTCCGTTGGGCCTGAGGTCCAAGTGGCTCAGGGAGGCTTAGCCCCCCATTAATAACTACTTGCAGTTCTAGTTATTATATTATTATAAAATCATATTTTTACTTTGTTTATATTTCTACAACTATCTTTAACGATCATCTAAAGATGTCACGAGGGGGAAGCAACAGCTGCTGCAACAAGATACTTCCGTGTTCTAATGTAAAAACAAACTGCCAGCTTTAGCTTAGGTTAATCCTAACGTTAGCTGCTAAAAATATGCTATCCACGTCATCGTTAACTAAAATAACTTAAATATCTGCACAACATGACGCCTCCTGGTTCAAATCAAATGCAACTGGAACATTCGTTAGTTAAAAACTAATTTAATTTGGCTTCAGCATCGTGAATCGAGGCCATGTTGCGACAATGTCGTTCGCACACTGTCAAAGTTCAATAGTTAGGCTTGACATCGTCTACTCACCGCAAGCAATCGTACAGCTAACGCGCCTCGAAGTTAACGTCACCTTCGCGTTTGCAATTATTTATAGTAATAACTAACAGCACAAAATGTTTAGGGTAAATGTTCCACGGCTTGAAAGAAGAGATGTTTACTAGACATTTAATAAAACATATTTCAATCCCGTTCTCTTAATATCAAGGATAACCATTACAACGTGCTCGGCATTTGTCTTCTTCGCCAGTTAATAGTCGGCACCCACTTCTCCTCCTTGTTAGCATACCAGCTAACGTTGGCCATTTCACATGCTACCGTAGCCTAGCTACCGCTAGCTGGACTTTAAACAGCCACGGTACACGCTAGGTTAAACAAATATCATAAAATTAGCGACTTTGAGAATCTTACCAGTCTCTTCCATGAAAATGCGATAAACCTTGAGAATCCGTATGCAATTTTCCTCCGTAACTTTGTTTAACCTACAACAGCCAACCGCGAGTCACCCACCATTCTTATCAACTTGGAGGAAGTACCAAGTGGAGAAGTGCGCATGCTCAGAACACAGCGCACGTCCCGCCGTTCTGACCAAACTATGTTGTAGCGAGGAAACATTTTCCAGCATGCCGCATTTTATGACTGCAGTTCACTAGTTTTAACAATGTTTGTCGGCATTCTGATTTACGAATGAACATAAACCAAGCTCAGAATTTTTATACTTTTAAAGTATTCTTATACAAATAGACACTTAGTAAAGCTGGCTGGAAAGCATGAATCAGTACCAAACACAAATCAGTTTCATGATATAAAAATAAGTCTGTGCATTATTTTTAACTTCCTATCTGTCATTTGATTCAATTATCTGGCGTCACCAGTGATAATAAATTGCTTTCGATAGTTAAAGAATACCCCTACCCCCACGCAGCCGCCGCCGCCCCTCTCACTCCCCACATCCACGTCACAGACTAATCATAAGGGAAACGTTTTGAATGAATGACGGACATGTTGGCCCGTTCACTGCATGAGGCCTGCCGGATCTTCAGTGTTGCTTCTTTTATACAAACGTATATACCATTCCCTTAGCTAGAATAACATTAGAGGGGATTAAGTATACATTGAAGGCTCAAATGGCGTCCACAACACTTAATGGACTAGTCTGCAATACCGTTGTTTGCAGCGCGCATGCGAAATGGCGTACGGCGCCTTTAGGGGCAGTCGGAAAACCTGGAATGAAAAATAAATAATTGTATTTTTTTCCCAGTAAAAAGGGCATTAGCTTGATGAAGCCTGGATACAAGTTATTTATCCAGTCTAGGTATAATTAATAAATTACATAGATTTAAATTGACCGAAATCATTTCATATGTAAAGGACGAAATTAAAACTCAAAGCAAAAACAAAACAACAAACAACTACATTTTTTGGTTTAAATTATCTTGGCTTATAAACGGCTTATTGATATTTTTGTGATAACGTTAATTTAGAATTTATTGTATCGAATTCCACATGCCAAATTCACGTTTGTATGTGTAGGTGAAAATGTTTGCACATTTTTCACATTTCAACATTACAACTCCATTTGTTTTGATGGGTTACACGCCTTACACACGCCGAACATATGTCTGCCAAACGGTTTTAGTTGAAGTTAGTGTGTGTGTGTGTGTGTGTGTGTGTGTGTGTGTGTGTGTGTGTGTGTGTGTGAATGGAAATGTCGGAGCTCAGCGGCGGTCCCTGAACACACCAGAAGTGTGTGAGCCGTGTAGAGGAAGTGGCGGCTGATCTGGGTCCGCACCTTTTCCGGTAACACAGCACCGCCACCGCTGTGACTGAACGGCTGGAGAGAGAGAGGGAGAGGGAGGAAGAGAGACGGAGAGCGGGGAGAAACGGCCCGGGGACTGGGTGATGATTGCCACAGACGTAAGTATTTAGCCCATTGTCCGTCGTATTTGTTTGTATTCTCTCTTTTCGACCCACACAGAGGATAATTTTTCGCATCCAAAGTTGTCCTCTACTAACACCCCTCCCTTCTCTGGACCGCTCTTGTGTCACAGGGGGAAGAGAAGAAAGTCGGATGAATCAATGACCTTTTGAGCGGCTCTTCCTCTGGATGTCCCGGCGCAGAAACGGACCGGAGAGCTTTTATTTACGTGTGTTTACTCAAGGAAAAACCCGCTGCTTTGAAATTGATCGACTGGAACTAGCTAAGGGCAAGTGTGGACAGCCGGCAGCCAAGGAGGAAGTGAGAACCCCGGGTTTGGACTGGGCCTGATTTATATAGAAGGCTGTAGTAGAAAGCTGCTCTGTTTTAAGTCCAGCTCAGCCACACAACTAGATTTTGGGAGAGAGCGCAGACCTGAAATGCCTGTTTGGAGGAGACTCGGTGCCCTGCGGCTGGTTTGAAACCGGGAGATGTCATTTTTTCTTCTTACATTGGAGGGCAGCGGATCATGAAAATATATCCCCACCCAATTCGACAAGAGCTCCATACATACTGCTGCCTTTGAGTGTTCCGTGTCAGTGACCCACTCAGGTCGTGGTTGTGCTCCAGCTGATCCCACAGGTCTGTTTTCCACTGTACCAACTTAAAAGTCACCGCCTTTTCAATATTGACACTTGTGTCAGCCCACCGCTGCCATCACGTGGAGGGCTCTCAGCTCTCATTGAAACTCTAACTTCTCAGCTTTTCTCTTTAGAGAAGTTTTATTTCTCTTCTATTGAAGTATTTATGCACTGCAAACAAGATGGGGAAAATGATCTCAAAGATCTTTGGCAACAAGGAGATGAGAATATTAATGCTTGGACTTGATGCTGCTGGGAAAACCACCATCTTATACAAGCTGAAGCTTGGACAGTCGGTCACCACCATCCCCACAGTGGGGTTCAATGTGGAGACCGTTACCTATAAGAATGTGAAGTTCAACGTATGGGACGTGGGAGGACAGGACAAGATCAGGCCGCTCTGGAGACATTACTACACTGGCACCCAGGGCCTCATTTTTGTGGTGGACTGTGCCGACAGGGACAGGATTGATGAGGCAAGACAGGAGCTCCACCGAATCATCAACGACCGGGAAATGAGGGATGCCATCATCCTGATCTTCGCCAACAAACAAGACCTCGCAGACGCCATGAAACCCCACGAGATCCAGGAGAAGTTGGGCCTGACCCGCATTAGAGATAGGAATTGGTACGTTCAGCCCTCGTGTGCAACATCAGGGGATGGACTATACGAGGGCCTGACCTGGCTTACCTCAAATTACAAATCTTAATGTTTCTGTCACCAGCCTGGACACTTGGAGCCTACAGGCAAAAAATAAGTAGCTGAGAATGGAAAAAAAAAAATGCAATCTGAAGCAATTAATAACATGACCTCTCTGCTGAGTATATGTATCAAAGAGAGTAGCAGTTATATTTTGTTTTATTTTCCTTTTTTTGATAATGATGATTTCACTATAACCCCAGATTTCATTTAAACAAAAGGCAGTTGTTTTTGGCTGGCTTTCTTTTGTATCATTTGCTTTGGTTCTGTAGTATTTCACTCACAATCTGTATAATCAGTACTCTGTAGATTTACAATAAGCTTGCTCTACGCAGATTCTTTTACTTTCCTCTTTTGTATCATTTCTTTTTTTGAGTTTTTTGTTTTTTGTGGACTAAGGGGTTTGGGCTCTCATGTATCGTTTTCCAAAACTGCTCCTGCTTAGGTCTCCCACAGTATTCTCATGACCCAGCTACATATCCAAAGGATGAGAAAGTCCTAGCCCCTCTGAGGACGACGCGTGTCCCGGAAACCTTTGCCTACATCAGCATATCACTTTCATGGCTCAAACTGCCTCTGTAATTTGTAAGAATGTGTGTTATGGTTACGTGAGGACCTCCAAAAAACTGTTTTCATAATTGATTGTACGCAGTTACTGGGTTGATTGAGGAAATGTGTTAGTACTTAATTTTCCTGTGCAGTGATTACATCCATGTCTACTGTGGCGGTTTGTTTGAGAGACACTATGTGGACGCTGGATATTCACACACTGTGATATGGATATATATTTTTTGTTGTTTCAGGGTCTGAAGCTCTTATTACCACCAGTCTTATTGCCTCTTTTCTCTCCCAGAGCTTCCATTACTGTTGAGTATTTGTAGTTTCAGCTGCCTTAGACGGGACCCGGGTTACAGGTGCCCCAAAATCAAGACAGTTAACTACAGCAGAAGGTATTCTCAACTGCTGAGTGTGTACTGTGGGAGGGGGAATACCGTCTAGCTGGGCCATGCACATTTGATTTTGTGTGACTGACTTTTGGACCCCAGCAAGTGTTTACGAAATTTCCCAACCCCTACCATCTCTACGAAGGTGCTTCAATGACTGCGACCCTCTATTCTCACTCATTTTTTATTATTTTTTTTTTATCATCTGCCTGTGAAACAAAGGTCTTGCAAACACACAAACCAGCTCTCTGTTGATAGATTATAAACACTGCTCTGTCTTACTTTTGTTCTTTTTTTTTCTATTCTGTTGAAATAATAAAAAAAATATATCCAGATCAGTTCAGAAGTGATGCCTTTTCAATGAGCAGCTGTAACTAAGTTGTAGCAAAAAGGAAAAAAAAATCTTATTTGAGAAAAGAGGAAGTGAGAGTTTAGGGTGTTTTATGATGGTTCAAAGAAGGAGTTTGAACAAACTGTGAAGTGAACCTCGGCCTGTTTCCTTCGAGCGCTCGCATGTGTGAGTCATGGCTGTGAATAAATGATGAGATCTCTAGTTTCAGAGAACTGATTGTTAGGTAAACCCTTCTTTGCTGAAGGTCCTAAAGTATCACTCTGGTCATCAGAGCGCTGACTCCACAAATGCCTTTTGGCATTTCCAAACTAAGCAACTCAGTTAAAGGGCTAGTCTGATAAAGAAAATATTGTCACAGAAAAAAATGTTAGACCAGTTTATTTTCTTCAATTTCTTGTTCATTTTAATACCTGGTACAACTAAGGGTACATTTGTTTGGACAAATATAACAATAACAAGAAAAATAGCTCATAACAGTTTAATTTCAGAGCTGATATCGATTTTCCATGGTTTTCTTGATAACCAAAATCACCTAAGTTCTTACATCAATAGCTATGGCATTGTACTGACAGAAACAGTGCTTTTAGGCATTCCATGTTTTCTTCTGTTGTTTTAGTTGCATGATACACACAGGAGTTAAAACTTGATTGCATAACCATTGTTTTTGATAACTTTTGATGGTCCAATAATTTTTTCCGTGACTGTACTTCCTTAACAGGAAATTTTCCTGAGTAAAATTTACTCAAATTGAAGAAAATTTTACTCTGTCATTTGGTCCCTCTCTAAAAAGAGCGAAAGTTACTCTTTGGGTAGAGCTGTTTTTCTAAAGTCAGTTCTCAACGTAGTGTTAATATTGAACTCTTTGTGGTGATATTTAACTCCACTCAGAATGTCTGGAAATTTACTCTTTTGCCATTATGCTCTGTTCAGAGTTATAATCAACTCCATTGTGAGAAACTGTACATTTAATCTGCTCAGATTTTTCTCACTCATAGAGATGTTTATGATCAGTTACAAGTCAAAAGTAACTCCAGCCAGAGTAGTTCTTTAAAATAGTCATTACATTCATTTTGCTGTTGTTCTTACATCAGTATTTATGGCCACTGTACTGACAAAACAGTTCTTTTAGGCATTCCATGTTTTCTGTTTTAGTCACATGATACAGGAGTTAGTACTTGATTGCATAACAATTGTTTATGATGACTGTTGATGGTCTAATAATGTTTTTCCGTTACTGTATAATGTAAAAATTAAAGTTCAAGCATAAACGTAGATTATATCTGGGCTGGGAAAAAACAGTCTACTGTTCTGGTAATAGGTGACTACACAGTTTTTTTAGCTTATCTAGTTAAATCAACATCCTGTTAAAAGCATCACCAAAGCCTCTGCATTGACACTTTTGTCGCTTTTTAATAGAAAATCTTCCTGTTTTCATCAATAGGCAGCTCAGACTGTCTTACAGGGCCGTGTTTGGCTGGAGATAAGCACAGTGTCTTACACCAAGCTTGTATAACAGTTGAGGTTAAAGTGACAGTCTCATGAAAGGCCTCTGCTGTCCAGGCATTTTAGCCTAGGTATGAGTTGCTCTGAGTGCAGGTCTGGGATCAGGCCACCAGTTCAAAGCAGCTCATCCTGTATTTTCTTTGCTGGCTGCGTATTGCTGCTCAAGATTTCATGTGCTTTCACGTCAAATGGGTCTAAGGTCAACTTCCCGTCGACAGTGAAATACGCTCGTGTGGATTGTGGGCAGTGACATCACTGTAAAGTCAGGAAATGCTTAAAGATGAAAATAGTTGTCATGGAAGTAGGTGGTATCGCTGTGACTCGCCCTCAGGCAAGTGGAAATGTACGTGTTAGGTTGTACCTCAAACACATGTCAGTGCAGATTTTTATTCACTGCTGATGTTTATGTGCTGCGTGGTAGGTTTATAAATACTCTCTAACTCCCTCAGAAGGATTTTAATGCTTTTCATTTCCTAGATATTTCCTTTTTTCACCTTAACATGTTACTATAGAGTCACAGTCCTGGAATTCCAGTAAAGGAATGCTTGCTCTCTGTATCTGTGCATTTGGAAAGGCTCTGTTTGCTCATGTGGTGTTTGTTCTGTAGCTGCTGATCTGAAGTTTGACCTGTTGCTGTGTTGAACGTGACGTGTCCAGAATGAAGGGCAGACTGTTAAACTGAGACAGATATGCACACAAATGCTCCACCACATTGTCTCTACTGAAACTGCTGTCTCTATGTAGCATGTGTTCTTAAATTATTATTATTCAAAGCGTAAATGGAGTTTCCTGCGTTTCAGAGTGTGGTCGTCTAATGAAACTGTACAATCACGGAAAAAATGATTAGACTATGAAAAGTCAATGGTTATTCAATCAAGTACTAACTTCTGTGTGTATCATGTGACTAAACAGACAGAAAAGAAAACATGGAATGCATAAAAGCACTGTTTTTGTCAGTACAATGCCATAGCCATTGATGTAAGGACTTTGGTTATTGTCAAGAAAACCATGGGAAATGAATAGATATCAGCTCTTAAATTAAACTCTTATGAGTTATTTTTGTTGCTATCATTATATTTGTCCAAACAAATGTACCTTTAGTTGTACCAGGCATTAAAATGAACAAGAAATTGAAGAAAACATTGGGTGGCCTAATCATTTTTTCCACGACTGTATTTGCTCTGTGAGAAAAGGGTACAGTCATGTCACATTTGCTTACAATTTTCCACTCAAACTTTCCATTGTGGATGTGGAAATTTCAAACTAAAATTTGCAAACACTCCCTTTTGTCAGTACGGATCCAGGAGAGTGATCATGGGAAGAGAGGGCAGTTTGCAACAGCTCCTGATGTTACATCAGAGCTGAGCCAGTGAATCATGCACATGTCAGAGGCCTTTTGTACAGCTGTCACTGCACTCAGCAGCAGATGCACTGCACACATTGGCTAGTGTCAAATGCTGTCAGACTCACCTGTGGCCTTCTGTTAAAGGATACGACTTACAAGTTTTTGCCGTTCCGCCTATTAACCAGGTAGAATATATGACGTCAACGTTTCCTTCAGGGAGGCCTTGGTTATGGAGCGGTGTAGTGTCAAGGCTGGTTAGAACATACACAGTGAAACAGCAGCAGTTAAATGCTTCTTAAGGATGAGGTCTTCCATCCAGAGTTTCACCAGCAACCAGTTCTCCAAGTGAAAGCTACAGCGGATGTGCGGCTGAGGTAGAATTGAATGAAATCCTGAGCAGACCTGCGTTCAGTTGGAGCCATGAGCGCTGCCATTGTATGTGGAAGGGTGGGGGCAGACCGGACTATTGTATGTGTTTGATGGGGGTGGTTTCAAACAATACTTTTTTAACCAAGCTTATAGGCAGTTCCTCTGTTATTTGTTTACTCAGGCGTTCCTCTTTAATCTCACTTCAGTTCTTCATTCAGCACACCAGGAAACCATCAAGCACAGACAATGTTCAATTCAATAAGAAGGTTTCCATGCCTTTGAACTGGCATTTGAGGAAATACGACTTAAAAATAGAAGATTTTCCTTTTTGCATCATGGCCAACCTACCTATGTCATACCATATATTACTCTACTTGCTATAGCACTGGTTTATTTAAACTCTAGTAAATGCGGTTTTCATCTTTGCCTTTTCACAACTCAGGAGGTCATTGTTTGTATCTGCCCACAGTAGTTTCCATAGACAGGTTTAGATAGAGTATGGCATGTGCCCTTTAAGTGAAGGCAGAACTAACATTATGCTTCTTTCAAGTTTTTTCTTATTATATTTGAAGTGACCAATATTGATGAAAACTAACACTATAACTAGCAGTGGAAAAACATTTTCATAAACTGAATTAAAAATGAAAAAAACAAAAAAAAAAAAAGACAAGAAGTAATTACAATCCACAGTGGACAATACACAATCTAAAACTTCCACTTAATTTGCACTGTTATTATGACATTTTGTTTTGATATAAAGGACAGAGTGACAGTTAAGAACTAGTTAGCATGACGGGACCTTTTAAAAAAGAGAATGTATTGCTTCATGCGACCTAATAGCAACACTAAAACCAAATAGAGACTCCTCTTCCACAAAATAAAAATAAAACTACTTATGCTCTTGAAAAAATAATAAACTTCAATAAAAAAAAAATGAAGTGAAAGGACTAGTGGGTAAACAATACTGGTTCTGCTTGGATGTTCTATTTTTTGGTTAACCTGTGTCATGTAAAGGAAATCAAAGTTTTGACAACATTTAGACAATGGACCACCTACAGTGAAACTCAGCCCACTGTTAATTACAGTTTTCTTCTTCATTTTTGACAAAAAAACTAAACACTGACTGAGGAGTGCCATACTTCAAATTACTATTAATTATTATCTGATAGGAGATTAATATAACCTTTGACCTTTAAAATCCAGTGTTGGCTTTACCTAATCTGTTTTGGGTTAAGATTATCACAAGATGAGTGCCCTAGTGATGTGTCTAAACCAAACAGAAGTTTGTAAGTAGTAAATCTTCATCATCTATAATCAAACAAGCCTCTGTTTATCACCTGCAAACCTGCCTGCGACTATGGGTATGATAGCTTAAAGACTCGGCTTTTGTTTGCCCTGTCACACTCTTGATTTTCTTAGCGTACATAGCTTTCTCTGTCTGCAAAGGGAATATTGGGGTGTCTAACCCAGGGTGATGCATCCTCCAGTTGCCACAGGCAACAGGGCTGAGAATCCTGTTCCAACACACCCCCTCTGTCTAACCCTTATCTAACCAATAACTGTTCAGCACATCAAGGATAAGATTCAGCCTTGAATAATTTTTTTTGTTTGTTTTCCTTGTGGTGTCCTGTTCACAGCTAGAGTCAAGCATTGGCCTTTCTTAGATTATCTCCTATTTTTCTCACAAGCATTTCCAACAACATCCATTACTGACACACACAAAAGGACTTCAGGACAGGCCGGAGACACAGCTCAGAAGTCTCAGTGTCTCGGTTGTCATGGGGCCTGTTCAAATAGTCTCGTAAAAGCACCATGCAGAGTGACATTCAGCTCGCAGGCAGTTGTACGCTCCTCAGAATCTGTCACACGTTGCATTTCCCCTCGCCTTAGACAATGTGCTAATAATTATAGGGAGCCTGAGGCCTGTGTTTGCATTTGGCGGAGAAATTGTGCAGTGGGAGGGATGTGTGCTGCTGCAGCAGCAACGATTTAAACTCTCTGATGTAATTAAGAGAGGCTGTGCATTCAAACTAGTGCTTTTTCACAATGTTTATAAAAAGCATCATTTTAACAGAATGTACTCTTTTACTACATCTTCAACTATGTAAATAAAAGCATCTGCACAGATTTAGTACTCATTAAAACTAGAAAAATGTTTCCAAACTGCATAAATTGTATTTAATGTACTTTTTTCATTTCAGTGACAGCTTTGTGGATAAAAACTGGGTAGATTAAACACAAACAAGATGTTAGGATTAAGTAGATTTACTGTAGACAACTGTGAGCCTTGTTGAACTTCATGAAACAAACTCTCTGGCAGGTCGAAACCTTGACTGAAGCGTGACTGAGACGTTGTAGAGTTGTGCTTTCAGACGTGACAGGAAGTGACATGCTGCAATCTTCCTGTGTAACACATGGCACACCACAGCAACAGATGGACTCATTGAGATAAAAAAAAATGATTAACAGGATATTACAAATAAGTACAGCACTACCAATGTTAAAGCATCTCTCTAGGCCTAAAATATACTGTAATTACCTGGGCTCGACTGATTTTCGACAGCAAAAAGTGAAAACTAGTGTGGTGAGGATACTGAAACATTGTTCTAATTGAGAAAATGGCAAAGAAACTGAATTAACAATATCATCTCATCCACTTTGAGGAGTGACAGAACAGACTACACTTGTTATTACACCTTAAAACCCTCTGTAAAAGTGATAATAAAGCTTACAACTGCCATGTTGAACCCAGGTTAAAGGCTGCTGTTCACACATTGTGTAATTATTAATAGGTCTGCTGTGGAAAACTGTCAGGGAACAGGGGAGCCAATTACTCTAAATGTAGCGCTCTCTCGTTCACTCTGATGCCTGTTAGCAACTTCCTACATACACACAAACACAAAAAATAGTCAATTCTCCTACCTAAATGACACTCAACACTAAATCCAAAAATAACCAGCCACACAGAGCTTTCCCACTGATACTTATTAATGACCTGTCTGTAGAGCCATCTGCTTTTGTGCAGTCAGCGTAGGCCCCGCTCCAACAGCTGAGTGAGTCGCCTGTGTGTTTGTGTCATGTACATGTGTGGCAGGTTGTTGGCAGGTGCCTCACACAGCTCAATGATTTGTGAAAGGACTGTGTGCTCTCTGTGCTGGGAGCAACCGGAGAAGAACGTCTCAGTTCGCTAGTCAGTGTTTAAGCAGCGCTTCAAGCTGTTCTGCTAAAAGGGACTCTGATGTATAAGTGCAGTTCTATATACCATATGTTTGCTGATTCTTTGAAGACTAGCGACTAGGATGCTGTTGTATGAGTTTATTTTTAATGATGAGGCTCCTTGTGTCAGTTAATTTCCTTTGTCAAGAACGCAGTGAGAGGGGAATACTGGAATCTGCTGTGAATTTATCAAGCAAGTGATGACAAATGCTACTGTTGTCACATGGGCCGCAGTATAATTGAGTTCATTTCTGACTGTGATTTAGCTCAATCAGACGTTGTTTCTGATGCCCTGAAATAACTTCCTTACTTCATACTTCTCACATGATCTCATGTCATACAGTTGCGTTTTCTCTTTTTGCTCAACAATAAAACACCATGCAATCAACTAGTCCCAAAATGAGCACATACAGTCACAGAAAAAGATATTATTACACCACCCTATGGTTTCTTGGTTAATTTCCTGTTCATTTTAATGCCTGGTACAACTAAAGATATATTTGTTTGGACAAATATAATGATAACAACAAAAATTATTCATAAGAGTTTAAGAGCTGATATCTATCCATTTTCCATGGGTTTGTTGATAATAAGCAAAATTGCAGAAGTTCTTACATCAATAGCTATGGCGTTGTTTTTCAGCATTGAATTTGTGACCCCACGTGAGGTCACCTGGAATTCAAAAGGGTTATACGAATTGATAAAAATACCAAAATTTTTAATTAAAAATGTTTTTAATGATTCAATGTATTTTTCATTATAATTAAAACATGACACACTTTTCCTAATAAAAATCAGTTTCTAATAAAATGCAGGATATAAGATCTGAGAGGACATACCTTGATTGATCTAGATTGTTTGTCCAGTATTAATTCATAGCCATGTAAATACACACTCGACTGACTGTACATAATCTGACCAAGGAAAATAAAATTCTCACTGTGCATTATTCTCAGTCTGGCTTTTTTTCATTTTGTTTATTTATCCAGTCAAAATTATTAGAAAACAGCCTCTGTCTCCATCCATAATGATATACATTATATAGCCTACATGTCGTCTAAAATTAACATTTATTTGAAACATAGAATAGCAAACTGTGACATGATCAGAAACAGATTTTTAGCAAAAGAGTTTCTTTGTTTTGAATGTCTGCACTCACCAGAAATTTGTGATGTTAAAATGGGGTCACGAGCCAAAAAAATATGGCATTGTACTGCCAAAAACAGTGTTTTTAGGCATTCCATGTTTTCTTTTCTGTCTGTTTTAGTCACATGATACACAAAGGTGTTAGTGCTTGATTGCATAACCATTGTTTTTAATGACTTTTGATGGTCTAAGAATTTTTTCCATGACTGTATATTACTTTCTACAACAGACTGTTAAAGCTACACTGTGTCGAGTGTATACAATCAGTTTATAATGGCATTAATTGTGTATGTTTTGCAACAAACCTGCCTTTGTGTATGCAATTAGTCTTCCCTGCAGGGAGTCAAAATCACTAGTGCAGCCTGTTGTGTGAGAGAGTGCCCAAAGAGAAGGAAATATGCTGAGCCATCTGCAGTATCATACAGGAGACTGCCACCTCATCAAGCAGAGGGAGTATGTTGTCTCTCACACACACACACACACACACACACACATACATAGCAGACATGTGTGCACATGTCCATCACAGGTAGGACAATGCCTTCTTCTCACCAGTCTCACCACATGCACCTGCAGAGGCATGCATTAATGCACACACAGGCCATGTCATATCATATTCTGGGAGTATTCTTTGTTATTCAGTGGTTTAATGTGTGTTGGTATGACGTTCATTATGAATTATAACAAAAGGACTTTGCTTCGTCTGCAGTGGTTCATCTATCCTAAACTACGATAGTGCAGATGGGATGGTTAAATGACAGAAATACCTTTCCTTTGTTTGCCTTCGTCTCCATGGCAACATTGACAAAGACTCAGCAGCAGATGGCTGTAGCACATTTAAGTGGTCAAAGCTTTCTGTCTTGTCTACTATCACTTGCCCATAGTACTTCTAGCTACTGGTGTTTTTTTCAGTGTTTGAAATCTAGGTTCAAGGTGACTTTGTTGATACCTGTAGGTAGATTTGTTTTACAGCCTGGAGAGGGCATCTCAAACAAACAACATTAAACATTAAAACATTAAAAACACAGAACATGTGCGTAAGACAATTTAAGAATAGTACAGACAAAAGACATGGACAGGTACTCCGGCAGCTACTGAACATGGTTAAAAAAGACAAAAATAAATAGATAAAAACAGACTAAAATAAATGAAATACAATCATTAGATATCAATAAGATATCATAAAAAATGCCAATAAAGCAAATAAAAACATGATACCATACAAGGGACAAATAAATAGTAGATAAGTTAAGACCATGTTAAAATAAGCCAAACCCAAGAGTTAAAATAAAGTGCAAAGGGCACCAAGGCTTATGTTTACAAGCAAAGATCATCAAATCTACAGGTCAGTGTTAAACATTATGCACCAATAGATGGTGGAACCATGGACGGATATTGTTTTGCCACATTCTTGCAGACTTCAGAATATCTTGATGTATGGTATATAACAGCAAAAATACCAAAGCACTAATGTGCATATAACCCTTTTGTGTCTATTCCCAAATGAATTTTTCTATCTATTTAACCTTTCTTAAGTGATTTATCACCATTTATTATGATATTATCCACTATATTGTGTGTTTTTCAGTGTAAATTATGTATTTTCCTGTATTTAGTTCTCTGATCATGTAGATGTTTATTAAAGCTCAGATTAAAGTTGAAGATTATTATATCAGAAACAGATAAAACTGAAGAAAAAAGGTGACTTGTTCCACAAAGATATCCTTAACTGAACATAAACCCAGTGTGTCCATCCACTATCATTGATCTATCTCAAAGTCATTTTAGTTCAGGGGCCACATTCAGCCAAATTTGAGCTGAAGTGGGCTGGACCAGGAAAAGAATAACATAATATCTAAATAATGTCAACTCCAAACTTACCTCTATGTTTTAGAATAAAAAAAAAAGTAACATTACACTATGGTAATGTTCACATCTACAAACTGCCATTTAAAATTTAGTATAAATATAGTTAAATTATATAAAAATGTTTATATTTACAAAGAGGAAAAAATGAGAGTTGTCAGTTTTTATAGTTATCATATCTTATTTTACTGGCTCACTTGAGATTGAATTGGTCTGGAAGTGAAACCTGAACTAAAATGATTATTAATGTCTTAGTGTAATTTTTGCAAATCAGAAATTCATCCCATGGGCAGGACTGGACTCCTTGGCATGCCAGATTTGGCCCCCAGGCCACATGTTTGAGACCCCTGGTTTAGATCAATGGTAGATGTTTGGGTTTTTAAGGGTTAACCCATAAAGACCCAGCATTACTTTTGTGTCAGTTTCCAAATTAAATTTTCTCTATATTTAACCTTTTTTAACC
>JAPTGZ010000017.1:14019213-14034474 GCA_029814645.1 Fowleria isostigma | reverse complement strand
GTGGTGATAAACTACATTTGTAGCCACAGCTGCCCTGGGGCACACTGACAGAAGCGTGGCTGCCAATCTGTGCCTACGACCCCTCTGACCACCACTAATCATTCATACACATTCATGCACCAGTGTGGGTAGCTACGCTGGAGGTAAGGTGGGTGAGGTGTCTTACATAGCAAAAACTTTAATTTTATTTTTATCAGGGAAAGTGCATTGAATCATGAAAAATATTTTGTATTACTAATTTTTCTATTTTATCGATTACTAGAAATTTTATGTGACCCCTTTTGAATTCCAGGTGTATTAAATACTAGCACTTTGGTTTCTAGAATCTGTTTTATTTCCTGAACATCTGTTTTTACTGCTGTATGTACAGTACTTCACACATATTCACACTGGCTCTTAATACAGGGACAGAGAAATACATATGTGGTCATTAGGACTTTACTTAACCAATAAAACTAATGCTGGCCTGGGACTTTTGCACAGAACTGTATGTTGTATATTTTTGAGGAAGGATTAGAAATGTCATTTTCACTGATATCTGTATTTACTGCAGATATTAAAAAGGTGAACATTTCTTACATTTTGGTCATTGATGAGGCTTAGAAATACATTTTCTCTCAAAACATTTTCTCTTTTACCTTTAGTCTGAACAGACACAGGGGCAGCTTGAAAATGTTCAACACTTTTATATTTTCAATGTGTCCTTTATGTCGTCATCATAATCCTTTTTCGGTCAGATTTAATATTTCACAGATAAGATGTTCGGTGTCCACAGGTGTCCAAAAGGGGTCCTCAGCTGTGAGCTTGGATATTATCCCAAACTCGGACTACATCTGGACAGTCATTGAGGGCTTCTATCAGCGTCGAAGCGCTGTGCAGCTGATCCTGGTCCAGAGTCGAGAAGTTATGGGGAAGAAACTCCAACGCAGCCGATGTGATCTTCAGTCCCAGCTCCTCCAGGGAGGTTCGCACCTTCTTCAGGTCCGTCATGTCACAGATAAACTGAAGACAGATGAAGCAGATCAAACTATTTGACTACGTTCAGATGGCAGGTCTTAATGCACAATTCAGATATTTTGGTGAAATATGATTTTTTTTGCGTGCGCCTTCATATTACATATTAAAGGATGGGATTTCTGAGGCTCAAAAGTAACTGGACAAATGACTGACAATCTGCTTCATGTCCAGTTGTGACTTCTTCCCTAATGGGCAGGATATAACTAAAGATTCTTTTAGTTTAGTTTAGTTGATTTCATTTTGGGCTCATGCACTCCATGCACAGTGGCAATTACATACACATGTACAACAATCAATACTGTTCATATACATCTCATACATGTGTACACAGACATACCTGGAAAGAATGCGCACACGTACAAAAAGAACAAGTAGACTTGTAGAACATGCATATAAAACTATACATAGTGAATTATACAGAAAAATTATTCATGTAGAAATACATAAAAACTATACATGTAAAAAAAAAATACAAAAGGGGCATACACAGAGAAGTGTCGATTGCAAGTGTACATAGACAGGGCATTTGTATTGCCGCGCATTGTGTGTACACAATATGTATAACAAATTCTACAACACGAGTCCCCACTAGTATACCACCCCTGAAGCCCAGAAGCCCAAAAGGGAGTGAGAAGAAGCAGAGCTAATTCTCCTTGTAATGAGGAGAATGGGGAAGTATTTCAGTAAAGTACAGATGTCACCACATCTTCAGTCCGTCCTGACTGAACCGTCTCACCTGTAGGATTGGCTGCTCCTCCTCGTCCTCTGTGTCCTGGACGTCTTCAGCTCCTGCCTCGATGGCCAGCTCCAGAGCTCGCTCCGTTGTGATGTTTTGACCTGGCACCACCACCACGCCCCGTCGGTGGAAACTATGGCGGGTACCTTCTGCGAACATTCCCCTGTGGAAAAACACAATGCGAATCAAGGTTCCTACAGGATTCTACAAGATTATTTTAAGACTTTTAAAGGCTATTTTAAGACTATTTTGAACAGAATTTAATGCCCATTTCACAGTCATACCGGCAAAAATGTATGACCCCTAGAATTTACAAAAAAATGATTTATTTACTCCAATGCCTTGATTTCATTGTTCTGAGTCATTTCTATCTGGCAGCTGCAAAGTTAGCAATAACTAGTTCCTAATGTTCAGTTATGGGTTGGAACGGGTGGAACTGAGTCGACTAACGTCACTTTGTAGCTTGGACACATTTAAACACAATACAGCAAACAAGTTTATGGCAACAGAAGACCTACCATATCAGATTTAATGCCTTTTAAAGACATTTTTAAGGTATTAAATGTACATTTGTAAATTCAACACTTTTAAGACATTTTAACCCTGCAGGAGCCCTGTATGATGTGAAGGTTTTTTATTTTTTACAGGAGGGAGGAAGTCAATTAGATTATTCTCTATTTTGTGTTTTATTATTATATTTTTTTAAAAATCGACTCATTTTTTCATTCAATGGGTAATAAAGCTTCAAAAACAGCAGACTTCCTTACTTTTTAACTGCATCCCTGATACATAAATTGCTCAAATGACTGACTTGAGCTTTTTCTTTAGAGACACAATTTCACTGCACAACTAGTGTAATGACAATAAAGCCTATCCTATTCTATTCTAAAAATTAAGTTTCATATGACATACATCCTGTTCAAACTGGAAATAAAATAAAACCTTTAATATTTCATTTATTACAGAATGTTTGATGTGGAAATAATAGCAGATTTAATAATAAATAATAATACATTTTATTTGTAACGCACTTTACATTTGAAATCAAATCTCAAAGTGCACAATTTAGTTAGATTTAGTTTGTAACCTTTTCCTCAAACTGAACTAAAGACGCTTCATTAAAATGTCCATATGCATATAAGTGAAGAGACAAAGACTTAATGAAACATTAAATATCAATGGATAAATTATTTTTTCATAATGAAATCTGTTACTGTGTTCAGGTGAACTGTGATCTGCTGACTATAACAGTACGTACAGGGACATCTAGTGGTTACTGCCATGTATGGAATCCACTGCATCGACCACTGATACATAATGAATGTCTTACCATCGCTACGTGTATGATAATACTGCTGTGAAGTGCTATGTTACCACGTGCAGTCATTTTAAAGTTATTTTTACCATACTGTAATAATTTTATTTGTTCCCTTTAGACTCATCATGTTGTATTTTTATTTTACATGTTTATTTTATCATGATTTGTGCAGCAGATGTTTGAGTCCCGCTTCCATCAAAACAGGAATAACAGTCCACCCACAGACAAGAAACCATATAGAATTTTTTTTTCTTTTACACATGTTCCTACTTATTATAAATGTCTTCTAATTGGATAAACAAAGTCCCATTTCTGACCCGTTCTTGTTAAGCAGCCGTCTGATTTCGTGGTGGCTGCGGGAGTTGTTGTCAGTGAGGACCTCGATGAGCAACAGGCAACCACCGGGTCCCCGAGCCTCGAACATGTGTTGGGTCATTGGTTTGGCTTTTTCCTGTTGAGCAACGACATACATAGATTAACTTTTACAGGGTTTATATACATTTTTCAAGGTCAAATTCAAGCACTTTTAAGAATCATTTTCAAATTTTTCCAGCACAGCACCTTATAGCTGGGGTAAAATACACATCTACAGGGATACATAGACTCAGAATTATAATTTTTTTCACTTTTTATTACAATAATGTACATTGTATTATGCTATAATCATCTACAAATAGGCTATGTTTCATAATAGCAAAAAGGTTAGAAATTAAAGAACACAATGTTTGATCCAAAGAAAGGGAAATCACTTGGGAGTTCTTCAGGTACACTCACATCGAGACAAAGAATAAGACAAAAATGTACCTGAAGTCGACCTGAGAACATCTGAAAATGTTCGTTTTAACATGAAGTTTTATTTTTCAAAATGTATCGCCTCTCTGTAAGTAGCTCTAGCTTGAGTTATAATTAAAAAGAAATAAATTGCATCACAGAGGTATACTTGCAAGCACTTTCAACCAATTAAACTGAAATTCAAGCACTTTCTAGACCTTAAAAACACAACACAGAAATTCAAGCATTTTCAAGGATTTCAAGCACCCGAGTGAACCCTGCTTTTAGAGCGGTGCTTCCCATTCTTTAATACCATCTCTGGCTGTACAAGTGCCACCATCATGACTGACAATAGGATACAGTCACATTCATCAATTTAGGGCTGGGAAAAAAATCAATTTAATAAAAAAATCAAATTTGTTCATTACATCGAGTTTTACTTTGAAAATCAATTTTCTTATCACACAAAAAATACAGGTATTTTGAATCCGCCAACAACATATCCTTCTGGGTTCCATAGTTCTACGAGGTCAAATCCTCGCTCCCCTTCCCCACTTGAATCACAGTCACAACAAACAAATGCACTTAAACTAAAAACAATAAAGTTAAGGTTTTTTTTCAATATATTTGCAGTCTGCACTTATGTTCTTTATTTATGGGATTGAAAATCAAATAGAAAAATTAGTTTTTCATGAAAAAAAATCTCCAAATTTTCAACATTCAGTCCCAGCTGTGAATATTAGTGGTGCAATTCTGAATTTCTGTCAAATAATAAAAGAATCTTAAACAGACACTGTAGACAAACAAACAATGAATAAACATCTGTCATGATGCGTAGATGTACATTGTTATCCTGTCTTCAAAATATTGAAGACCTGTTTATGTTCAGTTTGAGCACTGACATTTTAGTAGATTACTGAAATTACATCATTAACTGTATGCAGTTTTCCCAATAGATGAAGAGCCTATTACTGCCTTTTGGTGACTCCTTTGTTTTGTTCCTGTCAGATTAGGTCATGACTGAATCAATATAATCCATTGAGGGGTTTTTCTAAGGGCAATGCCAATTCTTAAAAATTTGGTCAGCTGATGGCGGATATCTACAGATGATTTTTGAAGCTGATTTTAAAGCACACTGACCAGAAAATACAATTGAAACACTCAGATAATTAAGATTTTTATGCAGCAATGTAAGTGATATTATTAATACATGTACATAGAGTACTCTTTTACCATTTACTGAACTTCAAGTGTTGCTTCAGGCGCCTGATCAAATATCTTATAACATTTTTACTACTGATCAAATATGGTCTTTCCAAAAAAAAAGAAAAAATTAAGGCCGATGGCCAATATTGAAAAAGAATCAATGTGTTGGCCCGATATATCGGTCTACCTCAATATGTTCCTTATTTATAATGAAGAGAATAGCAAAATAAGTTAGATCATCAAAAGTCATCAAAAACAATGGTTATGCAATCAAGTACTAATTCCTGTGTGTATCATGTGACTCCAATGGACAGAAAAGAAAACATGGAATAATTAAAGCACTGTTTTTGTCAGTACAATGCCATAGATATTGATGTAAGAATTTGTGATTGTGGTTATTATCAAGAAAACCATGGAAAATGGATAGATATCAGTTCTTAAATTAAACTCTTATGAGCTATTTAGTTTTGCTTTTTTATGTATCCAAACAAATGTACCTTTAGTTGTACCAGGCATTAAAATAAACAAGAAATTGAAGAAAACATGGGGTGGTCCAATTTTTTCCACAGCTGTATTTTATGTCCATTTTACTGACCTGTTGCTATGGTGAATTGTTGACCATGGCTTTCGCTATTCCCTGGGCTTTACTACCAGTGGCTAAACTAACTGCAGTCTCCTCTGACTTTTCCATTTAGGGTTAATTTCAGAGTTTGCTAGCCTCCTTTTCCAAAACAGGCTCCTAGTGTGGTGTTTTCCTTGATTTCCCTTCTACCTACATGGTCACAGTGTGCGTTGTGAACCTACCGCCCCCTTGATTGCAGCTTCGATGGATGCTTTGGGCATGTTTTTGCCCCTGCACTGTTCCAGTACGTGGGCTAAGTTTATATTCAGATCTGGATTGGGCCCACCCTCTGCAGAGAGCATCAGATATCTAAGTCAAAGTCAGCTTTATTGTCAGTTTTTGCCATTTGTGCATCACATACAGAAAACTGAAATTACAAGACTCATGGTGCAAAATGAGCATAATAGAAAGAAAAAAAAAAATCAGAGTATCAAAAAAATAGAATATATTATATAACTATAACCTGTAAACACTAAACACTATAAATGTGCATAGACTATGAAATAAACAGCGGGGGTTAAGGAGATAATAAATACACAGTACAGGTGCAAACACTGAAGTTAACAGATCAGGTACTGATAACAGAACTTATAGGTTTAAAGTGCAGATATGAAATATTTATAGAAATTCCACAAGAAAACAACTTTGAAGGCAGTTATTTGAGCTCACCTTTGACGGCTATCTTTATCATCATCCCAAATTTCGTGAACATTCTTCCTCTCGCCTCATCTTTGGGACCTTTAACGTTTTTCACCTTTGACCACTTGTTATGTCCGGCGCATAAGGCGGAGCTCAGCTGCAGAGTCCGGACAGGGGAGCTCCTCCACACACATGACGGAGACAGGACGGAGCACACCGGGGCAGCACACACAGCCGGGGTCAGGGTCCTGGGACGCAGGGTCCGGAGAGCCCTGAGCGCCACCGGCCCCACCATGCCCTTCACAAACACACAGGGAACGGGTTAAAGAGTAAACTAGCCCCGTCAAACTGCTCCACATGAGCAGAGACAGTCTGAATATGTATTTAAACAGAAATATCAACATCGACAAATTAAATAGTGTTAACCTATGCTTTGTAACTTACAGTTTGGACAGTTCAATGAACCACGCAGGGGTTTACTGTCCTTGTTGTGGACCTGTACTTCCTGTTTCCGGTGACGCATAAATGCCAACCTTGCAAAATAAAAGCCTGACAGTTCTAGTCTTTGTAGACTCTACATTTGACGGTTTTTGTAGAACGTTTTATGTACCAATGTCTAATAAAATCGAAGGATATCGGACAGCATTTATTTATTTATCTATAAAATTAACTTTTTTTTTTTCATATTTTACTGTTTTCCAATGGACGCCTATCAATTACTAACCATTAGAATCAGTCAAAATCGCCTTTATTCACCAAGTATCTCCAAGAATACAAGGAATGTACTTCGGTTTTTAGATTTTACACACTATACAACATGGCAAGTACTAATAAATACAACTGAAACAGAGTTTAAAAGAGAGAATAAGTAAACTACTTAAAATAAGTAAAATAATGTTTTCAAATAAAGGAAACTACAAAATTGTAAACATTTAAAGGAGGAAGTGCATTTTTTTTTCTTTCTTTTTTTTTTTTTTTATAAAAGATGTACAGTGGATAAAGTGTGCAAAGAAGAGCAGACAGGTTGAGGTAAAACATGACTAATATGGATATTGTTCTGTTACAGGTTTAATTGTTCATTAGTGTGAGGGCTTGGGGGAAGAAACTGTTCCTGTGTCTTGATGTTTTGGTGTACAGAGCTCTGTAACGCTGACCAGAGGGGATGAGTTTAAACAGTGTTCTGTCCAAGGTGTGAGGGGTCTGCAGAAATGTTACCAGCAGAGATGTTACTAATTACATTTTATTATTTTTACTGTGCTAAATGGTTTTTTTTTCCTTCAAATTTTACTGTTCTCTGCTTAAAACCCATTATTAGTTATTACTACTTTCTGTCCTTTTCTCACACGCATTTGTAGCAGACAATATTTATATAATACATGTGAAACATACATAACTTTGAAGTGTGTAGAATACATGAAAATTACAAGCTATTTATAAAACCTCTTAGATAATGGAACAGTTTGATATATTATAGAAAATGTAGTCTGTTTATTAATATGCACATATAAAACTTTTCCTATGGTGATTTGATTTATGCTAGATCTGTGTACATATAGAGAATTCATGAAATAAAACCACTGCATCACCTTATTGGTAACATATGGAAGTAACTTTTGGCATAGATGCATATTAGAGCAACGATAATTAATCAATTTATTCATTTGTTGTCAATCTTGAAATTTATTAACATCTGTTTTGTCTATCAAATAGCAAATTTGAGCATGTATTTGAAGAAAAGGGTAAACAAAAAACTTCTCATTTATTAAAAAAAAAAAATCAACAAACGAATCAACAGTTAAATAAAGTTAGTTGTTTGCATTGAAATCATATTGTGTCTGGATATAATTTTACTGGTTACTCTAGGACCTAGAGTTCCTTAAGAGGACAAACACCACTTAAGTTATGATGATAACAGTTCATGTTTGTCCATCTGTTTTGGCACAAACAGTAGCCAGAGTCTTAAAATGTCCCAGTGTGGGAACTACATAAGAAATGTTGATCTCTTGGGACTAAAGTTTATTAAATCATACTGCTTCTATTTATGATGATGAGACCTAGTCTCTGGTCATAGCATGGACAAAAAAATCTGAAATATGTTCAATTAGGCACCAAATGAAGCTCTGATGTGTGTGTAAAATAGGAATCAACACAATGTGTTATTATACATTATATTCCAAAACACTGAACATGGCAAAAGCTGAGAGAAGTGTGGAGTTAGAAAAAGTTAGGTCAAAGGAAACAGAGCAGGACAAAGGGTTAAGTATGGTGGAAACCACAGCCAATCAAGTCCAAGCCATCTCTGAGTGGAGTCAAAGGAACTAAGCTTGAAGGAGATCTCCCCCACAGTCTAATCCAGCAGTCTGCACACTGCCAATAGATCCACACATGGTCCCTTAAACGTGATGAATGATGTTCCCGAGTGATAAGAAGAAGACTAGATAAAGGACAGGGTTGTAAAAGACCACCTCTAAACCTCTCTGAACCACAAAGACAGCTCTGTTCACTCCTGAAACTAAAAGAAGTGCTGATGGGACGCCACAGACGAACCGTTATTGAGGGAGTTAGTGCTTTGGTTGTTTTTCACTGTCTAGTAACAGTGACTGCACTGGTAAGTGTTGCCTTCTTATTTTTTCTATTCCTTCTAGTTCTAATTTTATGTCATTTACCTTAATTTACATGCAAGAGAATGTTGACTTGTGTAACCAGCCTGGGAAATCATTTTTCCAAACAAAACAATATGTGAAAAAGTAAATCTCAGCATTATTGATTGTTTCTAATTAAAGTTCTGTAAAAAAAAAAATAAATAAATAAAGGATATGAAAGGACATTTTATGGTCTAAATTTAAACTCTTCACACAGGAGCATAAAATATTACACTTTGTTAAGAAACTGAGTCAGAAATAACACTCCCATACGGCTGGTCTTTAGGCCAAATATAGAAAATTTCATGTATCTGTGATTCTCTTTCATCATTTGACCATAGATTTATTTCATACTTGAAGAAGCATTCTGGAAAATTCTCAAGCAATATTTAGTTTACAGACATATAAAGTTATGAACATTTGCAGCCATGGTTTTGTAGTATACAGTATGTATTTTTAAGCAAAACAAACATGAGAAGCAGAATTGTAGTGTTATTTTAAAGACACTGAATATCAGGGTTACATGTTTTGTAAAGTCATATTACAATTATTGTGAGCAAAATGTTAGGATTTGAGTCTATTTGCTTGGTTATTAAGAAAAATCCACATCATCAAGCATCATTTTCAACGTGGATGTAATTTCTGGCTGAAACATACAAACTTAAACCAAACAAAAAAAACACCAAAAAAAAATCCAAAAAATACATAGTTGGTTTTTTTTTCTGCTTATTTTACACAGTACCTTTTTCTGTTCAGCATAATTACATTGAAAACAACACCACACACAAACTAAACTGGCTTTTCTATGATTGTGCAGACTGACATTTTTTTGGTTATTGTGTTAAGTCTTACCTTGTATGTTATGTCTTTGGGCAATAGCTTGATAAATGTAAAAAAATTAAACATTTAAAGTACATAAAGTTCATTTCTTTTTTTATATAAGCTTCAAATACATGCACAAATAATATAAATATGAGTACACATAAAGATCACTCATTATTAGGAACAGAAAGAGTTAAAAATAATAAATCACCGCTAAAACTGGGTCAAACTCTACAACAACAACATGAGCACGCAGATCCAGCTATCAGCTCTCAGTCTCTCTCATAAGAAATTACCTGTGGTCTGGTTTACTTCACAAACGCACAGCAGCCCTGACCCCTTTAACCCCACACTCACTGAAGCCTGACCCCGCAAACGTAAACACTGACCACGTCCCTTCTCCACACCGTCTCTTCATTTTTCCATGTCGATCCCCAGTGTCGACCTCTGATAGACTCACACCTTCTGCTCACTTAGCCTGGAAATCACAAATTCAATTAAAGAAAAAAGATGAACAGCGTCTGTGATTAATTGTTTTGCTGTCATATCCCATCATACAACAGGAATTATCTTGTATCGACCGGCGTCTAGTGAGTTATGCTGCCTGTCAACACAGTGTAGACCTGTACATAAATTAGGCTGCTTTGTTTTGTGGCAGGGTTTTGTTTCTTAATTAATGCAAACACACACACACATACACATATTTACATACACTTTATATTCATTACCAGCACTGTCAAAGTTTCCACAGTTTATTATCAAGCAGTGGTTATCAAACTTTTTACAGTGGAGTACCTCTGGAAATGTACTTTTTTAGCTGAGTGCCCCCTACTCTTGCTTCATCATTTTTGATTGAAAAAAACTGTTGCAAAATTATCTCCTCACTGTAAGCCTAAATAAGTTGTGTTTACTTAAAAAATTTTTTTTGAGAAAATTGGCTTAAAAAATTTAGTAATGATTATTTAACTTTTTAACTACATTTAACTAACATTTACCTAAGATTTTAAGTTAAATGTACTTTAAAAGTTCACTAACTTACATTTAACAAAGGTTTTGAGCTAAATGTACTTAAATGTTTATTAATAAATACTTAATTTTTTTTTAAGATTACCACTTTTTTCAATTTTTTTTTAAGTAAACTCAGTTTATCGGGGCTTCCCCACTGAGAAAGTAACACGTCAGCTAGCGGACACTTAGTTAAGAGAAAATGTCCATGGAACAGGTTGAATAAACTGGTGGAAAATAAAACAAAATAATGTCAGTAATGACAGTAAAACATTACATTTATGCATTTGGCAGAAGCTTTTTCCAAAAGTGATTTGCAAGAGGAAGATTAACAGTTAAGCTCTCTCTCTCTACTTTATTTGTAAAACTCTTCAAAAACAGCCACAGTGAACCAAAGCACAGTATAGAAAAATAAAATAAAATACAAGAATTGATTAGGGAAATAGAAATAGCTGTACAAAAATAAATTAAAAAAAACAACAACCTGGTAATAAAAAAGCAGAATAAAAAGATAAAATATAAGCACAGATTAAAGGACATAAGACAGCTGTACAATTAGAAGTAATAAAAGTAAAAACAATAAACCAATACAAATACAAAGTAAAACAACAGAATAAAAATAATAATGCATTCAAAACATGGACAAAACAAAACAGTCCTCTCATGATAAAAACAAATGATCGTCGATAGCCGAGAGCCGCTTAGACCTTTGTTTTACCCCAATTTATGTTTATTAAATCCTTCAAAAACTCAGACTTGTCAAAATGAAACCGCAAGGACCTGACATTCAACACACAGCCCTAACACAGAGCCAAACACGATAATGGAACATGAGACATTCTGATGGGTGCTTTGTTCCAAGGCCTCGGTCCTTCCTTTTTTTCTCTCCAAAAATCTCCCCCTCCCCCATTTCTATATAAATAATAATAATAATGATAATAAATAATAATAATCATAATAATAATAATAATTTGAAAAAAAAAAAGGTGAGGCACACTGCATCTTCCACCGTGAGCTGTCAACAGTCAACATCCTTCAATAGAAATTCAAGAATCAACATTTCTTATGGGACACTATACAACACAACATGTTCTCAGTTAAGGAAATGTTCTATAAAGCTCAGTTTTCTCCACATTTTTTTTTAAAACTGTGCTTCTGTTCATTGAGATATAGATTAAAATCTTACTTTTCAAAGGGGTTGTACTCATCTATGCTGAACACTGTATACCTCGTCCATTTATGTTGTGGACTCTCATATGAGGCGGTCTCTGATAAAACTGTGTACCGTTCAGTATAAGTGGGGTGCACCATAACTCCTCTAGCTGTTACTGTTTAACCAAAAGCACTGAGACTGACATGTCCAGACATGCACGGGCAGGTGACCATTTACACGGTCAAAAAAAAAGAGGTGCGGTCATAACTAAAACTTATTCATTTAAATCCATTTAACTTGAATTTATTCACACATTCAACTATATCTACAATTGAGTTGACCATACTTAATATTTTCTAGTAATGCATCTAACATATATTTTTAGTGCAATCTAATATATATATATATGTTTGGGGTTTTTTGGGTTTTTTTTTTTATTCGACATCCGGGCCTACAGTGCTGTGTCAAAGGGGTCTGTTGATATTTTCAAAACTTTGTAAACAAACAACATATATTTAACAGTACTATATTTTTAAAAATAACACATTTTTAAAGGAAATTTTGTGCGCAAAGTATAAACTGAAAAGTGCCCTCTGTCACTGATGAAAATAAATTGGTTGTTAATTAAAAAATGCACCTTTTATGACCAATAAACAATTACCCACCCACTCAAATGAACTCATTTTGAATAATATAAAAGAGAAATGTTCTTAAAATGTTACTAAAGCTTTAACAGGATGATTGACAATAAAACTATTATTTTGTGTTTTATATTTCAGCTTTAATTTTCATTATTTATTTTGTATTCAGTACACGATGACTTATTTAATGTGTTTTTTCCAAAAAATTTCAAGTACCCCCGGGCTTCGTCCAAGTACCCCTGGGGGAATGTGTACCACATTTTGGAACCCCTTTCATAAAGCAACAAATTCAAGAGGCCTGTTCAACATGTCTATATTAACACTGACTGAGCATTTCACTCAACAGGTCTACTGTCCAGCACTGAATGTACTACAGAAATGGAAATGCTATGCACTTTTTGGCATTTTTGAATTGATTATGCCAGTTTCTTCCTATTTTATAAGGAGCATGAAGAATATAAAATACAGTTGGATAAAGCTGTAGGCACAGAAACCCTCGTTTCAGTTGAATTTACCCATAATCATCTCTGTCTGACCGCTGTTGTCATGTGACATCTCCAGTTTACTCACTGCTAGTTTTGCTGCTTGGTTGTGAAATGTGCCCGAGAACATAAAGTTGCTTGTGAGTGCTTGTGCTCATCTGCATGGCCGGGGTCCAGGGGATGATGAGACCCCCATATAGCCTTTCCGCTGTAAAAAAAACCCCACAAAAAAAACAAAGTTGACAAGAAATTATCACATATCGCACCCTCACCCAACTATTTCACGACACCTGGAGGCAGCACATCAGATCCTTGGGCGTGTTTGACAGATCGCCCAAGTGAAGGACACTTCAAAGAATATTTTAGGAGGAATCTAAATATTCTAGTATCCTCAAAAGACAGAAAATATTGGTAGCATAGGAGTGTCTCTGATCAAAAGAATTATTTTCTAAGAAGCTGCAGAGCTTATTTATGCACAGGGATTCTTCAGAGAATTCTATATTAATGTAGAGCTTTATATATATGTTTTTTTGTACTATTGACAAATTCTTTCCTGCTACTTTTCATAATAATAATAATAATAATGGATTAGATTTCTACTGCGCTTTTGAAGGCACCCAAAGCGCTTTACATTGTTGATCTATTATTCATTCTCTCACATTCTCACTCTGCTGGTGGTAAACTACATATGTAATCACAGCTGCCCCAGAGCACACTGACGGAAGCATGGCTGCCACTTCACGCCAAATGGCCCCTTTGTCAAGGACGCAACAGTATATGAGTAGGAAAGAGTGGGATTCGAACTGCCAACCTGCTCAAAATCCTGAGCCACATTTATTATTATACAGAGCAACTGTAGAACAAAACAATTTCCCCTGGTTTTAATAAAGTATTCCAATTTTCATTCTGATTACAGGTTATTTTTATGCAATGACACATAAATTATTAATGTTTGGCAAAAATCTTATTTTTCTTTCTTTTTATTATTATTTTTATTATTAATACTATCACTTTGTTCTATGATATCCCGTGATACACTCTTATGTCTCAGGCCCACTATTGGTATTCCTGCTCTGAGAATCCATTTCACTAATATTGCACCCCCTAAAATACCTCTGTTGGACTTTAAAAAAACCCATTGAGCTGATGATTGATGCTGATATTATTTTTCCGTCTGATTCTGTTGTCACTTTAGTTTAGCTTTTAGCCAGAGAAACCAAGAAATCTTATTAAAAATAGGTTTACATCACTGTTTTAAGCTTTTTAGCCCTTCATCATATTATAATTGAGTGAACACAAATTCAGTCCAAATCTTTAATATATAACATATAGATTGTTATTGCTTATGTGAAATGACAGTCCTGATATTGGCTGATATCAGGATATATTGGTTGATGCATTAGTGTATCCTGACAACAGAGAGTCCCGCTGCTCTAATTTGTCCTCAGCGGATAATGTGAGAACTGAGACACTAAAGAATGGGACAATATTACACCTGAAACCCTTAATCACTTGGCATATTCACCTTCTAGACATGTGTTGGAAGAGGATCAAAAGATGTGGGTTTTTTTGGGGGGCGGGTCAGTGATAATTTACGATCTGGTAACATATTCTTCCAACTTTTTCTGATGTGGAGTGTAAATCCCTCTTCCTCCTGTCAGGCAGGATGCAGAGAGTGCAACTAGACTAATAAAAGTAAAGCTCCTAATAAAGAGTTGGGTCAAAAGGTGCTTGTCGGCTAAAGTGTTTTCCAAGACATTCCCCCTAGCTTCCCTGCAGACCCTTCCTGTGAGGAAGACAAGTCATAAAACACAGAGGCGTGAAATTAGACTGACGTCTGCATCCTTTCACCACAAAACCTTGTCGTAGTAGTCAGCCTACATGACTCTATGCATTTGTCCGCTCTGAAAATAGACTGGTTTACATTCAGACAGAGGTGATAGAATGTCAAAAAAAATAAAATAAGAACAGTCACTTCATTTTATTGATTTATTTTGCACATACATAACATTAATCAAAGACACAAAAAACTGTAAAGGTGCAGGAAGAGACAGAAAGCCTAAAATGGCTTATTTTAAAGCCTCCACTTTATAAATACATAAACATGATGAATGTTTTGAGTCTTCCGCAGTCCATACACATTCAGAATTCATTAAAAAATAAAAGAAAATATAAATTAAAAAAAAAAAAAATAAATAAATAAATAT
>JAPTGZ010000017.1:13959867-13977776 GCA_029814645.1 Fowleria isostigma | reverse complement strand
TGTATAATAGAGTATTTAATTGTATAATAATTGTAAAAAAAAATAAAGGTTTCTACTTCACGGATTTTGCCTATCACAGGTTCTTTTTGGAACATAACCCCCGCGAAAAACAAGGGTTTACTGTACGACGAGAGCGAATCGACAATCGATAATAAGAATAAATATCACAATATTTTGCCGTCCGTCATACAGTGGTCCCTCGTTATATCACAGTTCACTTTTCACGATCTTGCTGTTTCGCAAATTTTTTTAGAGCGATTTTTCATGCTTTTTTTTTTAAAACGGCGTATGGATGGGCATTGTGTTCTGCATCCTGATTGTCAATCAGTCTCCTCTGTGCCGTGTCTCCTGGGGTGTGTTTCACAAAACAAACTCCGAGTCTAACCCTCACTCTGAGTTGATCTACTCTGAGATAGAAACTCTTGAGTTTTGGGTTCCAGAACAGCTGATCTTTGATAGTTTGATCAACTTGGAAAAGTTTCACCTGGAGTTAAACGCGCGTGCCGCCACTGAAAAAAGACGGCATCAATGGAGCTCCGATTCAAGGAGTAACCATGGCAACGGGGGAAGAGGAGGGCTGCGTTTTTCAAAACCCCAATAGAACTGGAAATTTGAATAAACTCGTACAGAGAATTTGAAGAAGTTTTTATAAAACAGCGTAACACTGAAGCAGCTGCAAAAGAGAGAGAAACAGCGTGGAGAACATTGGTGCTCGGGTCAGTGCGTAAGTTTAAATGTTAATGTCTGTCTGAGAAAAGTGTAGAAAGTGTGTGGTGAGGGGTGTAAAACATTTAGAATAATTGTAAAAAATAAAGCTGACTACTTTGCGGATTTTACTTACAGCGGGTTATTTTTAGAACGTAACCCCCACGATAAACGAGGGACCACTGTATTGATATTTTGTCAAACTCCTAACAATTACCTAAAAAAATCTACCTAAGTACAGTAACGAAGTACTTACACTTTGTTACTTCTCACCTCCACTACAGAGTTTCAGTGTTGGGGGACATAGTGTCCTTTCCTTGTGTATTCCTCAACTCTCAAGGTTGTAAACATCCCAGTTCCAGTTTGTCTGGAATGCCACATGTGACATTAGGGGAAGTGGACTGAAAAAAAGGTCAGAGGTTAATAAAGAGGGCCGACAGAACTGGCAGACTGACAGGAGCTGTTGCTAGGCCAAGGCTCCCAAAGATGACCCAGTAGATGGTCTATTAGAAGGTTGTGTGTGTTTTTGTCCCCGTCACAGGCCATGGTGGAGCAGGAGTGTGTCGGAGCCATCGTTTGTAAGCTCGACATGCACAAGAAGATGTTCCGTCGTGGTTACATTGCCATGCTGGCTGTGGACTCAAAACACAGAAGGAAAAGTATTGGTGAGTTCTGAGCCTTAAATGTCCAGGAAAAAAAAAAAGAGCCTGAAATGTCCCAGTAGTCGAACCCGGACCAAGTTCAGCAGCAGTACTTTTTGTGCTTACTTTTAAGATCTATATGTCAAAGCTTAACAAACAGAAAAAGGATGTTCTACAAATGGTGTATGATTCAATAACCAGTACAGTATGGTTTTCAAACATGCAACTAAACAAACGGAATTCACTAATGTACTTGAAAAATGTTACGAACTTGAAATGCATGCCATGTAACTGAAAGAATGTGCTTTAGACACAACTACAGCGTCCTACAGGTGCAAAGCAGTATACTCTATGAACACCCCAAATAAATTATCCTTGATTTTTGGCAGAATCTGAACATGTTTGTGCTGAGAGTTTTGTCATAAATGCCACTTTTGTAGGAAATGCAGACATTTAAAAGATGTGATGTTAGGTCAAGTTCTGCCAAAATCAATACGCACAAATAAGAGGTTGAATTATTTGCGCGTTTATTAGACATTTAAATGAATAATCGGTATTACCCTCATGATATTTTGGTGAAATTACTTAGGACGTGACAAAATCATGAGCACAGACGCAGTGGAAAGATAGTACATAAATCGCATCCATCACTGTATTTGTTACGTGCTGTAGTTGCTTCTGAAGTTTGATGTTTTAGGAATGTACTGTGTACTTGTTTGATGAGTAGATTTGGCTTTGTAAGTGCGTCAGGTTGGTGATTGTTTTTCAGAATATCAAATTTTGCTGTTTGTTAATAAGCTATAGGACTTTTGTAAAGTATGGTTTGTTTTGGCAGAAGTTAACTCCACATTTGTTTGGTAACCAAATGACTTTATGCAAATGGTGACATTAGATAGCACTGTGAGCTACAGCACAACACTATACTCCAAACTTGGGTGGTTAATAGTTGGAAAGAAATCCCAAAATGAGTCCTTTATGTTTCATTAATCTGCTGACAAAAACACATATATCTCTTCCAGGTACTAATCTGGTAAAGAAGGCCATCTATGCTATGGTGGAAGGCGACTGTGACGAGGTAAGAAACCCAGACTGAAGTTTGGTACAGATTCAGCAGAGTTGACGAAAACAAAATGATGAAAAGATGTTCTTTATTTTATTATGCACCATTTTTTTGTCCTTCATGTTTGCACAAGTTTGTCAACTGTGTGCAAACACTGTTAAAGCATGAACATCTGGTCAGGAAACAAATCTACCGTTATTTCAAGGTCTCATGTGTCTGCGTTGTCCTTCACTCAGCTTAGTTTGCTTGTAACCTTGTTTTGATTCCACTAGCCAGAATCCCCTTTGTCTACTTTACCACAAACTGAGGCATGTTCACATACACGGGGTCAATGAAGTTATTGGATAAATATATTTTTCCTGGAACTTTATGCAGTTGCAACGACAACATGTGACTGTGGACATGCCACCTTCATGTTTTCACTGTTGCTGATTGATTTATTGATTGACCTTGTAGGTTCCCATTGGTTTAGGGATCTGCTGATGCCTGAAATCACTCATAGACATGCAAGGGCACATCCAGTGGTACCTCGCTCATTCTCTACAGCAGATTTTTATCGTCGTTTCAGCTCGTAAATTTCTTTCAACAAGTGACACACAACTTACTCATCATACCGTCTTTGAACCTCCTACTAAAAAATTACACAATACATGTTTTTAGACCTTGTTATATCTACTAATAATATATCTTTAACAAAATCACTAGAAGTATCGAAATACGTTCATACATGAAAGCCGCGAGCATGTCGTTAAACCAGTTTTGTTTCCAGTTTCTCACTTGTGGTGCTACTGGAGTGTGGAATTTGATGGCATAGTGGTTGTGTTTACATCAGTATGCCATCAACGGGACTCATCCCAAATAGATGGAGCACAGAGAAATTGGGTTTATCGTGTCCCTTTAAGTTTACATACCCTGACAGAATTACAGTGGAATGATTGTGGATGTTCTAATATGACAATGACTCAAAACACAAGGCCAAGTCGACCCGTCATTGGCTACAGCAGAAAAAATGGAAGGTTCTGGAGGGTCCATCTCAATCTCCAAACCGCAATATCATTGATCCACTTTGGAGAGGTCTCAAACATGCAGTTCATGCAAGAAAAAACCAAATCTTAAAGAAACTGAAGGTGTTTTGCCAAGAAGAATGGGCAGCTTTACCATCTGAGAAAATAAAGTGCTTCATCCACAATGACCACAAAAGACTTGAAGCTGTCGTTGATGATACAGAGGATTAAGAACTAGGGTATGTAAACTTCTGATCAGAGTCCTTTGGATACTTTCTGTTGTCAGTATGAGTTAAAAAGAGCAAACACGTTTATTTGAGAATAAATGGCTTCTCCCAATGTTGTATTATTATTGATATTCTCTGAAAAATGGCCAAAGAATCACAAATTCTGCTAGGGTATGTAAACTTATGAGCACAAGTGTATGTGTCATAACCATGGTACATGTGTCATGGTTGCTGTTTTAAACGGTGCTGTTCATGTACTATGTTTGGAACTCAAACTGGAAATGTAGTCCAACATTTCTCGTTGCTGTTTGTTTAAACTTAACCATGTGCAAAACGTTGTAGAGTGCAGAACTGCCGGATCAGAGCCACCTCTTTGGTTTTGATGTTTGTGTCTTAAGTGTTATCCATCTGACTTACTCCACTCTAAGTGTTGGGAAACTGGCATCCTGTTTACTGCGTACTCAAATAGATCAGCGTTTGATGCGTTTTCCATCTTAACTGCCAAGTATATTTTATGCTTTCATCGCTCAAAGACTAAACTCGGTTTCATCATTGCTCGAAACTTGAGTTGCTTTTTTTTTGTTTCGTGTCACTTGGCTGAGGCTGTGCAGGTGGTGGGCAGTGGGTAGAAACATGGATGAGCCACGTGCATGCAACAGTTTTCCTGGGTTCTCAAACCTGGGTCTGTTGTAAGGCTGTATGATATTCGAAAAAACTGACATTGCGATTTTTTGTTTTTAACTTTTTTTTTTTTTTTTACCTTGCGATGTATATTGTAATATGAAAAAGTACTAAATCTGTGTGGTGCCAACGGAAATGGTAAAACAAATTATTTGTGTTACTTATCGTTATGGCAACAAGTGTAAGACACTGTCGACACAGAACACGTGTTTTTAATATAATTTTTCTTGTAGCCGGAATAATTACAGATAACTGACGGTGCTTTTCTTTTTGGCACCAAGTCTTCATTTTTGGTGATTTTTCTCTTGTTCGTTGCTCATTATTACCTCTGCCAAGGAGGTTATGTTTTTGCCGGCGTTTGTCTGTCTGTCTGTCTGTCTGTTAGCAACTTTACGCAAAAAACTGCTGGACGGATTTTGATGAAACTTTCAGGACATGATAGAAATGACACAAGGAACAAACAATTAGATTTTGGAAGTGATCCGACATTTTACTCTTGTTCAAATACACTAATTTGGTTCGAATATCTCTCCTTTTCTCCATGTGGGCGGGGCTACCTGTGCTTCACTGTGTGTGTGTGAAGGGGGGGCAGGTGTGGGGCAGTGTGTCTGTCTGTCTGTCTGTTAGCAACTTTACACAAAAACTACTGGACGGATTTTGAGGAAATTCCAGGATCTTTTTTTAAAGCATTCTTAAACATTGGGAGATAGGACCATTTTCAGCATTTGTGCATAAAACTCCACAAAAAATAGCCAGGGCACTGATACAAAAATTGTTTGAATGAATTATGATAAAGTGCAGTACGGCTATTTTAAACCTTTCCTTAATTGAATTTACACAATAAATACTTTTCCAAAAGTAATGTAGACCATGATAGAAGGATTTGGCTGTAATTTCACCCTGTATTTCCTGCCAAAAATATCCCAGTCCACAGTCAGTGTGTGCACCAAATGTGATTTCTGGCGATATGGATTACTTCTCTCTCTCTGTTCCACACTTGTGCTTCAGGTTTGTCCGAGTGATAAAACTCAGAACAAACCAGACACTGAGATACAGAGATTTCTCAGACTTCTTGGCCAAGCAGATGGAAGCATGTGCTTCGACTCTATTCATTTAGAACAGTCCATGTGGTTGTGCAAAGCTGTGGGTGTGTGTTAACTTTTGAACAGAACTGTCATGAAACACTGTTGAATTAATATTTTATGTCTTTATTATTTTCATTTGTTGATATTTTTAATGAAAGTCCTCGTTGCTTGCTCACTCTCCTGTAGATGTTGTGCAGAGATGAAGGGTGAAGTTTAAAGCTGCGTAAGACTTTCATCACCAATGTTTCATCAAATCTGTAAAACCTGAGTCATATCCCAAGTATCACGAATCCTTAAGTCTTTCTGTGATTACGCACCTTATATCTTCTCTCATGGTGAACAATGTTGAAATTTACTCCACAAACAAAGACTGTGTCTTTAAAAACATAATCAGCAGAAACTCAGGCATTTCTGGAAATTAGTCACGGAACGTTGCATTGTGGGAAGCGTAGTTCCACACAGAGAGAACCCGCTTGATTTCGCTCAGTCATCGTGTTGTTGCAGTTACTGCGGCTGCATGGAGCCACACTACCCACAATGCAACGCTGCGACAAATTTGTGGAAATGCCTGAGTACTGCTGGTCATGTTTGTAAACACGTACTTTGTTTATGGTGGAGAACACATCAAAATTGATCACCATGAGGGAAGAGGTTGTGGTGCGTACTCGCAGAAAGACTTACAGATTCGTGATGCTTAGGATATGACTCAGGTTTTACAGATCTGATGAAAAATCATATGCAGCTTTAATCTGTTTAAAAACTAACAAAGCAAGTTAGGGTTGGGAAAAAATTTATCTAAAAATCAAATCTGTAGATCAAATCAATTTTAATTTTAGAAAATCAATTTTCTTATTATTATCTTAATCATTTGTACCGAACCGATTCAATACATTTATAGCAAAAAGAATGTTATTTTTAACTCAAGTTGGTAAAATCCAGTGGAGTTGTTCCTCTACTCCGTCACCGTGTCTCTGTTATGGTGTTGAGGTCACGTTAACAGCACATACTGTGAGGCGTTCAAGAACACTTGGTAAATTACAGTGTCTGCAATAAACGAACATGAATACATAACATGTGGAGTGTCTGTTAATGCACAAATGACTGAACAATGTTTACTATAAATGAAAGTTTTGGATGCTAGATATATTTTACCACCCACAAATATTTTTCTGACATGGCACTTCCTCAGCTGTACAATATTATGACAAAACATACAAAGTGTGTTTTTCTTCAGCATCCTCTGTTTCAGATATAATAATCCTCAGCGTTAATTTGAACTTTAATGAACATCTACATGATCAGTGAATTAAATACAGGAAAATACTTAATTTTCACCAATGAAATGCAATAATCGAGGATAATATTCCTAAATAATATAATATTACTAAAATGGTGATAATATTACAGAGAAAAAATAATTTGGGAACTGACACAGAAATCACACTGGGTCCTTATAGGTTAAAGGCAAACATGCACTTATTTTTCATTTTTACTTAGGCCATAAATGCAGATGTTCACATGTTAAGCTCCAGAGTTACCATGGTTACACATCATCAGTGCAAATGTGAATGACTGAAATGTTTAAAAGGTGTCAGTAGTGAATGTTCATTGCTATATTTAAAGTTACAGGACAAAACTGCTAGTTTAATAGTGATCTTTTGAAACGATAGCAATGAAAATCCACCACCGGTACCCTTTAATTATTAAACTTGTGTTATTCTTAGTTATTGTGAGGATGCACAGTGTCACTGTGTTGAAACCAATGACTGCCTTTGCTTTATTTTGAAGGTCTTTCTCAATGCACTGAAAACAATAAAGTTAATGTTTTTCCTATTTATTTGCAGTCTGCACTTTTCATTCATTCATTTTCTGAACCTGCTTTATCCTCACTAGTGTCATGGGGTCGCTGGAGCATATCCCAGATACTTATGTTCTTTTACGTAGGGAGTTAAAAAGCAAATTGAAAATTGAGGGGGGGGGGGTTTATCAAAAAATCAGATTTTTTATTTTTTTATTTTTTTTTAGGCTAAATCACCCAGCCCTAAAGCAAGTATTGGTGCTTATTTTCTATTTAGGTGAATAGTCCTGTAGACAAGACTTGATCATATTTTAAAAGGTCAGGGTTGTGTAATAAACTCTACATGGTTGGTAATGGGAGGTTTATACAAGTAAGATTTGAAATGAAGATAAATGTCCTTTCAGATAGTCCTGCTGAGGCACATTTTTAGTAGAGGTCCTCATCCTGCTTATTTAGTCGAATAAACCACTGACATTGCTCTCTGTGTCTGCAGGTTGTATTGGAGACCGAGATCACCAACAAATCAGCCCTGAAGCTATATGAGAACTTGGGCTTTGTCAGAGACAAGCGGCTGTTCAGATACTACCTGAACGGAGTGGACGCGCTGCGGCTCAAACTGTGGCTGCGCTAGAGGAAAGAAGAGGGGACGGGGGACGACTGGACAGCGGGTGCTGTTCACCTCTTACACTATCAGCTTGACAGCCTCAGCTCTGCCCTGGTCATCTTCACTCTTATACACACATACACAAACACACACCTGTGTCCAAACACATGCACATAGGTATGCATCGACACGCAGACACACCCTCTCTTTCTCCTTGACCTCTGGACAACTGTTGTTTAGGCAGAAACGGACTGAAATCTCACCAGATGTTTTCACGAAGGGCCCCTGACGCTAAAGAGTGATCTCTGGGATGACCTCAACTTGGGACTAGATGACCTTTTGACCCTCTGAGCTTGGATCCTACATTTTGACCAGGAAGCGAAGTGTGAGGCAGCTCAGGTGAGGACGTGCGTCCGAACCGCGGAGGACATGGCACCACACCAAAACATCCCGCAGAACACAGGACAGAAGAGACTCTGAGAACATAACACATGAAATACGAAAGCGGGCGGTAAAAACTGACTGGGAAGAAAATATTTGTGGAGTTTATTTTTGTGTTTCTTTTTTAACCTTGTAAGTTGAGTGGGGATGGAGAAGCTATAGTATGACTGTGTGTTTGTACCTACCGCCTCATGTTTTTTGGGAAGCGAGTGGTCTGCCTGTTTTTGTGTGCATGTGTACACGGTTGGTTCACTGTGAGCGGGCGGCCGTGTCTGTGCGTGACTGTGCGAGTGCATGCCCGGTTGTGCGTCCTTTGTTTTGTTTTCCCATCCTGTCCGGTGGGTGCAGCGGCCTCCTGCTGCTCCTCTCCCATCACTCGCCTCAGCCTCCAGGACTGAAGCCTGTAATGATATGCATGCATTTATTTTAATGTGAGCGTGAAGAGTGTGTGTTGATCAACCCAGTCTGAGGCCAGCCCTCGGAGCCCCTCCCCCTGTTCTGTGTCGGCATGTTGGTTCAGAGCAGTTGATCGAAACAAATCACTCCATTAGCACCTCAATATTGCCCATCCGGTGGGTCTGCCACCTTTTCGCTTCAGTGTCCTTTACAAAATCTCCCAGCTCATCAAATCCTGAAGGAGTATAGGTGAGGAGTTTGTTTGTTTTCTTCCTGTATTTGCAGAAACTTGTTTTCCCCAAATGCACTGCCAGCCGCTGCAAAATTGACAAAAAAGGAGAAAGAGGAATCTTTCAAAGAGACACCTTGCCAATGATGGTGTGGTCACACATGCCCTTGCCATCTGAGTTTACTCCTGTACACCAGTATATCCAATCCCCCTCATTGCAAGTGCCACACAATCCATCAGCGTGACTGTGGCGGTCCGCCGGCTGAAAGGCGGAGCGCCGCAGTCCTCGGCCTGCTTCTGGTCTGCCTCGGCACCAGCCCAGAAGTCAAGTGTTACGTATGCTGGATTCCTGTTTGAGTATGCTGTGTGTTAATCTCTTGATAAAAAAAAGGAAAATAGATGAGTATTCTTAGCAGATTATATTTTATTCTTTGTTTGCTTTCAGTTTATTTAGATGGTCTACCAGACACCTGTATAATCTCATGCTGCATGTAGCAGCTGAGCCCACAATGCACTTCCCCAGGTGCCCAAACTTGATGCACAACCAACCTCGCAAACATTTTAAGAACTTCAGTCTGAACACCTGATAAATGCACCTGGATGTTCCAGTTCACACTAAAAATGGCAAAGAAAGGTTGCTTCAGTCGCTCTGTTATTTCTTAAAAGTTAAATGAACAAAGGTCAGATGCACTTCTGTTGAAATTGCTGCAGTGTGTGTGTGTGTGTGTGTGTGTTTGTGTGTATGAATGCATCTGTGTACGTCTTGTTATTTTGACAATGGCGTGGATCTGTTCTGGTAGGCTTTTATTTCTCTACTTTCACAGGCCCCAAGCAGGAAAATCAGCGTTTCTGGGGCTGTGTTTAGTTCCAGCCTGATAAAAATCAAACAGGACCTGTTAGTAATGGGAGGGAGCAAAAGCACATGCTTCATGCAGTAGAAGGATATACTAGGATGTATGGATTAAAGGGGTGATATTTTGCTAAATCCTCCTTTCTTAGCCTTTGGTACATTTATTTGCGTATTTATGGATCCCAGTAGTCCATAAAGTTGGAGTGTGAACCCTCCAGGTGCTGCAGAGCTAGCTTTATATTCATTTAGGTAGAAATCAAGTGGATTTCTACAACCCGTTTTAATTTATTCTTAATTTGTTGCGTTTAGAAGTAGTTACATCACTACATTTGCACAAACAAGGTCAAGGCTTCTGACAAACATCTCTCCAAGTTGACCGACCTCAGCAGCGGTGGTTGTAGTCCATACAGCTAATTTCCGGTTCGGTTTTAAACATATCTGAAGTATTTACACCTAATATCTCTACACACCCGTCCAATTAAAGACGTGTAGACCTTTAACACCTCAACTGGCCGATCTGATTATGATTTCAATGCATTTATAGAGATTTCCAGGTATTTTTCTCCTCGCGGCGGCAGACGCTAATTCACCGATTACGTTTCTACAACACACTAATTCTGTCTGGGTTTTAAATACACCTAAGGCGTATTTAGACTGACTTTTTCGACACAATGCTGTAAAAACACTGTGTCACAAATAATAGAAGATAAATAATGATTAAACTCGCCTTTCTTGGGCTCGATCGATCATGTTTCCCAGGTTCATTTGGTGGACTTCAGAGTGACCGTGGTAAAGTTATCAGAAGCAGTGGTTCTTGTTGGTTCTTCTTCTTCTCGTCCAGGTCAGACTTTGACTCAGAACGATGAGGATGAACCACAGTTTGCCGTCGTTGTCATCATTAATTATAAACTTTTATTATAACTAGACCAGCATACTGTGTCTTGAAAACTATAAAGATGGCTGAACAGTACAGTCAACATCCTGGAGGAGGTGGGATGTGAAGTGGCTCATTATGTTTAAAGGGCCAGCGCTCAAAACCACCTGTCTACTCTCATTACTCAGAAATGGGCTTGAAGATGGACCTATGGAGTTAAAAAAATGACGAATTCAGACCCAAACATAACATTTACAGTTAATGTAGACCACAAGGAAATGTTTTAAAATGCAAAATTCCATTCTAAAAAAAAAAGCAAAATGTCACTCCTTTAATGGTAGTAAGCGCTGGAGACAAATTGGGTGATATATCAAAGGCAGGGACACCCCAAAATGTGTTTGATTTATATCAAAGCGGGGAAAAAAAAAAAAAAAAAAAAAGGAATACAAGCTGCATCAAAATGTAAAATGCAGTTTCAGGTATTTTAAAAATATTTTCTGTGTCACTCCTCGAATTATGCAATTGGACATCTGCGTGCTTTTAACCTGCCGACAAAATTAAAGTAGAAAGCGCTGCGAGACACTGCCCTGAGGCACGCCGGGAAATCAAAGCCAAATCTGCAAAAACAGAAGTCTCCAGCAAAAAAGAGAGATGGATGAATGAGTCTGCGGAGGGAATGAGATGACACTACAGGACCTGATTCTCAAGGGTAGGGGGGGGGGTGGTTTTGTCTTTTTTCAGCAGTAAAACAGAAGGACTTCCCCTTAGGAACCCAGGACTGGAGGAGAGAGTAGATGTTTACAGAGTTGCCACCCACATAACAGCCTGTGTATGTTTGTGTCTCTGTGCATTTGGAACAATGGATCAGATGACTTTTTGTTTTTTTTCTCAGATTTGTATTCGAGTGTTCTATTCATCGGATATATTGAGAGCATGTTTTTGTTAATCATATGTTGGGAGGGGGCAATTTGGTTGATTATCTTTTTGTTTTGTTTTTTTTACATTTCTGTGCTACTTTAGCCCGACAAGAGGTTTAAACACGATGATGAGCAGATCATAGAGGGCATACAAAAAACAGACCGCACCCCGAACACATACTACTTTCACCTCTGCTCATCTGACTTTATCGATATTTTAATAATCGTCCCGGTTTTCCTGGTTTAAACCCGGCTTTGATTTGGAGGTTTCTGTTGCCGTGTGTCTTCTCACTCCCTGGGCCTTTTTTTTCCACCCCCTCATCAACAACCGACGGATAAAAGAACCGGAAAGGTGGTTCTTTCAAAGCAATTCCGAGTACGAGGAGGCGGTTTTTAGGATCAAGAATCGACTCTTTGTCACCTTGTTTTTTGTTGGACTCCTGTGAATCTGGCGGTTCCTTTTTACCTTATATGGGCATTACAGCCCGCCACCGTGAGCCAAAGCGCTCCATTTCAAGACTGAAGGGCTCTGTCATTAATACCAGTTTGCAGCCTTGGCTTGTAGTGTTGCTTAGTCTCACGCAGCTCTCACCGACGGAGGCCACTCCTCATCCTCCTCCTCTTCCTCTGCATTTGGAATCAGTTGTTGTGACATGAAAATGCCAGATCAGTGTTCACAGGCGTCCGAGGCAGCAGCTTCCTTCGCCTCGGACGTCTGCTGTGCAATCCAGGTAGCTTATTCTAACAACCCCCCCCCGACTCACCCCCTTTTACATTTTAGAATATCGAAATATACCCTCAGAGGCCAGACCAGATTTGCAGCATTATTTTTTTGCCGCTCATGCTGCGCCATAAACATCCCAGAATCCCAACCACAGGGGCTTCCTGCAGTCCTTCCGAGGCGAGGAGCACTCCGCCACCATCAACGAAGTGAGCAAAGGGGAGAGCAAAAGGGTTTTTTTGCATGTCAGATTTCTGTTTTTTTCCCCCCCCTGTTCCTTCTTCCCTGTCCCCTCTCTTAATTTTGATCTGGAAAATGTCCAATAGCTTTTATTTAATGTGGAAAAAGAACACAGAAATAAATTATTTGATTTTTTTAATGCTGTAAACCTTGTTATCTTGCCTGGTGTCTGTTGATTAGAAACATTATTCACATTGTCGAAGGTGAATGTTACAGAAAAAAACCCAAACAGATTGACTTTATTTGATCACATACTGTTAAATATCTACAGAAAAAGACAAAATGTGTCCACTATTTTACATCACACTAACTCTAAAACAGTATTGCATATACACAGGCACATGTACTGTACATTAAGCATTATCATATGGCTCATGAAGTACAGAAAATATATATGTTTCTGTAAACAAGACAAAAACTCAGGTACAGGACGTTGGTGTTACATCTATGGCTCAGATGAATACTGGTCCAAATATTGATGGATCTTTTTTCTCAGTTCACTAGATTTAAAAAAAAAAAAAAGTTAAATTCTGCTTTTTTTCCCGTCCATCTTACTAACATGACATTCTGGGTGAAATGAATGAGCTGAAGTGAAAGTGAATTTTGATCACTTATATTTGAATTTCAATGGCTAAACTTGAATAATTGCATTTTAAAAACTAAATTTGAATCACATAATTTGAATTTGCATGGAAAAACTGAATCTGAATAGTATAATTTGAAATTGTTTTGGTTTGGAACTGAAGTCCATTAAACTTGAAACTGAATGTATGATTATGACATTTAGTTTCTCTGGAACTATATTTGATCCTCACTGAAAATTCAACTCTACAGTGACGATCAAATATAGTTTCAGAGAAACTAATAAATGTCATAGTCATACATTCAGATTCGAGTTTATTGGACTTAAGTTCCAAAATAAGTAATTAAATTTCAAGTGATACCATTCAGATTCAGTTTTTTAATGCAGTGATTCAAATTAAACAATACAAATTCCAATTATGTGATTTACATTCAGTTTTTTAATGCATTTATCCAAGTTTAGCAATTAAAATTCAAATATAAATGATTCAAATTCAGTTTCTGGTGGTTCATATTTCCACCCCTAGGTAAGTGTTGGATTTAACACCTCATTATTTGCCCATATCTGAACCAGATTAACAAACAAAAACGTTGTGAAAACAGCTGGATTTAAAAAAAAAAAAAAAAAAATCTTGTGAAATCATTTCCTTATCCCACGTTGACGTTTGTGCTTTTCCAGCGGACAGAAACACTTCATTCAACAGAATGACGTTCCTGTGAACGCTGCAGAAACAGGGTTAGTCATGCACTCTGAAAAAGAGTTTATCAGTCTTTACAGAGTTCTATTTTATGTCGTAATCTGTTTTTTGCTACATACTTGTACAGAACGATGGTGTTTCATGTGCTTCTCAGCAGCAATGTTTGTGGACGGATGACCCAATAAAACATTTCCACAAAGTTCACATTTAAAACAAGCAATAAAAGTGAATAAATGTTGCTTTAGGTTCACATCCTGGATTTGAAACTATTTACACTCGCCAAACTGACCTGGAGTCAGCCACATGTACTGTACATATATTCACATGTATGTAGCTCTTCTACAGCCCTTTACTCTTTAACCTCAGTTAACCAGCAGCTTTTTCACATCATACCCTGCTAAGGAATTTATTTTTTACAGCAGCAATATTTCTTTTTTTTTTTTTTTTTTGGTCAAAGTGCTTCCTACTCGTCCATCAGTCGACACCACCCGACGACATCCACAAAAGTGCTGATATTGGTACTTTTAGAAGGTGGGAGAGGACACAAAGCTGACCTTTGTAAACTGGGCCCTATACTCAGTCACACTCAGGATCAGATGAGTCAGAACCAAACAGCCCAGGGTGATTGGAGACGCAGTAGTCATAGCGATGGTGAAGTTTGCTGAACATCCATTGCAGGAGCTTCAGCCGTTGGTCACAGAATAAAACTGAGCCCGTGAAGGCGGTTCATCCTCAGAACTCATCCTCGGAGCTGTCGGCCAGCAGCATGGCCTGGTCCTGGCGGCTGGTGCCAGGTTCGCGGGGTTGCTACAGGTGAAAAATAACCTCATCAATGAAATGTCTCATCCTCTGCTGCTGTGTTTAACAGTGGGTACACACACTGTAAACCCAAAATGTTCTGAATTAAAACATTTTAGTTACCATTATTAATGTTTTAGTGGATAGCAACCCCATTTCTACGAACAATTAGTTCATTGCGCGTATTTTTAACACAAATTCAGTGAACTGATGATGAGGAGTAAAGAACAGAAGTATGTGGTTTTGCAAAGGTATGGACGGGAGCCACATTGCATTGTGGGTACTTGACATTTTACTCATTGTGTTCCGTTTTATGTGTAGGGATTCAAGGGGGGGGTTATGTTAAAGTTTATTTACGTTAATGTGTCTGTTTTACAATGGTTATTTTCCTTTTTATGTTTACTTTTATTAATATGACACCATTAGTCAAATCTTTAGGACCAACCTGTTGTCATTAATAAGTTATAGATTGAGCTACATAAGTAATATTTACGTTCTGATGAGGTAATAGTATTTCCTGTATAACTTTCAACTTAAGATGTCACTACCAATTTTCAGAATACATGTTTAATAATATAGTCCTTAAATAATTACATCTACCTCAGGGTAAGGGTGGGCAATACTGGGAATTTCAGTATCGATCTGATACCAAGTAAATACTGGGCTAGTATTGGTGATACTTTTTACTTACAACGTTATGATCATTGAATAGTTTTGTGATTTTGCCTTTAGTTTGTTAATTATGATTATGATAAAATAGGACAAAGATTTTAGACATTTTTTAAATTAACCAACTACAATGTAAAACAATTTAACAGCATAAAAGTAATAAATAATTCCCCTTTTACCTTTACAACAAACAATTTTTGAAGAAAAAGTCACAAAAAATATAACGATGTCAACAACATGATAAAAAAATACTTTGAATTACACACAGATTTTTGTGAAAAATAAAAGTTAGTAATAAAGTAACCAATAGAATAACAGAGTAATTTTCTGGATGTATAGAAGATAAACAGCAACAAATGTATTGATCTCATCACGCTAGTATCGATCCAATACCGATACTCACCTAGGTATCAATACTATTGATATTTAGATCAATATGCCCAGCCCTACCTCAGGGATTACATCAAGATATTACCAAAAATGAACATAGTCTACTTCACTTATTCAACTAATGTTTCAGTACTTACAAATTTTAAGGCAATGAGTTACCTTGATTTTTTTTTTTTTTTTTTTTAAAGTAGTTTCATTTTATCCAGGTTTACAGTGTACACTTTAAGTTATTTGTTCTCTCATCTTAACCGGGTTAGTTTGTGATATGTCAATCAGACTGAGTTGAGCCAATCGGTTTCCCAGAAAATGTCTCTTTGTCTGAACTGATTTGGGTTTACAGTGCAGGAAGAAGGGGATAACAGAAGTAAAGTATTGACCTCTGGCTGCCTGACCTTCCTCCTCTGGTGTTTGAAGCTGTTCCTCCTCTTGCGGTGAATCATCCTAATGCTGTAGAGGGCACCCACAATGAGCAGGGCCCCCGTGATGCCGATGCCCACGGGAGCCAACATCCCAGACACGTAACCCGCCTGCAGAGGGTAATAACAGATGGAGGCATGAAAGCACCGTCTGGTCCAGAGGTGGAGAGGAAGGATTACAGTCACACAAGTTACTGGAAATGAGTAGTTTGTGTGAGTATTTGTAGTTTTTGAAATAGGTCATTTACTTTTTGATTTTAATTTTTTTTTTTTTTTTTTAATTTTACTTTTACATTTTGACCCAAGTATTTTTCTTCACTACATTGGAAAAAAAAAATTACCAAGTAAAAAAATTAAATGTGTGAAAAAACAATCAGCCTCAAATGAAATGAAATTTATTATAACAGTGCTCAGCATAAATGTAAGATTTTAATAATTATCTCAATGAAAACAAGGACAATTTCTAAAATCTCAACAAAACTTAGTTTAATAGAAAATTCCTCAACTGAGAACATGACAGTAGCATTGATAATATAACTTAAATGACAAAATCTGCAGTTTGAACTTCCGTGGACAGCCTGGATGTCTCTGTGAAATGGTTGCAGTTCCATTGTGGTTAAAGTTTTCAAACTGAGAACTAAAATTTTGGTGTTCTTCTTGCAGCCTTCACCTATCTTGTGTAAAGAAATCCTTTTTTTTCTCAGGTCTTCCATGTAGTGCCATGGCTGATCACATTAAAGGACAGAGGTTTTCCTTTGTTAAGTAACGCCTTTTTGTAATCAGCTGTGTGTTGGACACTGTTTAATGAATAACTAGACTCACTGTGGTTGAATGGACTCGTGCACAGCCCCAGTCCTTCCTGAACCTTAGGCACCTCCTTTATTTCCTGTCTTTTATTATTGGACACGCTCATTAATCCAGGTGTGTCTGACCACAGTCGTTAAAACAGGAAGTAGCAGACACACCTGGATTAATGAGTGTGTCCAATAATGCAGCGTTTCTCAACCCTGGTCCTCGAGGCCCAGTGTCCAGCAGGTTTTAGATGTAACCCACTTCCAACACACCTGATTCAAATGATCAGCCTATCAGCCAGCTCTGCAGAAGACTGATAACGACCGTCAGGCGTGATGGAAGAGGGAAATATCTAAAACATGCAGGACACTGGACCTCAAGGACCAGGGTTGGGAAACACTGCAATAATTAAAGACAGGAAATAAAGGTACTGCCTGAGGTCCAGGAAGTACCCGGGCTGTGCATAGAGTCCTGTTAACTGTAATTTTGGAGTTTAAAATATCACTTGACCCAAGACTTTCATAGGGGTGAGCTCATTTTTGTAACATGGTCTTGAATTAATTTATTAGAAAAAATTACTTTTTGTGTGTGCAAATGAACAAATCTTGTTTGTAATCAATGGACTACATTTGTGGGAGTATTTGTTGTAGTGTCCCATAGAAAATCTTGATTCTCAAAGAAATCTAAAGGTTTTCTGTCAAATCTGTTGGGGCGTACTCATTTATGCTGAGCACTGTACATATATATATATATACATATATATATTGTCTAGGGACTACAGGTGGAAATTAGTTTTAGCTATAACCTGGCATCAACATCTTTCCTTTTGACTCTGTCTATAAGTCAGTATATTGTCATGCACCATCCCTGTCCAGATAAAATCATACCATATCATACCATACTACCATCAGAAAGTCAAACAAACAATAAATCAGGATGATTTGTCCCAAATTGTGGACATAGTGACTGATGGCCTACAGATGCTGCTGAAACCATAACCACCTTGGATGACGTAAATTGATGAAGTAAAAGTAACATCTTGAGACCCAGGATGTACAACAGTCTGCTTTTGTGCATAAAATAAATGTATT
>JAPTGZ010000017.1:13886357-13905838 GCA_029814645.1 Fowleria isostigma | reverse complement strand
AGAATTTTATGTGTACATTGTTTGTATAACATATCATTATCTGCACAAGTCCCCATTAGTATACCACCCCTGAAGAAATGTTGAACATAGTGTTTTTTTTTTCCAGTCTAATCCTTGTTCATTCTCCAAACCTAAACTCTTTGTTTAGTGACAGATCACCATGGCAGTAGATTTATTTGTTGTATGTCCCTAAAATTAGTTCAGGGTGCTTCAGCGCTAAAAGATTAGTTCCACCTGATACATGTTCTAACCTGAAGGAAAAAAAACACCCAGACATGATCAAATTACCCCCCCCTGGCAAGCCTTCACCACCACAGTTTGAGAAACACTCGCTTAAGGTGAGACACTACAGGTAAATAGGTTTTGAAATGTGTATTTTTAATTATGCAAATTATACATTATTCATTAAATATGTGCAATTTTGTATATATTTTCATAGATAGATCTGAGCATATGATAAAGCCAGGTGCAATTTTTTTTTCAATATATTGAGACACATGATGAAAAAAATTACATACGTATTTCAGGATAATTTTATTTAATTACCTAGAAAATCAAAATATACTGTCTGTAGCTATATAAAAAAAAACTATTCATGCCATATTTTTAAAAATTAAAATGTCACAGGTTACAAAGAATCAGTAGAAACTTCAAAGCATAGAACCCATCTTCTCTGACTCCCTGTCCTACCAAAAAAGCCTCGAGTTCACTTTCTCTTAACCCTTTATACTCTACCCCTAACTGCAGTCCATCCCACCCCCACACGACTGTCAATCTCCCCTCCCTTACCCCCAGGGCTCTTTAGCTCATCTCCTTTTGACTAATAAAACAATAAACATTTCATACTCCTAAAAACTAAGTTCACCCACCTATGACTATCTGTGTTTTTCAATTCTAAGCCTTAATACCTGTAACCTTCTAATGACAATAGGTCACATGACTTATAACAAATCAGTAAACCACAGAAACCATAACTATATCATAATGCAGTTAGTTCAGTTACTAAACTTAGAAATCATATAATTTTAACAACTGTTGCAATCGACTCAGAGGTCACAACAACAGGATTCTGAAAATCATCTCATGACCCTTCTGTTAGTAACTCCCGTCCCCCACTTTGGAAACCCCTAAGTAACAAATTTTCAGCCTTTGATTATAAATAAACAGCATATATGTGCTGATACTGAGCTGTAGAGGTTCTGAAACTGTATCACTTTGCACCTATTTCCAGGCTTCCTGCTGTAAGTGTGTCATCTGCCAACAAAGGCTTCACATTTACCCTGCAGCCTTTATTAATGTGTTGATCCTATCACATAATTTGTCAAGACACAAAAGTAGATTACTCAATCGTAATAATAACCCTGGTATTATATATTCTAACTTTGCCACGGGGCGTTTATTCATCTTCACCTTAACAGTTACTGTAACAACTTCCAGATGCTCTTTTGTGAACATGATCTTGTAATGCATACATACTCATTTTGGCCTCATACTTATATTGCACTTCATGTATCAGCAGTTCTTGCCACATCATCCTTGTTACTGTATGACTGGAACAAGTGGTGAAGATCTGAATTGGGCTATAATACTCAACGACGCCCGCACGTGAGGACGTTTTGTTCTGGGGGTGTAATGTTTACTTGTATCATGCAGTCTTATTCCGCTTAGGTTAGCTGTGGGCCAACCAGCTTCTTATGTAATACACCAGAACATTACGATCAAAACCTCACGTCAGTAGATTCCCGGACGGTACAGCTGAGATGCCTGCACTGCACACTTCACTGTACACCTCCTAACACAGCGCACACAATGTCCTTAACTTGCCACACATTCGGCTGTAGTCACGTTTTTTAGCTGCTGCCACCGCCGACCAATCACAAGGCCGGAAATCTGCCAAGTGGGCGGAGTCTTGAGCGTAGAGCACATGACGCACGCGGTACTCCAGACATGGCCACGCCCATAACTGCCAAATGCGGCATAATTACTGTATCAAATAACACTGCTTTGCGTTTTTGTCCGACGGGAATAATTAGGTGAGCCAGCGAAAGCCTACCGGTGGCCAGTAGGCTTGTTTTCGGCCGACGTGGGGGCACTTCCATTGTAACGGACAGCGGCTGTTGCCACCGCGCTCCGCATGTGACCGAACGGACAGGGGCGGGGCGGTGAGTCTCGTGTAGAGTACCGTGGAACACGGAGTTCTGGTTTAACGTATCTGGGCAGCGGCAGTAACAACAGTCACGGAGGGAAAAGCAGTCTGCGAACAACGACAGACGGTTCGGTCCGGCGACAAGTGTGTCTTCCACAGAGGACGGTGTTTTTTAGCACCGTGACAAATATATGTAGGTTAGTCTTTTGTTTCTCTTTGCTATTTTTGTGGTGTTTTGTGCGTCCCGTCTTGCTCGTGCTAGTTAACGTTATAGGCTAGCATTATTTACGTAGCATAGCCAAGCTAACTTTAATAGATTTTAGCTAGGTCCTCATAATACAGTGTTATGTTTCACATGGTCGACTATATTTCCAGCTCTCTACAACGCTGTTTCGATACCGCAGTTTAATTCATAATGCAGTGTTGTGTTTATATCTACTGCAGGTACCTTTATGTTAGCCTCATCGCCCGTTAGTGGCATGAGAAGGATGTGTGTTTAGTGTTTGATTTCCAGATTTAGCCTTTCACATGCTGATGTTGTTGATGTGTATTTGTGGAGCCAAGGACATTGTCAGGAAAGGAGTGATGAGCACCAAAAGGAAGGCAGAGAGTCACTCAAGGGCAGCAAACAGACCTCGCATCATGAAGTCTGGAGAGACCCGGGCAGACTCTGAGAGAGACTCCGGATTCTCAGGTTAGTATTTTAGGCTTTAACCTCTACGCTTTTGTTGAAACTGTAGACCAAGGGTGTCAAACTCATGGGAGATCAGAGGCCACATACAGCCCAATATGACCTGAAGTAAGCCAAACCAGTAAAATTACTTTAGAATAGTGTTTACATCTACCAACTATCCTTTAACACTGAATAACAGCAACAACCTGAAATCTCATAAGAAAAGTAAGTCCACTTCTAACAATATTATGTCTCAGTTCATCGTTTACACATGTGCATTACATCTTACAGATCACAGTGGATCTACAAATGCATAAAACATTGAATAACAGGCAGAATACTGGTAAAATTGCACTTATTTTTCTTAAAACATTTCAGGTTATTTGATGTTTTTTGAAAGGATAGTTTATAAATGTCAATATCTTCATGCAATTTAACTTTTTTACACTAAAACTATTAGAAAAAAAATATTGTTATTAGGTAAAGGTAATTATGATAGTATTTTCACTGGTCTGACCCACTTTAGATCATATTGGGCTGTACATCCTCGATTTTTATTATCTTCAGTGTCATTTTAGTATTTCACAAATTCATCCCTCGGGCAGATTGCACCCTTTGGGGGGCTGGATTTGGCCCCATGGCTGTATGTTTAAGACCCCCGGTTCATCGGTCCTCAAACTGTAGACCAGGAGTGTCAAACTCCTTTTTCCAGGGGCCACATTCAGTCCTTTTACTAAAAAATATGTTAATAAACTAAACAAACTGAAATCTTGTAGAAAAATAAGTTCAGTTTAAATAATATTCTTCCTCAACTTATCATTTGCACATGTGCATTACAAAAAAATGTTACACAAATTTGATAACAAGCATAATATTGTTAAAAATTTGGAGTTTGTAACTAAAACAACAACAATTTCTCATTAAATTTCTCATTTGCCCAGATCATTGTTTTTCTTGGTAGTTCTTTGTGGTTTAACTGAACTAGTTTTGGTTCAGAAGAGCAAAACTAGTCCAGTTGAACCTCGAAAAATGGAGTTGTCACTATTTATAAGTTAATATACTGTTATTTTAGTTTACATCATACTGATCTGTGTGTGGAACTAAAATGAGTTCAACATTTTTGATTGTAAATATTTTCAGTGTAATTTTTCTATTTCATTAATTCATCCCGGGGCTGGATTGGTCCTTTTCAGCAGGCTGGTTTTGGTCCCTGGGCTGCATGTTTTAGACTCCTGTTGTAGACACTGTGTACCCCCTCAGGAAGTATTTTTCTCTGTAAGTACCTTCCCATGTGACACAAGAGGATGCAAAATTTTGTTCAAAGTTTCCATTTAGAGCCAAGATTGTAGTGTTTTTGAGCTATTCATCTAAAGCTTGGCAATAATGGCCGTATACTTTCATATCAGTTGGTACCTATAATCATCATGACAAATAATATATCATTATGTCTGCAGTGAAAACTGGTTTGTGGTCTTGAGTGAAAGTTCAACAAACCAGATGGTTTTGGGATTTAAGCTATTTTTTTCTGGTCACAGCATAAAATCAAGAGGTAGAACATTCAAAGCAAGTATAATTAAATGCTTGTTAACTTAGTGTTTTACTTTTGAAACTAAGTACAAACAACAAAACTGAAATATTTGGGAGAGTTTTCACCTGACAGTGTAAATAATACATGCAAACTCAATACATAAGAATGTATATCATGATGATTCCAGTCATTATTGCAATTTAAAAATGCCACATTTAGGGTCCAGCCCAATCTTATTATCACATTTTGGCTTGTCGACAGTTGATTATCTTTATAGAGTCAACAGTCTGATATGGAAACAAAGATATAACAGAGGTGACAAAATTTAAATCAAGTTACAAGCTTCCCATAATTAAGACATTTCATTTATTGTAGTTTTTTTTAGTTATGTATGCATTTATTTTTTCTGAGGTTAATTTCATTTTTAAAGATTCCTTTGCATACCACAAGGGGAGTATTGATATCACTGAGAATTGTCACTCTAGTAAAATGTACAGTGTAACTAATGTGATCCCATCTTTCTCTTTTTCATGGCTATAGATGCGAGCTCTGAGCATTTCAGCACAATGGACACCACAGACTCTGAGGATTCGCCCTGCCCTAGTGTACAACAGGGGCCGCAAACTCCTGGCTCAGGGTCCCAGACTCCTCAGCTTGCTGTGATGGGAGGCTCCTATTCAAGTCTCTCTCCTATGATTATCATGAACAATGTCCTTCTCAAACAGGTACACTGCTGACACACACAAAAAAGCCAACTTTGTAATGCAAAACCTAAACCTGTAACATTGTCTGTCTGGGAGCTACAGGTCTGACCTTAAGAGTCAGATGGAAAGTATACTCGCAAAATATCCCACTCGTCTGAAGTAGTGAATGGGTTGAATTGTACTGCAGTGTCACGTTTCCTTTTCCCATTGTTTGTGAGTGTCAAGAAATCAAATGTCTTTTATTGATTTCTGCTTTGTTGAGATTTGTTATCTGTGTTTGTCACGTACAATTTAGTAGATTCACTCATTAGTAAACTGATTCATTCATTGTTTAGAATAAGTATTGTTCTGTTTTTCAGTTAATTGGGTTTTGTACAGTGGCAACAACCATAGCTCCCCTGTTTACACATTGACTACCTGCAAGGAAGTGTGTGTTTACTAGTGTTGTAATGGTACAGGAAAATTTTGGTTTGGTCGGTTTTCAGTACAGGGGTCTTAGGTTTGATACATTTTCGACAGAACATTTCTACAAAATACTGTTCAGTCATTTGTGCATTAACAGGCACCCTACATGTTATGTATTTTTAAATGTTCAATGTTCGTTTATGGCAAACACTATAATTTACTGAGTGTTCCTGAATGCCTCACAGTATTCCCTGAGGTGTTGTGAACATGACCTGACAGTAATGCCGTAGCAGAGACACAGTGAAGGAGAAGAGGAGCATGTTCACTTAATTTTACCAACTTGAGTTAAAAAATAAAACCCTTTTTGCAACAAAGGAACCCATGGACTTTGTTGTGCCACAAAGGTGCAATATACAGAAAACAGAAAGTGAAACCTAACATGCTTTGAATGTCTGACCTGGCTTCTGTGCCTTGTGCTGAGAATTTGCTGCTGTTGAATGTATATAGAGGAAACCCTGCACGGCCCCCTGCTTCCCGAGTGTTTGTGTTCTTCACAGAAGCTACATATATTAGTTCGCTACACCTCCACATCGTTTTGTTTTGCAAATGAGTGCACTGTTACACCCCTAGTGTTCATGCTTAAGTAGGGAAACAAATTAAGTCCCAAATGTAATCAGTCCATGAAAAACAGAGGCACCAAATCTTTGAGATCTTGCTACCATTAAGCATTTTTGCTTGACCAAATTGCTGAAATGGTAAATGGACAGGTGAAGTAGCTGCTTGTAAATGGCCATGTCCTAAAATGAAGTGCTTGGGATGCAACCTGCTTTTTAAAACTTTTCATTGTTGACTTTATTGCTTTGCAGCCTGGTGACAATCCTCCTGCTCTGAAGCCATGGGGCTTCAGTCCCACGGTGGAGGTTGTTCAGCCTGTGGTGCAGCAACCCCAGGTGGTCTTCCTTCAGCCTGTGGTTTCACGTCAAGCTTCCTCTGCCTCCAAAGATTCTTCCACTAGACACCGACGCCCTAAGAAGTATCTTCCAATCCTAAAATCCTACCCTAAGATTGCTCCACATCCAGGCGATAGCTCAAGTTCTTCAGGGAGAGGAACTGCTTTGTCATCTTCCTCCACCACCACCTCCTCCTCTTCCCCCTCCTCCTCCTCCTCCTCCTCTTCTTCAGGTTCAGAGAGAGGCAGTGGCTCGACCTCCAACCACCAAGATCACTGTCAAAAAGAGAAGCAGCAGAGAAGTCAGTGTAATAGTGTTAGCAACTCAGCCACCCACAATCGTCCTCCAACTCCCAGCACTGCGTCTCCTCTGCTCCAGAACCAGCTCTCTCATCCCACAACAGGAACCAGCGCCAGCAACAGTGCAGCAACCGAGAAGCATTTACCAACTGTTAAACAGACTGAATTAACTCCTTCCTTATCTTTCACACCCATCATTGGCTCTAAAAACCAGGAACTCCTTGCCCTCGGGGCTCTGGTCAATGGTGAGAGCAGCTCATCGGGAGAAAATAACCACTCTGACAGCGATGCTGATACTAAACGGAAGCGGTTCTGTAATACGTACAACATCCTGAGCAAATCGGGCCTGTTAGACATTACACTCCGCACCAAGGAGCTCCTCAGACAGAACCGACGCACCCAGGGTGACCTGGACCGCCTAAAAGAACACACGGACCTCTTCCTCCAGGCTCTGCGGAGCGGCGACTCCAGCATCTGTGTGAAGCTGCAGACCAGCCTTCAGGAGGAAGACCGAGAAAAAGAGAGAGAGAGATCTGTTCAGCCCAGCGTTAAGGCTGATTAGACCTTGACTAGTGTTGGACAGTAATCCTGTAGACTGAGAAGAGGAAAGGAAGACCTGCATTGGGGGTTGGTGCAAACAGGGACAGATGGACCAGAAATAATTTGCTCTAAAATACACCCCACCCCTGCCACTCACTCCCAGGCTGTGTGCTGTGGCCTACATTTTGCTGCATTATGCCTAAGGTTCCTGACACACCAAGCTGACCCTAAAAAGTTTAAGAATAGTGGCATTCTCAGAGTCCTGGAGATTTCAAGCAAAGGAAAGGTGAGGTGGAGGAAAGACAGGGAAAAATCACAAGTAAAATATCTAGAGCTGCACAATTAATCAAGGCAAGTGTATAAGTGCAAGAGACTGCAATGAAAATGTTCAATGTGTATATGGTGATATTTTAAAGTACGTTGGTTTGTTTTGGTTTTATTTTCTTTTTTTATATTGCTAGTTCAAGTTTATATGCCTGAGTAGAAAAAATATTTAAAAGTGGGCAGTAATTTGTTTTTTTACTTGAAAACCAGCAAAAACACTGAAATCACAATATTGTCTACAGTAATTACAATTCACCAAATTGTGCAGCTGTAGTGAAATCATAGCTTGGCTGAGCTGAACGGGCACTCAGAGCTGTAATCGAGTGTTTCTGTCACTGATTCAACATGTTTAATCGGTGGAACAGTTAAGAGCCACACAGTGCCATCAGTAAAAGACACACTGCAAAAACTACAGCCATTTGTCAGCCACATAGTTGCAGTTGCTGTTCAAATTGCCAACGGTCGGCTCGGTGTATTAAGACTTTAAGGTCAAACAAGGCAAGAGCCACAGCTCACTGCTCTGCCAAATTGAGCCTGTCTACATTTCTTCCAATAAAACGTCCCCACCGCTGTGCAGAAATCTCTTGCTGATTGGCAATCAGGAATCAAAAGGCCGTAGAGATTTGAATCTATGGCGTGAAGTGGTGAGCAGGCGAAGTAATTTTACTGAATGCACAGTAAAGGTTCAGCATCTGAAGCCTTGATTAAAAACTCTCCGACTGGATCTTGTAACAGTGAATTACAGTGAGAAGCAGATGGAACTGAGGTGTTCCAACACTTGTGGGTTGTGGCCATCTTCCACAGATACTGGTGTGTTGTGTAATAGACCTCCAGTTAACTGACAACATGTACAATACTAAATAGTTTTATGCAGCATTTGCGTATTAGACCAGACTGAAGAAATGTTGTCATGTCGCACTGAATGTTTTCAGGGCCTTTTGCCTTTCTGCATCTTTAGAGGAACGTGTGCCTAAAGTGTCTTATTATTTTGTTCTGCGTTTTAAAGCTTCACATGAATAATTTGGTTTTGTCGACTGTTTCAAGTCTTGCATTCCCATCATGTTGATGGCAGCTTTAATACAGTGCAGTTGGTTGGAAACAAAACTCATGGTAACCGTTCAGATTCTTCAGTTACATCCCAGTGTGTAGATGGCTTCCTACAGTTACAACATAACGATCTGTGATTAATGTTAATTGGAAAAGGTGTTTGGTGTGTTTTCTATGCTCGTTTTATACATTAACATGACAGTGTTGTCTAATATAAGTGCACAATTGTTTCCACTAAAGGTTCCTGTTTTCATCTGTGATATTCAGTGTGTGACTCGAAGCAGTTGTCGATCAACTTTGCTTTTTTAAGTCCAAATCCGAGGGTTTATTTGACAGAATGATCCAACACTTATGATATCCTAGTTAGAAGGGTTGCACATCAATAGTATCTTGTGGTATAAGTTATGGCCTTAATATCTAAATCCAATGTATATTGCAAAAGTTTTCTTTTGCACAAATTTATCTGTAGAGTAGCAGTCTCTTGTCAGGAATGAATGGCAGCTATGGTAGCTCACTGAGGTAAACTGCAATTGTTATTGTGAGGCATCATAAGCACTACTCATGTAAACGCATTCATGTAGGATATTCACATGAAGCTTTTGAAATTGTCATTTTTTTTATTTTTTATACTAATAGGGTCATTTTGTTTAATGTATTTGCATATTCTGTGTATTTAAGTATATAATATTTGATGTTATGATGATTATGTACCTGTGCTTATGTTGAGTTGAAATGCCTCATGAAGAACATCTTACATAAGGGATAATTCATACAAAACAAGAATACAGTCCACACAGAGTTAATGTCAAATAGTCTGTAACTAAACATCAAATTTCAGTTTTTATACATTTATCGGGGGTGATCTGAAATTGTTTATTTTTTATTTTTCTGTTACTTTATTCTTATTGTAAAATGTGTATTAAGGTTCAAAGAGGAAATACTCGGATGCACTCAACGACCCCAGTGCTTTGTGTTGTCAACCGACCGACATGTCACCCTTTATGTGTATATGGGTCAGTGTCACTCATGTTGACTCTTAACTCTGCTAAAGTTTAAGGTCAGGTTTCTTACTCCACCCATGTTCTTCTGCATTGCACCATTTCCACTGTCAGCAAAGCAGCTTAAGATTCATTGTGCAGTTGCCCCCCCCTCACCCCCACCCACTGTGCATAGCTGTGGTTGCTGTCGACAAATCATTGACCACTGAACTCTTTGCTCTTTTGGGAAAGCTCTGGTTCTGTTCACGTCATCTACAACAAACCTGATGAGCTTGTTCTGTTCTTTTTGCACAGAAGCTCCTCAGTCTGCGACCATCTGTGCACGTAACAGACCTGGATGACAGGGACCGTATGTTTTGGGGGTAAATTTTGGATCAGAAACTGGCCTTAGCACTCAGCATGTAAGAGTTTCTATTACTCTATCAAAGCATGTTGTACTTGAGAAAAACTGTTTTAAAGAGAATCAGCGTCTTTATTTTCTTTGGTCTGCAAGTGGACTTCCTGACTGGGCTGTTATCGGTTCTCTGTCTATCACAGTAGCCGGGTTAAGCCGAGTTTACTTAAACGCAGATAAGTCCCCGGCAGTTGCTACTAGTGCAGGTTTGTATGTCTGAGAAGAAAAAACGTCACGTCATAGTGACGTAACAAACTCAAAACAGATAAACAAGGAATCTTTGTGCTGGTGTAACACTGCAGGTTCAGAGCCAGAAGGAATATTTCAGATTCCTACATGTCATGCCTTGTACACTTGTGGTGAACTCTACAGCCTCATGGGTTTTGTTTTGTTTTTCCTGGATGCTCATACAGCCTTAGAAAAAACGAGTACATTATCAGAAGTTATCAGAAACAATGGTTATGCAATCAAGTACTAACTCCTGTGTGTATCATGTGACTAAAACAGACAGAAAAGAAAATAATGGAATGACTAAAAGCACTGTTTTTGTCAGTATAATGCCATAGATATTAATGTAAGAATGAAATTATTTTGTTATTGTTAAGAAAACCATAAAAAATGGTTAAATATCAGCTCTTAAATTCAACTCTCATAATGATAACAAAAATAGCTCATATTTGTCCAAAAAAATGTACCTTTAGTTGTACCAGGCATTAAAATGAACCAGAAATTGAAGAAAACATAGGGTGATCTAATCATTTTTTTCTATTTGTGACTTTCCACAAGGTTCTGATATTTATCTTGTGTGTCTGCTACAGATTCAGTAACTTACTAAAAACCCACATGTTCTTAACAAAGGCCTTCTGGAGACCGTAGACTCAAGACATGCATTAAGACTGCTGGTCCTGTCCTGCTCCTTTGCCTTGGGCATGAACAGATTCTGGTGTTTGTACCCATTTTTTTTTAACTGTCTTATTCTTCATGTGTGGGACCTGTTCAAGTTTTTTTTCCATTTTGTTTTATTTTTAACCAATTTTCTAGTGGTGCCAGATTACAACAATATAACTACAGTAGTGGAAAAAAGTTTTCAGACACCCTTAAAATTTGACACAGTCTCCAATATTATCATGAAATATCGGTGGAAAAAATGCACTTTTTTGTTTCAAAAGGCGTGGCTGCATGTGATAGACACAAATAAATGCAGTTTTTGTTCTGTTTTTGTTAACAAGGAAAGATAAAGCTAAATTCTGGACAGTGTTTGCATGGCAAGAAAGAATGTGGCAATACAATACAAATCACAATACTGGGATCACAATACGATATATCACAATACTGTTAAGGCAGTATGTTTTTATTTGCTCTGTTTCTTTTTTAAATATCATTTCCTGGGAAAATTGAATTACGCCAGAAAAATGCACAAATACTAGATACATTTTTATTTGATCAGAATAACATTTAATGCTATATCGCAAAACTTTCCTCTGTAAAAACTTATTAGGATTTGGATAAATAAAGTTTTAACAACTGGCGCTACCAGTATAAAGAACACATAAAAAATAAATCAACAAAATAAGGCTTTATAGACGTTACAGTTTAAGATAGTGCGCAAATGTTCATATTCAATTAGCTGTGAAAAGAATGCATAGTGAATAATGCTATCAATTTCAAAAACTACATACATGACCTACAAAATCACAGTACTCTTGTAGTACTTGTCCCCTTGATTTCTTGTGTTTCAGCAGATCTCATGTATGACTAGGAGGTGTAAGAAAATATTATGATACTCCATTTCACAATACCAATACAGTATCGTGAAATAAAATGTGATATATTACAGAACTAATATTTTCTTCTACCCCTGGTCGTGTTTCATTATCGTGTTGAAACCTCCAGTTTTGACCTTGATGGAACAGAGCATGTACAGAAGAATGCATATGGGTTTGGAGAATAGAACTATACTTGGCAGAGTATAAGACTCATATCACAAATGAATGGGGGTGTCCTAAAACCTTTTTTCCCACCACTGTATAATTCTTTCATCCAATACTTGCTTTTCTGTCAGATTGAAGTCAACATCATTTGTTGTTGTACAGTGTGTAAATCCTAAAATAGTCTTTGACGATGGCCTTCCGCTGAAACGTAATCTTAATAGTGTCGCCGGTTGAATGCCAGTGGGACAGACAGTGGTTCTGAAACGTCGGAAAGGTCAATGAATTTCCGGCTGAAAATAGCACAACATTGCGCCGTTTCAGATCTCTATTAGGGGGGCTGTCTTTGCTCGCCGTTTTCAGCGTTTCCTGCGACACTTCTATAGGTTCCGCTCTAACCAACGGGCTCACTTTGACATCGTTGACTTCCGATCACGCCTCGGTTTCTCAAAAGTTCATGTGGCCGACTTATTTATTGAGTGAAGTGTACGTGCTGTCAGGCCATGTATATGCTGTACACAGTCTTTAAGTGTCGTTTCTGTAGGTGTGATGTGGTTTTCTGATATGACAGCTTTTTTTTTTTTTTTTTTTAACAATACTTTTGCTTGTTGGATGACTTTTCTACACTGGATTTTTACTTTGCCTGTCTAAACAGCAGCCCTTTTTTTTTTCTACATTGTATTTCAGTCAGCCTTCTTTCATTTAAACATGTTAAAAATGTCTGTGTTTGTTATTACGGTTTGATTGAACTGTGTCAGTAGTGCACCAGCAGAAATGATCAATAGCCTGGAATATTTGTGTTGTTTGTTTTGGTGGGTGAACAGGGAATTATTATGGAAAGTGATGACTTCTTTTAATTGTATTTTGGTTTGGCAAAGGAATATGACAAGTGTTGAAATACCCATTGTGCTTATACCTTGGAGGATAAACTAAATCACGAGATTAAATTTGAAAACCTCGGGAAATATAATGTGATAATGATGATACTGTCCAACGAAAACAATTAGGAAGATATGAATGAAAAGTGGTTTCATATCAGATGCTTTTTTTTTTTTTACCTTTTAATTTTTATTTTATTCTTATTGCTTGCAAAATAAATGTCATTCCAAAGAATTCCTCTCTTCTTCTTGTGTTTTTTTTTTTTTTTTCATAAAAGTTTGGTTGATTCTTATTTACTGCTGTCTTTTTATTCCAGCATTTTTAAAGCAACAGAATCAAAACTCTTAAAATCTATTGTAAATACAGTATTACTCATAAGTTTACATACATTGACAGAATACACATTGGACAGTCTTGGATGTTTCAACATGACAATGACCCAGAACACAAGGTCAAGTTGACCCGTCATTGGTTACAAGGGCAATCTGTTTGAACATTTAATCAAATCACACTCCTATCTGTCATTACATATTAGATAATGTCATAATAGCATTTCTCCTAGTCAGAATTGTATTCTAACTAGTCAGAATGTTCATTAAAAACATCCACAATAACATTCTAACTAGTAGAAATTGTATTTAAAGATATCTAAAGTTTTATTTCTACCAGTCCAAATTCAACTCAAGATATCTTAAAGTCCTTAAAAAGTATAAGTGGCCATTTTAACATTTGATAACTAGAATGGATATGGATTTTAGACAGTGATGGATCTAGAAAATTTTACATGGGGTAGCATAGGATCATCCTCAGTGTGGTACGTGGCATTTCCATATATGTAAAAATGGAGTAATTGAGTGTGATGCAGTAGAGTAGAAATTTGCTTCATCTTTAGTTTTCACATAATTATGGATAATATAATATACATGTAAAGCTTTACATATCTAATGTTATAACAAAGGATTTTGATGAAAACATGTTATTTTATTGAGTAACATGTTATGTCACTGAACTAGAATCTCTGGAAAATAAAACTCTACTGTGTGTTCCAGATGAAATAATGGTGGATCCTTTGACTCCCTTCCATCATTAGATGGAGATGATTACAGATATCTGTAATTACATTCCTCCTGATCAAAATGATCATTTCTGATATCTACAATGACATTCTTCCTAACCATAACCATTTCAGTTATCCAGAATGGAAAAACTATTCCAGATATCCAGAAGGCAGATATCAACAATACATTTAAGGATATCTTACTAGTCATATCATGCATTGCGACTATAGGAAGAATTATTTTGCAGATATCTAGAATGTTCATTCTAGATGTCCTAAATGTAATTGTGGATATCTGAAATTGAAATCCCAATTCATATGAGTGGCAAAAGTGACATCATTTCTCCTAGGAAGAATGTTATTGTAGACATCTGAAATGTTCTTTTTAACTACAAAGAATTGTATTACAGATATCTGGAATACATATCCAGTTAAATGTTAATATGGCTTGCCATAGGCTACAGCAGAAGAAAGTGAAGGTTCTGGAGTGTCCATCTCAGTCTCCTGACCTCAGTATGATTGAGGCACTTTGGGGAGGTCTCAAACATGAAGTTCACGCAAGAAAACCCCAAATCTTAAAGGAACTGAAGGTGTTTTGCCAAGAGGAATGGGCAGGTTTACCATCTGAGAACTAACAACTACCACAAAAGACTTGAAGCTGTCACTGATGTTAAAGGGGCCAAACATTAACAGCTAGGGTTTGGACCAGGGATATTTGGATAGTTTCTGTGGTCAGGATGATTTTAAAAAGGGCAAACATAATAAATAGTTTCACCTAACCACTAATCATAATTGAAAGAAAATTTTTTGTATTGTATTGTCATTCATATTCTGTTAAAAATGGCACAAAAAAAAACTAACAAAAAACCCCAAATTTTTCTAGCATATGTAAACTTATGAGCACAAGTGTCGGTTCATTCATACAAAGAAGAGCCCGGACTGTGCAGTGCAGTATACTTTTCGCCGCTGAGTGTCGCTGGTGAGTCAGGATCCTTTTGTGGGAAAACGCGGAAGTGTCTTAACATTGTTCCATCAGTGACTCCGTAGACCAGACCTGCTACTCTGTTTTGACACAATTGCCAAGCTTCCCCGCGTTGTAGTGAAGTTTTACCGCAGCTGCTAGGTAAATACTTCACTTTTATGCTATTGGGGGTTACATGGCCTTGCATATGTACTACCTGTGTCGTCCGTTCCGGTTTTAAGTGCGGGTAGCTAACATCTGCCCGGCGGCTAGTTTGGTAACTGTTAGCCCTGCTAGCTAAGTTAACGAGGCAGTCTATCATCTTTATGTGTCTGCATCACATTGAACATAGCGGAACACTGTCCACCACACCGACGAGCTGCAGCTTCACGATTTACCGGCTGTTTGTGGATGTTAATGTCACACTTTTACTCTATGTTATTGAACTGAAGCAGAGTGGTTTACTTGATAGTTTGTTGTGTTGTCTCTTCGCAGAGTTTTGTGATGGTTTTGACTCAAAGATGACCTGCAGCCCAGTCCCATGACCGAGTAAGAACCTCACATCAGCAGCTCATATTTGAGGTAAGAGTGTGTTTATTCGTGAGATACATTAGTTATCCAGCACTGAAACAGTCTTCATCTAGTAGTGTGGTGGTCATGTTTATGTTCCAGATTTCACAAAGGGTGACCCATGCTTTCTGATGAGCTTGACTCCAAACCAGAGGTAACCTTTTCAGCACTTTCATGCCCTTATCTATTTTTGCAGAAACTCATGACTGTGTTGTATAGGACGTAAAATAAGTCATAAGCTTAATTTCCTGACATCTGTCCAGTTGCATTTGTTGCCATTTGTCCCTGCTCTTTGTGTCTCCCCTCAGCTGCTGGTGCAGTTTGTACAGAACGCGTCCATCCCATTAGTTCAGGGTCTGGAGGACCCTGAGTCCAAACACCCCTGCCTGCCTCTGTTGGCTCCGGCTGTCAGCTCGCTCTGCAGCCCACTGGAGCTCACAGGTCAGTACTTAATGTCTATGTTTCCACAGAATTGTAGGGGGAAATACAGGGTGTCCCAAAAAAATTGACATTATTTGAGAAGTCCACATCAGAGTGACTACAGTGTCAGGAGAAATGATACGTCATAGGATTTTATTCTACGAATTTCAAATGAAAAATTCTGGGGGATGGTAATTTTATAATGTTCCAAAGTTATTACAAACTTCTTCACATTGACTTCTTTGGACTTCAACTAAACATTTCCTGAGCCTGGTTTACCGCTTCTTCTGAAACTGCCAGCCGTCCAGATCTTTTTCTCTGACACAAACAGCCTTCCTCTTGAAACTTCTTATGCCACGTCCAAATCTGCTTACCTGTTGGCCCTTTATTATAAAATTTTCTAACAAATTTACTTTGCACATTCCCACTTGACTGAGTTTGGGCATACTTCAGTACACAGAATGCCTTTTCTGTTGCAGCCAACGGCATGTCTACTCCTGAAAGCAGAAAAATTAAAATGATTACACTTTTTTGAGCAAAAAAAGCAAACACATTTTAAACAAATCATTAGGTGATGAAATTATGTAAATTTTTTTGGGACACCCAGTATAACTGAAGCATGAGACATTTGGGAAAAAGCAGGTATCATTTGTTTCTTACTGACTTTGTATTTGTTTCAGTTAAGGATTATAGGTATTTATGTTTGATCTGAACATTTTAATCTTTGTCTGATTTAAGTCAGGGGTCTCAAACTCATTTGAGTTCAGGGGCCACATTCAGCCCAATATGATCTGAAGTGGGCCGAACTAGTAAAATAATAACTGAAAAAGTAAAATTACATTATAATAATGTTTACATCTATAAACTATCCTTTGAAAATATGAATAACCTGAAATATTTTAAGAAAAATAAGTGCAATTTTAATAATATGTCTCAGTTTATCATTTACACATATTCATTACAACTTACAGTGATCTACAAATACGCAAAACATTAAATAACAGGCTGAATCTTGGTAAAAATGCACTTATTTTTTATAACATTTTAGGTTATTCACATTTTTTTGTGGAAGTATAGTTTATAAATGTCAACATCCTCATGTTTCTGTTTTTGTTTTTTGTTTTTTTACAGTAAAACAAATAGAAAAATGTGTTTGTCATTATTCATAGATAATTATGATAGTACTTTACTGGTCTTGACCCATTTTAGATTATACTGGTCTGTACATCCTTGATTGTTAATATGTCCAGTGTCATTTTTGCATTTCACACATTCATCCAGCAGGCCAGATTGGCCCCTTGGTGGGCTGGATTTGGCCCCTGGGCTGCATGTTTGAGACCTCTCATTTAAATCCTTTTTTTTGCCACTAAATAATAAGCATTTACACTCAAAATAGTCCATAAAAAGGAAAAACTCATGTGTAGGATTGCCCAGTTCTGCTCCTGAACAGACACTAGTGACAGTTTTGCACTGAATTTGTTCATATGAGGTTGTTCATTATAAGATGAAAAGTTTCTAAAATGCCTACATTGCAGAGTGACTGTGTTTATTTATGTATACAGTGTTTCACATTATTTCAGCTTTGTGAATAATCCTCTTGTTCCCTTGAGGTTGGGATTATTCATGCATTGCCTTAAATCTTAAATTAAGCTCTGTCCGGCCACCCCTGACTCTGCTGAGAGGTCATTAAGTATGAGTCCATCCATCACTCAGAAGGACATCACATGCTCAAGACGCTTCTGCATCCAAAATTTTGCTCAGTGACCCTGTGGATGGATGGTTTCTCTGTGCCACTTTTAAGCTGTGTAACGCTTTGAAAGTGCACTTAAAAAAACATCAATGCTTTGTAACACAGTTAGTCAAAGATGTTTGAGCTGACCGAATATGACCGACAGTGTTAGGATGATAAGTTTTCATCTCGGATGGTATCGATCAGTACGACGCTAAATGGCAAATCAATAATTGTTTCAAGTTTGGAGACTGACTTTTAGTCTGGAATGAGAGAGACAAAGACTGTTATTTGTGGTTTTAAATAGAGATGAAATAAGAGAAAAATTATGTAAATGAGGCAACAAGAAGAAAATGAAGTGGAAGACGTAACACAAGGAAAATGATGGAAACTTGAAACATGCCACAAATATTGTAAAACACAAGACAATGGAAATGAAATTGATGACATAATGTGATAAACATCACATAACAGACATTTGTTTTTTTGAACTATTCTTTATGGTCAGAACATGACAAATAGCAGAACATTTCAGAAATTGAGGTACAGTGCTCAGCATAAATGAGTACATCTCCTTCAAAAAGTAAAATTTTAATCAATATCTCAATGAACATAAGCACAGTTTCAAAAAATTTGGACGAAACTGAGTTTTATAGAACATTCCCTTAACTGAGAACATGATATGTTGTATAGTGTCCCATAGAAAATATTGATTCTCAAAGAAAACTAAAGGTTCTGTGACAAATCTGTTGGGGTGTACTCATTTATGCTGAACACTGTAGAACATTCATAATAGTTAAAATAATAAAACATTTGCTCAAAGTCACAATATACATAGATAAACTTAGGTGAATTAAAGCATTGAAAAGTGTTTTAGCTGAGAATGTAAACTGATAAACCCTACTCACAACAAATATGCTTATCAGATTAATAATATGTATCATAATATCATGATTGTTTTACAGTATACGCTCACTTATGAAGGTATCTGACAGGGTTTCCATACATCACAGTATCTTACAAATATGTTCTTCCATCGTGAAAACTGGTTAACATGATCTACTCCCTCCTCAGACGGCGGCCTGAGCCATGAGCCTGGGACTTCTCCTTCCCTGTCCGAATTTGGAGGCGTGTCGGACAGAAGTCCTCTAGTGGTCCAGACACACTCCCACCCACGGGCCTCCCCCAGCCCCCCACCCATCCTTCATGACCTGCAACAGTCAGACAGCACGTCGTATGTCCTGCTGAACCTCGCAAAAGGTAGCGCAACACCAACCACATATATTTAACTTCCATATTTTTGGGACTATAAGTCATACTTTTTTTCATAGTTTGGCTGGTCCTGCGACTTATACTCAGGTGCGACTTATAGTCCGAAAAATACAGTAATTGTGTTTTTATTATTTATTTTTTAATTGTCAAATATTGTGCTTTATGAAACAAACAAAACAAAATACCTTGGACATGTATTTAGTAAAGACTTGTCTGATAATGTTGACATTAATAGACAATGTAGAACAGTATATGCTCAGGCAAACACACTGGCATAAATTTGGATCCTGTACAGGTGAGGTGAAACTAAAGTTGTTTAAATCATATCGTACACCTCTGTACACAAAAAACTGTTGGTCCAATTATAGAAAAGGAAGTTTACAAAGGCTGCAGATGGCTTACAATGATGGTTTATGCATACTTAGAAGACACCCAAAAGCCAAATATCCCAAACTTTTTGCGAGTAGTGTATCTAAAACAGGGGTCACCAACCCTGGTCCTCGAGGGCTACTACCCTACATGTTTTAGATGTTTCCCTTTTCTAACACACCTGATGGTCATTATCAGTCTTCTGCAGAGCTTCATGATAGGCATATCATTTGAATCAGGTGTGTTGGAAGAGGGAAACATCTAAAACATGCAGGATAGTAACCCTCG